>CM065703.1:1062925-1100425 GCA_017654935.2 Phymorhynchus buccinoides | reverse complement strand
TCCGCCTAGCTTCAGAAACGTTTATCTGTTGGCGCTGGGTGTTTGTTTGGTGGTTTTTGCTGTTGGTTTTTTCTCCCAAGTTTTTACTGATAAGTTTACGATGTTGTCGGTATCACCGAGTCCTGGGCTTGGTAAGTAATCAACTCATTCCTCCTACGGCAAAGTTCACGATGTTGTCGGTATCACTGAGTTCTGGGCTTGGTAAGTAATCAACTCATTCCTCCTACGGCAAAGTTTACGATGTTGTCAGTATCACCGAGTCCTGGGCTTGGTAAGTAATCAACTCATTCCTCCTACGGCAAAGTTTACGATGTTGTCAGTATCACCGAGTCCTGGGCTTGGTAAGTAATCAGCTCATTCCTCCTACGGCAAAGTTCACGATGTTGTCAGTATCACTGAGTCCTGGGCTTGGTAAGTAATCAGCTCATTCCTCCTACGGCAAAGTTCACGATGTTGTCGGTATCACTGAGTTCTGGGCTTGGTAAGTAATCAACTCATTCCTCCTACGGCAAAGTTTACGATGTTGTCAGTATCACCGAGTCCTGGGCTTGGTAAGTAATCAACTCATTCCTCCTACGGCAAAGTTTACGATGTTGTCAGTATCACCGAGTCCTGGGCTTGGTAAGTAATCAGCTCATTCCTCCTACGGCAAAGTTCACGATGTTGTCAGTATCACTGAGTCCTGGGCTTGGTAAGTAATCAGCTCATTCCTCCTACGGCAAAGTTCACGATGTTGTCAGTATCACTGAGTCCTGGGCTTGGTAAGTAATCAGCTCATTCCTCCTACGGCAAAGTTCACGATGTTGTCAGTATCACTGAGTCCTGGGCTTGGTAATCAACTCATTCCTCCTACGGCTGTAAGTGGCCAGGGGTCTTAACAGCCGCTAAGTACCTTTTCCATCATGTTTGTTTTCGTTTCCTTTTTGCTTACAGTACATTCTATATGAACACTTTGTTGTAATGAAAAACACAGCAACAAAACCCTTCTCTTTGGATAATCAGTGATTGTGTAATATTAAAAATACTGCTATCAATAATAGATTATATTAAGTTTCAGAAACTCATAATGTTTTTACCCTTTCATTAGATTACCTATGATGAGCTGTTGATGTTTGTTTTCTTTTGTTCTTCTTCTTATGTTTGCCCTAATTGGCTCTGAGTCCAGTTATATACATGTGTCTTATGTTTGCCCTAATTGGCTCTGAGTCCAGTTATATACATGTGTCTTATGTTTGCCCTAATTGGCTCTGAGTCCACTTATATACATGTGTCTTATGTTTGCCCTAATTGGCTCTGAGTCCAGTTATATACATGTATGTTGATGGTATGAAAGAGCGAGTGAAAGCAGGAATTGTGGAAATGAATGAAAAGAAGGAATAAAAAATGTTGAATACAAAATACACTTTGTTGTTTATCATCTAGCAGAGAGCAGTGTGCATGGTGTGTGTGGGAGACGACAGGACTGTTCACCCTGACAGGACCTCAACTTTTTGTTGTTTATCATCTTCCTGGGCACAGTGTGTGTGTGAGACGACAGGACTGTTCACCCTGACAGAACCTCAACACTTTGTTGTTTATCATCTTCCTGGGCACAGTGTGTGTGTGAGACGACAGGACTGTTCACCCTGACAGGACCTCAACACTTTGTTGTTTATCATCTTCCTGGGCACAGTGTGTGTGTGAGACGACAGGACTGTTCACCCTGACAGAACCTCAACACTTTGTTGTTTATCATCTTCCTGGGCACAGTGTGTGTGTGAGACGACAGGACTGTTCACCCTGACAGGACCTCAACACTTTGTTGTTTATCATCTAGCAGGGCTCAGTGTGTGTGTGAGACGACAGGACTGTTCACCCTGACAGAACCTCAACACTTTGTTGTTTATCATCTAGCAGGGCACAGTGTGCATGGTGTGTGTGGGAGACGACAGGACTGTTCACCCTGACAGGACCTCAACACTTTGTTGTTTATCATCTAGCAGGGCTCAGTGTGCATGGTGTGTGTGTGAGACGACAGGACTGTTCACCCTGACAGGACCTCAACACTTTGTTGTTTATCATCTAGCAGGGCTCAGTGTGCATGGTGTGTGTGTGAGACGACAGGACTGTTCACCCTGACAGTACCTCAACACTTTGTTGTTTATCATCTAGCAGGGCTCAGTGTGCATGGTGTGTGTGGGAGACGACAGGACTGTTCACCCTGACAGGACCTCAACACTTTGTTGTTTATCATCTAGCAGGGCTCAGTGTGCATGGTGTGTGTGTGAGACGACAGGACTGTTCACCCTGACAGGACCTCAACACTTTGTTGTTTATCATCTAGCAGGGCTCAGTGTGCATGGTGTGTGTGGGAGACGACAGGACTGTTCACCCTGACAGGACCTCAACACTTTGTTGTTTATCATCTTCCAGGGCTCAGTGTGCATGGTGTGTGTGTGAGACGACAGGACTGTTCACCCTGACAGGACCTCAACACTTTGTTGTGTATCATCTTCCAGGGCTCAGTGTGCATGGTGTGTGTGGGAGACGACAAAGCCACAGGACTGTTCACTCTGGCAGGACCCGAACACATTGTTGACACCATGGGACCCAAGTGAGTGGTGTGATATTTGTTTCTGTCCTCTTATGATTGGTTGAGGTTGGCTTGATGTAAGGACTGAAATAGTAAAGTGAGAGATGCACACTAAGATAATATCTTCAGTAATCACTAATGGAAAGTCATGTGATCGAGTTGTCTTTTGTGGAAAACCTGTGACTGTTTCACCTGGAACCATTTGTGCTGGCTGTAGTATTCGTGCTGAAAACAGTGGAGTTTATTAACCTTTTAGGACCTTCCCAACACCACTTGTCTCAAGTTCCTTTTGGTGGAGAAAGTGCAGATATCCCCTGGGCAGTATCAGCTACCTGACCTGCTATGTGCATGCATGGCTGGACACAACAGACTTGTATCATTCTTCTTTCGCTTCTGCGTTCCCAGGCCATATGGCCATAATTGGTAATGTACGTATGTGTCCGTTTTCAGTTTTTACTGGTCTCCCCGCTGCGTACAACCGACACATTCCGATTTCGGAGGAGCTCAAAGGAGAACAATTATTTGGAATATATTTTTTTTAAAGGCAGGAGAATGGGCCAATAAGTCAGAAAGATAGTAGATGATAGAAAGCAAAGGGAAAAGGCAGAGTCAAAGAGAGTGGCAGATTGGAAGAAGTTACAAGCACAGAACTTCCAGAAGGTGGGGGAACTATTTTTACGAAAGACTCCCCGGTATCCCCATGGGGAGCCTTGTATACAATGCTTATCCCCTTCAGTGCCTATTACCTGCGCATGCACTGCTGGTTTGCAGCACCATTTTTGAATGCGGCAAAATCGCTACGTAGCGACGACATATATACGTGGGTGATAAGTACTGAATCGCTATAGAGGACATATATATACACGCCATCGGCACTGAAGAGGTTAATGGCACACGCTGATAAGCACAAACCTCCGCTATATGTGTTAATGGTACAAACCTCCGCTATATGTGTTAATGGCACACGCTGATAAGCACAAACCTCCGCTATATGTGTTAATGGCACACGCTGATAAGCACAAACCTCCGCTATATGTGTTAATGGCACACGCTGATAAGCACAAACCTCCGCTATATGTGTTAATGGCACACGCTGATAAGCACAAACCTCCGCTATATGTGTTAATGGCACACGCTGATAAGCACAAACCTCCGCTATATGTGTTAATGGCACACGCTGATAAGCACAAACCTCCGCTATATGTGTTAATGGCACACGCTGATAAGCACAAACCTCCGCTATATGTGTTAATGGCACACACTGATAAGCACAAACCTCCGCTATATGTGTTAATGGCACACGCTGATAAGCACAAACCTCCGCTATATGTGTTAATGGCACACGCTGATAAGCACAAACCTCCGCTATATGTGTTAATGGCACACGCTGATAAGCACAAACCTCCGCTATATGTGTTAATGGCACACGCTGATAAGCACAAACCTCCGCTATATGTGTTAATGGCACACGCTGATAAGCACAAACCTCCGCTATATGTGTTAATGGCACACGCTGATAAGCACAAACCTCCGCTATATGTGTTAATGGTACATGCTGATAAGCACAAACCTCCGCTATATGTGTTAATGGCACACGCTGATAAGCACAAACCTCCGCTATATGTGTTAATGGTACACGCTGATAAGCACAAACCTCCGCTATATGTGTTAATGGCACACGCTGATAAGCACAAACCTCCGCTATATGTGTTAATGGTACATGCTGATAAGCACAAACCTCCGCTATATGTGTTAATGGTACATGCTGATAAGCACAAACCTCCGCTATATGTGTTAATGGTACATGCTGATAAGCACAAACCTCCGCTATATGTGTTAATGGTACATGCTGATAAGCACAAACCTCCGCTATATGTGTTAATGGTACATGCTGATAAGCACAAACCTCCGCTATATGTGTTAATGGAACAAGCTGATAAGCACAAACCTCCGCTATATGTGTTAATGGAACAAGCTGATAAGCACAAACCTCCGCTATATGTGTTAATGGAACATGCTGATAAGCACAAACCTCCGCTATATGTGTTAATGGCACATGCTGATAAGCACAAACCTCCGCTATATGTGTTAATGGCACATGCTGATAAGCACAAACCTCCGCTATATGTGTTAATGGCACAAGCTGATAAGCACAAACCTCCGCTATATGTGTTAATGGAACAAGCTGATAAGCACAAACCTCCGCTATATGTGTTAATGGCACATGCTGATAAGCACAAACCTCCGCTATATGTGTTAATGGTGCAAACCTCCGCTATATGTGTTAATGGCACATGCTGATAAGCACAAACCTCCGCTATATGTGTTAATGGTGCAAACCTCCGCTATATGTGTTAATGGTGCAAACCTCCGCTATATGTGTTAATGGCACATGCTGATAAGCACAAACCTCCGCTATATGTGTTAATGGTGCAAACCTCCGCTATATGTGTTAATGGCACATGCTGATAAGCACAAACCTCCGCTATATGTGTTAATGGTGCAAACCTCCGCTATATGTGTTAATGGTGCAAACCTCCGCTATATGTGTTAATGGTACAAACCTCCGCTATATGTGTTAATGGTGCAAACATCCGCTATATGTGTTAATGGTACAAACCTCCGCTATATGTGTTAATGGTACAAACCTCCGCTATATGTGTTAATGGTACAAACCTCCGCTATATGTGTTAATGGTACAAACCTCCGCTGTATGTGTTAATGGTACAAACCTCCGCTATATGTGTTAATGGTACAAACCTCCGCTATATGTGTTAATGGTACAAACCTCCGCTATATGTGTTAATGGTACAAACCTCCGCTGTATGTGTTAATGGTACAAACCTCCGCTATATGTGTTAATGGTACAAACCTCCGCTATATGTGTTAATGGTACAAACCTCCGCTATATGTGTTAATGGTACAAACCTCCGCTGTATGTGTTAATGGTACAAACCTCCGCTATATGTGTTAATGGTACAAACCTCCGCTATATGTGTTAATGGTACAAACCTCCGCTATATGTGTTAATGGTACAAACCTCCGCTGTATGTGTTAATGGTACAAACCTCCGCTATATGTGTTAATGGTACAAACCTCCGCTATATGTGTTAATGGTACAAACCTCCGCTATATGTGTTAATGGTACACGCTGATAAGCACAAACCTCCGCTATATGTGTTAATGGTGCAAACCTCCGCTATATGTGTTAATGGTACACGCTCTCCAAGTGGAAGCTGCCCAAATTTCACAGTTTCTGTGACTAGCAAATGATAAATACCATAAATACCCCAAAACGTCTGTTTTGCATTGTTTTGTTATATATGGAGGGTTCGCCTCTGACTTGTACTCCACCCACTGACCTTCGGGAGGCGAAGGGCAAAAAAACGACTAATAGAGAGGAAGAGGAGGAAGACGAAAGTGATGATGATGATTATTATTATTCTCCACAGACTGGCTGACCTTCTGGAGGCAAAGGGCGCAGTCACTGGAGGTCGTTACCGTGGCAAGGTCAACAAGATGTCACAAAGGTCAAGGGCAGAGAAACTGCTTCAAGAACATATGGCTTCCCTTCAAGCCCAGGCCTGTGGGGATAAAGGTGGTCAGCCTGAGAGCTGATGACCACATGTGCAGCATTATTAGATGGATGTAGGACCTTGAGGGTTCACTTTAGCCATGGTACTGTTCTCCAACAATGCCGGTTGTTCCTTCAAGTTCAACCCCTCACTGGGCAGTGGTCTGTGAACACTTTAGAACCGTGCCAAGACAGGCTGCTTTTGAATTCAGTTGATGGATTTGTTATTTTGGTCTTAAAATACAGATCGTGTGTGCGTGTGCGTGTGCGTGCGCATGCGCGTGCGTGTGTGTGTGTGTGTCTGGAGAGAGTCCCTTTTTTCTGCTTTAGGTGTGTTTTACCAGGTTCTGTGTGTATTCCTCAACCTCACTCTCTTCAAGGAATGCGGAAAAAAGAAAGAAATTAAGAATAGAACCAACAGACATGCAGATTTTTAGAGAGAGAGTTTTGCTTGCCAATTTTCCCAGTCTTGTATTTGAAGATTGCTCACTAACCTCGCCCCAAAATGGTAAAGACTTTCTTAAACCTGTGTCCAATGCATTTAGAAAGAAAAGAAAATCAAATCTACAGTTACAATTGTTTTTGTTTTAAAATACAATGATGAATAACCACACAAATGGCAGATGTATGACTAAAACTAAAGACCTTATAGATCGTTTTGTTATGTGTGTGCTTGGGGGATTGTGCTTTGTTTTTAAATACAAATAATGCACTTTTAGGCTGTTATTGTGAAAAATGATTCCTGTCTTGAATGCAGTTGTTTTTTTAATTAATAATAGTATTATTGTAAATATTGTGTTGACGGTGTGTTGTGATACTAAAAAGTGATCTCTTTCAATGAGGTCAATAAATTGTCTGCACAAATTCAACCATTTGCTGGTGTGTTCATGCTGCTGTAACAATGACAGTACAGTGGTTTATTTACTGTAACAATGACAGTACAGTGGTTTATTTACACTTGCTGGTGTGTTCATGCTGCTTTAACAATGACAGTACAGTGGTTTATTTACACTTGCTGGTGTGTTCATACTGCTGTAACAATGACAGTAAAGTGGTTTATTTACACTTGCTGGTGTGTTAATACTGCTGTAACAATGACAGTACAGTGGTTTATTTACACTTGCTGGTGTGTTCATGCTGCTGTAACAATGACAGTACAGTGGTTTATTTACACTTGCTGGTGTGTTCATGCTGCTGTAACAATGACAGTACAGTGGTTTATTTACACTTGCTGGTGTGTTCCATTTGTATGGTTCATACTGCTGTAACAATGACAGTAAAGTGGTTTATTTACACTTGCTGGTGTGTTAATACTGCTGTAACAACGACAGTACAGTGGTTTATTTACACTTGCTGGTGTGTTCATGCTGCTGTAACAATGACAGTACAGTGGTTTATTTACACTTGCTGGTGTGTTCCATTTGTATGGTTCATACTGCTGTAACAATGACAGTAAAGTGGTTTATTTACACTTGCTGGTGTGTTAATACTGCTGTAACAACGACAGTACAGTGGTTTATTTACACTTGCTGGTGTGTTCATGCTGCTGTAACAATGACAGTACAGTGGTTTATTTACACTTGCTGGTGTGTTCCAGTTGTATGGTTCATACTGCTGTAACAATGACAGTGCAGTGGTTTATTTACAGATGATAATTACCTTCTGGGGTGAGATGGAATGTTGTCAGCTTGTGGTCTCACTCAAACAACATTCCATTATCAGAATCCCATCACAGGCGAGGATTCTTTCGGTCCTGGACCGACTCCTACCCAGAGTGAGTAGCTATGAGCTCAGTGGGAAGACTGAAACCACGGAGTCCAGCTTCATTTGCTTAACGGATGCGATTCTGAGAGTGTTGCTCTCATTTCAAGACCAACACTGCAGGTGTCTGTAGTTCTCGGGCCTGGTTAACGCCGGGATATCATTATGAAAAGAAGCGTAGAATACAGCCCTGCCATGCAGTCTCAGATCGATACGGAACTCCATAACATCATCATCATCATCATCATAGTCATCCGCCTCATTTCCATCAATCAATAAAAAATAAAGTCTCAAATTCTGTGGCTTTGCAAGCCCTGCTCTCATGGTGACCTCAGTTTCGGTTTCCGATCCAGTCTATGCCTTGGTGCGTTCGGGTCAAAGTCATGGGGATCAGTGTGTTCTGGGGAGCTGTCGGTGGATGGTCATGGTGGCGCCCTCGGAAGAGGACCTCACTCACGCTGGCTCCGCGACTAAGAGAATAGTGTCGTCAGTAGAGGGCTTAGTAGGTGGTGTCCTGAACAGGCTCCACTGAACTCCACCGAAGTGACTCAGCAGAAGTGCAGTGTCTCCTCGGTTGGTTGCCTCCTGACGGCCTAACATAGATTTGCTCCTCTTGGACTGCTGGTCTTGGATTCTGCGACCCGAATGTGCGGAGGTGTGGCTGCGAATTGGGAGCAACGCCACTGTACGGCCCAGAAGATAGGACAGCAAAAAAAAAAAAAAAAAAAAAAAAAATCCCATTCCATTATTAATTTTGGAGATCATCTGACTGCAGACTTGTCATTGCATAGACCTTTGGGGACCTTCCTCAATGCCAGCTGTCCTCTAATTGTCTAATTTTGTCGGATAAGTGGGGATGTACCCTGGGCAAGGCTTCTCCGCAGTAAACATGTTCTAACTCAGCCATCCTGAATTGCAGCTGCGCATTCTGCTATCTGACAGTCATGGTGGGGAATGACAGACTGTGTTTGGGTTTCAATTTCTGCTATCTGACAGTCAATGAGCCATGGTGGGGAATGACAGACTGTGTTTGGGTTTCAATTTCTGCTATCTGACAGTCAATGAGTCATGGTGGGGAATGACAGACTGTGTTTGGGTTTCAATTTCCACTTTGTTTTAATTTGTTGTGAAAAATATAAAGTGAATTTATGTAGCGCTCTTTCTCAAACGAGCTCAGTGTGCTTTACATCGAGAACAAGAAAATTAAAGACAAACAAACAGTAATTCACCATGAAATAACATACACATGATGCTTGCACACAACGCTCCCTTTCTTCTTCACACGCACGCACGCACGCACTCACACGCACACGCACACACACACACACACACACACACACACACACACACGCGCGCGCACACACACACGCACACGCACACGCACGCACACACACACACACACACACACACACACACACATACATAAGAGTAAAGAGTTACAATATGAACATTCTAAGTTAAACCCTAGACTACATTCACCTTCTGAATCAAGATTACATGCATAGGTCATACAATACTGGAAATAAAATCATACTGCCATCCAGATACAAGTTGGAAAATATATTTTTACAAAATAGTATGAGAAAAAAAGAATTAACACCCTATCTTGCAGCTTTCTTCTTTGTTCGCTCAGACAGTTCCTGTCATATGAGCGTAAATGCGTCATGCTGCCGTTATGCGCCTAACTAAAAATAGTTAGGCCCAGCATGTCCGACTTCGGCTGAAGAAATCTTTGTAAGAATTTATAGAAAAAAAGGCAGGAGAATGGACCAGTAAGATAGAAAGATAGCAGATGACAGCAAGCAAAGGGAAAAGGCAGAGTCAAAGAGAGTGACAGAATTAGAGGAAGTTACAAGCACATAACTTCCAGAAGGTGTGGGAACTATTTGTACAAAAGACCACCACGGGGGCTGATTTCAACTCTATTCGGTCAGAACAGCCCAATGTGCGACGCTGTGATTGAACAAGCGCTTAGAGATCGGTCCATGATTTTGTCATTGCTCAGGGGAGGGAATCCCCTACAATGTGTCAGTTTCTATTACCAAACTGATTCTCTCCCCTGCTTCACGGAAACGTCAAATGGAGCGCCCAGTCTGTTTTTTCGTTTCTCCCACTCTCTGTATGCCTGTCTGTCTCTCTTTGTCTGTTTCTGTCTGTCCCCCCCGCACCTCTCACATATTCTCTCTGCCCCCTCTCTCTTTTACACACTCGAGCACACACACATGCGCACGCTCGCACACATACACGTGCATGCGCACACACAGAACACATATGTGACAATAATGTTATTCTGTATCTCACACAGACTGTGTGTGTGTGTGTGTGTCTAATGTTATTCTTTATCTCACACAGACCGTGTGTGTGTGACACAGAGCTCAGAAAGCTTGATGTTTTAGTGAAGCGAGAAGCATGCTGTGAGTTGATTTAACAACTGTGAACGTGAACTGTTTGTTTAAACGCTGTGTTGGCTCCGATGTGTCTGTGTTCGAAGGACAGAAAGTGGGCAGAAATAAGACAGTGCGTTACAATAGCAGAACTCTTCCTGTGTGTGGCTGGAGTAAAGTCAGCCCAGCCTTCCAGGGTTCTCCAACGAGGACGAGGCAACCCCACCAGTTCACCCACCACCTCCCTTCCTGCAAAACCAGCTACAGAAGTTGGCCTACTCCTTTTTCACGGACGGTCAACGAGTGGAACGCCCTTCTTCTTCTTTTTAGCTATGCGTGGCCACACTCAACACTTTGATTATTTTGCCACGGAACCGGGGAGGTTCTATACCACTTTTGCCAGAAGGTCGTAACATCACCCTCAGTGGAAGGCTTCAAATCCAAACTATAGACACCCCTCCCCCCCCTCCTGCCTCCACAACCCCCCCCCCCCCCCCCCCCCTCTCCATTTCCCCCCCCGATTCCCGTGATCTAGCCCACAACGCCCCCAGCCATGACGTCAGCTGCCAGCCTGGTGTGTCCCCCAGATTTGGCAACAACAGAACATCACCAAGATGATGGAGGTTGTTCGAGGAGAGAAGAAGGATTTGGCAGTCATAGTCGGACACGGGATACTGACTGCTACACATAACTAGGGGCCCGCGCAAAGGTAAGGCCTAACATCGTTTTCTGCAGACTGACTCCTGCCACAGTAACTTGAGCTGGCTGGCAAGTGAAATGAAACGGCAATACTCACATTTCTGCCCGCCAAGAACGATAAGTTGTAGGTAACAAAGCACTGAAACAGGCTGCAGCGTCACCGGAACATGCAACAAACAACCAGACACACAAGTGTCAAGTGACGTTATTTATTCACAACAGACACGACAAAACATATGGATATTTTGGCGAATGCGCCTTTATCAACACACAAGAAAGCAAATGGCACTCGGAGCAAAAAACACCCTCTCCCCCCAAAACCCCACCCCACTTCCCCTCTACAATCCAATCTGAATGATACCGTTGTAGAGGGGAAGTATTGTTTTTTGCTATTTGTTGTTTTCTTGTGTGTCTGTGTTGATAAAGGTGCATCTGCCGAACTATCCAGATGTGTTGTTGTGTGTCTTCTGAATGAATAACGTCCTGTTATGCTTGTTGTGTGCCTCTTTCTTTATTGCGTGCTATTTTGTAGCAGAAAAGAACATATTAACCCATTGCTTTTTCAGTCAATAGATATCGTTCTTGGCTGGCAGAAATATGAATATTGCCAATGAACTTGAGATGTTAAAACAAAATCAACAACAACAAAACCACGCGTAGTTCTGCCATACTCCGAATCATGTCTGCTACGAATCTGACTGGCTGGGTCACGTAGGGGGGGGGGGGGGGGGGGGGGGGGGGGGGGGGGGGGGGGGGGGGGGGGGGGGGGGGGGGGGGGGGGGGGGGGGGGGGGGGTGGGGGGGGGGGGTTCTTCTTTCATTTTCTACTTGCGTAGATTAGAGCTTCAATTCCGCGTGCCTTTCCGTAGATCCCCCGAAATACAGTTTGAGGATCGTCAACATCTGACTGGTCGCTGTAAAGGTCGACATACACGTTGTTAGTTTCAACTCTTTCCCCATGGCACCACTGTAATAGGCAAGTTATGTCATCACTAGAGAAACACTGTGGTGCCATGGGCAGAGAGTGAACACCAACAACGTGTATGTCGACCTCAAACAAAGCGGACGTTCCTTGGTAAAGGAAGCAAACAAACACAGGAAATCTGCGACCAACAACGAAACAAACCTATCAACATAAACTTAAGCATTGATCTGGCTTCTGCCGCCTCCCAGCCTGACGTTTCTATGCATACAGATGAAAAACCAAACCCATTTTAAAAACAAAATGAAAGAGCTCAATAAATTTAGAGAAAAAAAGAAGAAGAAAAAATCAATTGTATGCGACTTTGCAGATTTGACAAATACAAGTGTCTTTAATTCCCCCCCCCCCCCCCCACCCTCCCCTCTCGTTTTCTTATTCTATATTTGTTTACAATTGGGCTGTCAAGTGTAAGCTTACAGAAACACAATTGTCAATTTTGACACTCTGCATGAAATATGTATGACTGACGTTTTCTTGTTAAATCATCGTGGTCAGGTATGTAAGAAAGGGAAGGATTGGTCGAGAACCGAGCTAGTATTTGCAAACACACACGCACACACATACACACACACGCGCGCGCGCGCGCACACGCACACACGCACACGCACACGCACACACACGCACGCACACGCACGCACGCACACGCACACACAGCGCACACACACACACACACACACACGCACACACACACACACACACACTCTTTATAGTAGGCCTATGTGTGCCTACTCAATATTCTTTGATAGGACTAAGCATCAACCATTATGCTTCACAATCCCTAATGATTTCCTAATACCGTCAGACTCAAAGGGTGTAGGCCTACTTTCATATGGCTAGCCACACCGTGTGTTTGTTTCCTTCTTCAAGAAGATCCATTTTGTTTTCGACGTATGTGACGTTGTGCTTTCTTTCATCACCCTCAAAGTGACCCCAATTCAAATGACATGCAAGTCTGGTTTCTCGTGCATTGTAATGTTCCATTTCTGACAAGGCAGGATCATGGTGAATTGAGAAGCAATCTCTTTAGAACGAGTCTGTCTCATCGCGCAGGAAGGCTGCATGGAGTACGCCGATCCTTAGGACCGTGGGATAAAACAGAAAATGGAAAAGTGCATTTCAATGTATTGGATCAGTCTCTGTTTGGAGCAATACCAAAGTGAGCGTGAACTATTTGATAGCCCCAACCGCCCCCGTGGGGATATTTGGGGATCTTTGGTACACATAGTTCCTCCACCTGCTGGACGTTCTGTGCTTGTAACTTCCTCTAATCTGTCACTTTTTTGTCATCTACCATCTTTCTGCTTTACCGGTTCATTCTCTTGCCTTTGTTCTAGAAAATGTTAGAGATTTTCTCCAGTTGAAGACGGTCATGGGCCTTTTTTTATTTGGCACATAGCTGTAGCATGACGCATCTGCGCTGTTTTAAAAACATTATTATTTCATTTTTTTATATAAGTTTTATATGACAGGAAACTGTGTGAGCGATGGACGAAGAAGATGATGAGATAATTGACTGTCTGCAGTGATGGCTTTGCATTGGCTCTTGTTGTCGCAGGTTTCAGGTCTCACCAACTCCCACCTTCCCGTGGCAGAGGACAACACCCAACAGTTAACCCAACGGTGACGACCCTCTTCCTCTGGAGAACAATGACGGACGGTTGACTATGGGCAGCATCTACATGCTCCTTCCTTCCAGTGGCAGAGGACAATGACCATCGTCCAAGACTGACCTCAACAGCCAGTCCAGTATGGCAGCACACCTACCACAACTGGCAAAGGTTATGCACATGAACTAAGCTATGGTAAGTGAATAACGAATGTTTTTTTTCTTAACCTTTTAGCGATGGGTTTCCACCATTCCACAATGCCCTGCTGGTAGAATAGGTGTTTGTATGTTTTATATTAAAAAACAAATATATATAATATTAGTCTGGTATCTCTGTCTGTGCCTCTTTGTCTCTGTCTCTCTCTGTGCCCCTGTCTGTCTTTCTGTCTCTCTCTCTCTGTGCCTATGTCTGTGTGTCTGTATATATGTCTCTCTCTCCTTTTCGCTCCCCCTCTCTCCCTGTCTGTCTATCTGTCTCTCTCTCTCTCTCTCTCTCTCTCTCTCTCTCTCTCTCTCTCTCTCTCTCTCTCTCTCTCTCTCTCTCTCTCTCTCTCTCTCTCTCTCCCCTCGCTCTCCCCCCCCCCCTCTCCCCTTCCCAGTGACCCACAGACTCCCCACAGAATGTAAACTGAAAGCAATGTAACATGCACACGACGCTATCTAAGCCCTCAGAACCTCGACCTACCAGAAGGCAGTAGCCCTGCTCTGGGTGACAGCCAGAGTGTAGACCAGTATCACCAAAGACAGACAAAAGATTGATAGTGCATGCTGGCTTTAACCAGAGAACAATGATAGTGCCTTCTGCGTTTCACCCCAGAACAATGATAGTACCTTCTGGTTTTCACCCCAGAACAATGATAGTACCTTCTGGTTTTCACCCAAGAACAATGATAGTGCCTTCTGGTTTTCACCCGAGAACCCCAGAACAATGATAGTGCCTGCTGGCTTTCACCCCAGAACAATGATAGTGCCTTCTGGCTTTCACCAGAGAACAATGATAGTGCCTTCTGGCTTTCACCATCAGAACAATGATAGTGCCTTCTGGCTTTCACCCCAGAACAATGATAGTGCATTCTGGCTTTCACCCCAGAACAATGATAGTGCCTTCTGGCTTTCACCCCAGAACAATGATAGTGCCTTCTGGCTTTCACCCCAGAACAATGATAGTGCATGCTGGCTTTCACCCCAGAACAATGATAGTGCATGCTGGCTTTCACCCCAGAACAATGATAGTGCCTTCTGGCTTTCACCCCAGAACAATGATAGTGCCTGCTGGCTTTCACCCCAGAACAATGATAGTGCATGCTGGCTTTCACCCCAGAACAATGATAGTGCCTGCTGGCATTCACCCCAGAACAATGATAGTGCCTGCTGGCTTTCACCCCAGAACAATGATAGTGCATGCTGGCATTCACCCCAGAACAATGATAGTGCCTTCTGGCTTTCACCCCAGAACAATGATAGTGCCTTCTGACTTTCACCCCAGAACAATGATAGTGCCTTCTGACTTTCACCCCAGAACAATGATAGTGCCTGCTGGCTTTCACCCCAGAACAATGATAGGACATGCTGGCTTTCACCCCAGAACAATGATAGTGCTTTCTGGCACACGATCATCGATGTGAACGGAATGTTATTTTGTGGATATAGTGCTCTCCACTCAGCAAAGAGTAAGTGATGTGTTTCGAAAGTTTGGAATTACTTCTCTGTCACCCCCCCCCCCCCACACCCCCCCCACACACACACACACCTTTCCCATCGCAAACAGGTTTTGTGCAGTAAGGTGAGGGGCGGGGCGGCAGGATTCCAGTGGAACAAGAACTTCCATTTGTGGCCTAGGAGCCGCACAGTCAGGCAGAATGTGTAGCCATGCGCGCTGTTGTGAGATTTACAAATGAATAAAACTGATTAATGTTCTGTTAGATCAAAAAGATATTGCGCGGTCTTGCGAGATTTGCAAATAAATAAAACTGATTAATTTTCTGTTATATCATCAAGATATTGTTGCACAGTCGATCAGTTTATTGATTACATCAGGGTCAATTGATATAAGCCCTACATGAAGAAAACTGGTGATTTTTTTTTCAAGCTTCTATTCTCATCATGACAGAACTATGCAGACTCCGCATTTTGAGATGATGTTAGTATGTCTATAATTGTATTGCAGCAACTGTCAATAGACAAATACATTGGCATCAACTGTTTTCAGCAGAGTTTTGTCGGAGTACAAAGGAAAAGCAATGTCGATTTTCATTGGCTAAAGGAAAAGCAATGTCGATTTTCATTGGCTAAAGGAAAAGCAATGTCGATTTTCATTGGCTAGGTAAAACCGGAAGCAAAAGAATGGTAGCAATAATGCAAATTGACCTTTTTTAAACATAAAGATATTGAAACAATGTAAAGACATGTCAAGGTTTACAATTACATTCTAATATTACAATTGGTTGTGAATTAAAAAACAAAACACGATTGATATATGCACAGAGAATCGATCTATACCAGGCGCAAGCGGATCGATGGATTTGAATTTGTGAGCTGTAAGATGGCGCGTGACATTGTTAGCCAGTTTGAACGCTGTGATGAGAAGTTGCTGTAACTTGTTTTTCTGTTTCACTGGCTACTTTAGGCGATACAACCCAGCCTCCTTGCTGTCCTGGGCACACTGTGGCCCCATGATCGAACTGTGAGCGTGAGGTCAAATAGAATCGGCAGATTTGCTTGCTTGTTGATGTCGATGAGAGAGAGAGAGAGAGAGAGAGAGAGAGAGAGAGAGAGAGAGAGAGAGAGAGAGAGAGAGAGAGAGAGAGAGAGAGAGAGAGAGAGAGAGAGAGAGAGAGAGAGAGAGAGAGAGAGAGAGAGAGAGAGAGAGAGAGAGAGAGAGAGAGAGAGAGAGAGAGAGAGAGAGAGAGAGAGAGAGAGAGAGAGAACGAACGAACGAACGAACGAAATTTTGTTTATTCAGGGTTATAAGATAAGCAAACATTGCTTTTTTTACACTCAGCCCTGAGGCAAAACAAAGGTTAACAAAAAATATACAAAAAAATGAAGCGCTTGCGTAACAAATACTACTACTACAAAGCATTCAAGAAAAGTAAATATTCAAAAATAACATAACACAATACTATATACATCATCAATGTACAAGACTAATATAGGAAGAAGGTGATGGGGAGAGGGCTTGGAGAGAGAGAGAGAGAGAGAGAGAGAGAGAGAGAGAGAGAGAGAGAGAGAGAGAGAGAGAGAGAGAGACAGAGACAGAGACAGAGACAGAGACAGAGACAGAGACAGAGAGAGAGAGAGAACAAATGAACGACATTCCTGTTACTAGGTAGATAGAGAGAGGGTAGGGGTGAGGGGGGATACTATGTGTGATTGAAGGGGTGAGGGGAGGGTGTGTGTGTAGAGCGACATGATGTGGGTGTGTTGAAGTTAGCGGAACGTGTCTGATCATTGCCAGAGCTAAGATGACAATGCTACTCTCTCTCTCTCTCTCTCTCTCTTCTCTCTCTCTCTCTCTCTCTCTCTCTCTCTCTCTCTCTCTCTCTCTCTCGCTCTCTCTTCTCTCTCTCTCTCTCTTACTCTCTCTCTCTCTCTCTCTCTCTCTCTCTCTCTCTCTCTCTCTCTCTCTCTCGGTCTCTCCTCTCTCCTCTCTCTCTCTCTCTCCTCTCTCTCTCTCTCTCTCTCCGTTGTAAACAGTATGATCATATAAGGCACGAGCATCTAAAGAACATAGAGCATTTTAATGAACAGAGGGAGTTTTGCCGTTTGATGGCAACTGGAAATGAAAATTTGATTCGGCAGTTGGGTTGGATTGTCTTTAAAGCCCTTCAGATTAGAGACAAATGAAAAAGAGAAAAACTATTAAGATTGTGTAACTGATAATCTTTGTTCCTTGTATAATTAATTTGTATGTTTGAACTGTTTTCTTGTTTGGCACATTCAACTTTAACAAAAAGATTTCCATTGAACCAGTCAAGATATACCAACAATATTCTTATCCCCAAACCCAGAACTGATCTTTTCGAAGCAAGTTTAACTTTCTCAGGTGGAAACTGTCTCCCTCTATCATGTCATCTTATTTCTCCCTCTATCATGTCTCTCTCTATTCTATCATGTCTCTAAAACAGCGTATCACAAATATCATGTCTCCCTCAAAGATTGTCTCCCTCTATCATGTCTCTCTCTCTAATAATCTCCCTCTATCATGTCTCTCTTCTCTGTCTCTCTATCATGTCTCCCTCTACAAGTCTCTCTCTCTGTCTCCCTCTATCATGTCTCTCTCTCTGTCTCCCTCTCTCATGTCTCCCTCTATCATGTCTCCCTCTATCATGTCTCCCTCCCCCTCCCTCTATCATGTCTCTCTCTATCTGTCTCCCTCTATCATGTCTCCCTCTCTCATCTCCCTCTATCATGTCTCTCTCTCTGTCTCCATGTCTCTATCATGTCTCTCTCTCTGTCTCCCCTATCATATCTCTCTCTCTCTCTCTATCTCTCTCTCTCTCTGTCTCCCCATCATGTCTCTCTCTCTGTCTCCCTCTAAAATGTCTCTCTCTCTGTCTCCCTCTATCATGTCTCTCTCTCTGTCTCCCTCTATCATGTCTCCCTCTCTGTCTCCCTCTATCATGTCTCCCTCTGTCTCCCTCTATCATGTCTCTCTCTCTGTCTCCCTCTATCATGTCTCTCTCTCTGTCTCCCTCTATCATGTCTCTCTCTCTGTCTCCCTCTATCATGTCTCGCCCTCTCTGTCTCTCTGTCTCCTCTCTATCATGTCTCTCTCTCTGTCTCCCTCTATCATGTCTCTCTCTCTGTCTCCCTCTATCATGTCTCTCTCTCTGTCTCCCTCTATCATGTCTCCCTCTATCATGTCTCTCTCTCTGTCTCCCTCTCTGTCTCTCTCTCTGTCTCCCTCTATCATGTCTCTCTCTCTGTCTCCCTCTATCATGTCTCTCTCTCCCTCTATCATGTCTCTCTCTCTGTCTCCCTCTATCTGTCTCTCTCTCTGTCTCCCTCTATCATGTCTCTCTCTCTGTCTCCCTCTATCATGTCTCTCTCTCTGTCTCCCTCTATCATGTCTCTCTCTCTGTCTCCCTCTATCATGTCTCTCTCTCTGTCTCCCTCTATCATGTCTCTCTCTGTCTCCCTCTATCATGTCTCTCTCTCTGTCTCCTCTCTATCATGTCTCTCTCTCTCTGTCTCCCTCTATCATGTCTCTCTCTCTCTGTCTCCCTCTATCATGTCTCTCTCTCTGTCTCCCTCTATCATGTCTCTCTCTCTGTCTCCCTCTATCATGTCTCTCTCTCTGTCTCCCTCTATCATGTCTCTCTCTCTCTATCATGTCTCCCTCTATCATGTCTCTCTCTCTCTGTCTCCCTCTATCATGTCTCTCTCTCTGTCTCCCTCTATCATGTCTCTCTCTCTGTCTCTCTCTCTATCTGTCTCTCTCTCTGTCTCCCTCTATCATGTCTCTCTCTCTGTCTCCCTCTATCATGTCTCTCTCTCTGTCTCCCTCTCTGTCTCTATCATGTCTCTCTCTCTCTCCCTCTCCCTCTCTCTCTGTCTCCCTCTCTGTCTCCCTCTATCATGTCTCCCTCTCTGTCTCTCTCTCTGTCTCCCTCTATCATGTCTCTCCTGTCTCTCTCTCTCTCTATCATGTCTCTCTATCTCTCTCTCTGTCTCCCTCTATCATGTCTCTCTCTCTGTCTCCCTCTATCATGTCTCTCTCTCTGTCTCTCTCTCTCCCTCTATCATCTCTCTCTCTGTCTCCCTCTCTGTCTCCCTCTATCATGTCTCTCTCTCTGTCTCCCTCTCTCTGTCTCCCTCTCTCATGTCTCCCTCTATCATGTCTCTCCTCTCTCTGTCTCCCTCTATCATGTCTCTCTCTCTGTCTCCCTCTATCATGTCTCTCTCTCTGTCTCCCTCTGTCTCTGTCTCTCTCTCTGTCTCCCTCTATCATGTCTCTCTCTCTGTCTCCCTCTATCTGTCTCTCTCTCTGTCTCCTCTCTATCATCTGTCTCCCTCTATCATGTCTCTCTCTCTGTCTCCCTCTATCATGTCTCTCTCTCTGTCTCCCTCTATCATGTCTCTCTCTCTGTCTCCCTCTATCATGTCTCTCTCTCTGTCTCCCTCTATCATGTCTCTCTCTCTGTCTCCCTCTATCATGTCTCTCTCTCTCTCTCTGTCTCCCTCTATCATGTCTCCCTCTCTCTGTCTCCCTCTATCATGTCTCCCTCTCTGTCTCCCTCTATGTCTCTCTCTCTCTGTCTCCCTCTATCATGTCTCTCCTCTCTGTCTCCCCCTCTATCATGTCTCTCTCTCTGTCTCCCTCTATCATGTCTCTCTCTCTGTCTCTCTCTCTGTCTCCCTCTCTCTCTCTCTGTCTCTCTATCATGTCTCTGTCTCATGTCTCTCTGTCTCCCTCTATCATGTCTCATCTCTCTGTCTCCCTCTATCATGTCTCTCTCTCTGTCTCCCTCTATCATGTCTCTCTCTCTGTCTCCCTCTATCATGTCTCTCTCTCTGTCTCCCTCTATCATGTCTCTCTCTCTGTCTCCCTCTATCATGTCTCTCTCTCTATGTCATGTCTCTCTCTCTGTCTCCCTCTATCATGTCTCTCTCTCTGTCTCTCCTCTATCATGTCTCTCTCTCTGTCTCCCTCTATCATGTCTCTCTCTCTGTCTCCCTCTATCATGTCTCTCTCTCTGTCTCCCTCTATCATGTCTCTCTCTCTGTCTCCCTCTATCATGTCTCTCTCTCTGTCTCCCTCTCTGTCTCCCTCTATCATGTCTCTATCATGTCTCTCTCTCTCTCTCATCTCCCTCTCTCATGTCTCTCTCTCTCTGTCTCTCCTCTATCATGTCTCTCTCTCATGTCTCTCTCTCTGTCTCCCTCTATCATGTCTCTCTCTCTGTCTCCCTCTATCATGTCTCTCTCTCTGTCTCCCTCTATCATGTCTCTCTCTCTGTCTCCCTCTATCATGTCTCTCTCTCTGTCTCCCTCTATCATGTCTCTCTCTCTGTCTCCCTCTATCATGTCTCTCTCTCTGTCTCTCTCTATCATGTCTCTCTCTCTCTGTCTCCCTCTATCATGTCTCTCTCTCTGTCTCCCTCTATCATGTCTCTCTCTCTGTCTCCCTCTCTCTGTCTCCTCTCTGTCTGTCATGTCTCTCTCTCTGTCTCCCTCTATCATGTCTCTCTCTCTGTCTCCCTCTATCATGTCTCTCTCTCTGTCTCCCTCTATCATGTCTCTCTCTCTGTCTCCCTCTATCATGTCTCTCTCTCTGTCTCCCTCTATCATGTCTCCCTCTATCATGTCTCCTCTCTCTCTCTATCTCTCTGTCTCTCCCTCTCCCTCTCTCTCTGTCTCCCTCTATCATGTCTCTCTCTCTGTCTCCCTCTATCATGTCTCTCTCTCTGTCTCCCTCTATCATGTCTCCCTCTCTGTCTCCTCTCTATCATGTCTCTCTCTCTGTCTCCCTCTATCATGTCTCTCTCTCTGTCTCCCTCTCTGTCTCTCTCTCTGTCTCCCTCTCTCTGTCTCTCTCTCTGTCTCCCTCTCTCATCTCCCTCTACCTGTCTCATGTCTCTCTCTCTGTCTCCCTCTACCATGTCTCTGTCTCCCTCTATGTCTCTCTCTCTGTCTCCCTCTATCATGTCTCTCTCTCTGTCTCCCTCTCTGTCTCCCTCTATCATGTCTCTCTCTCTGTCTCCCTCTGTCTGTCTCTCCTCTATCATGTCTCTCTATCTGTCTCCCTCTATCATGTCTCTCTCTCTGTCTCCCTCTATCATGTCTCTCTCTCTGTCTCTCTCTCTGTGTCTCTCTCTATCTGTCTCCCTCTATCATGTCTCCCTCTATCATGTCTCCCTCTATCTGTCTCCCTCTATCTGTCTCTCTGTCTCTCTGTCTCCTCTCTCTGTCTCCCTCTATCATGTCTCTCTCTCTGTCTCCCTCTCTCTCTGTCTCCCTCTATCTGTCTCCCTCTCTCATGTCTCCCTCTATCTGTCTCCCTCTATCATGTCTCTCTCTCTGTCTCCCTCTATCATGTCTCTCTCTCTGTCTCCCTCTATCATGTCTCTCTCTCTGTCTCCCTCTATCATGTCTCCCTCTCTGTCTCCCTCTATCATGTCTCCCTCTCTGTCTGTCTCCCTCTATCTGTCTCTCTCTCTCTATCATGTCTCTCTCTCTGTCTCCCTCTATGTCTCTCTCTCTGTCTCCTCTCTGTCTATCATGTCTCTCTCTCTGTCTCCCTCTATCATGTCTCTCTCTCTCTCCCTCTATCATGTCTCTCTCTCTGTCTCCCTCTATCATGTCTCTCCTGTCTATCATGTCTCTCTCTCTGTCTCCCTCTATCATGTCTCTCTCTCTGTCTCCCTCTATCATGTCTCTCTCTCTGTCTCCCTCTATCATGTCTCTCTCTCTGTCTCCCTCTATCATGTCTCTCTCTCTGTCTCCCTCTATCATGTCTCTCTCTCTGTCTCCCTCTATCATGTCTCTCTCTCTGTCTCCCTCTATCCCTCTCTGTCTCCCTCTATCATGTCTCTCTCTCTCTGTCTCCCTCTATCATGTCTCTCTCTCTGTCTCCCTCTCTGTCTCCCTCTATCATGTCTCTCTCTCTGTCTCCCTCTACTCATGTCTCTCTCTCTGTCTCCCTCTATCATGTCTCTCTCTCTGTCTCCCTCTATCATGTCTCCCTCTATCATGTCTCCCTCTATCATGTCTCCCTCTCTCATGTCTCCCTCTATCATGTCTCCCTCTCTGTCTCTCTCTGTCTCCCTCTCATGTCTCTCTCTCTGTCTCCCTCCCCCTCTCCTTTTCTTTTCTCTGTCCGGCCGCCACGTTAATTGCCACCCACCATCTAAAGAATGCCGATTAAGGGATTGGTCCCTTTGAAGTTCGATTTGTCTCCCCGGTCGGCATGTAACCCCTACCGAGGTTATCTCCCTTCCCCCCCCCCCCCCCTCTTATCTTACCCGTCTCATCACGAGATAGTGATATCAACCGTCGGCTCCCTTTGTAAGACACCTCGTCCTTACCCATCACAAGAAAGTGACAACCACGGTTATCTCCCTTTGAAGACGGTTTTGCCTTTCCGAGCACGAGAAGGATTTGAATGTCGGCACGTGATAAGGATGTAATAGGCGCGTGATTGTTCGGTACATTTAGAACAGCATCTTGTGACGTGTCGACTGTAATAAACCAATAGCAGGCTTTCATTGTTTGAAAGTGAAGGCTATAATTGGCGTAGTGAGAAAAAGTTTTTCACACAAGACGCTGAAACTGACTAGAGCAACACCTCTCCCAGCCAGAATAGCCCACCTAGTAAGTATTATTGATGGCTGGTGATTGAGACTGGTTGTTTGTTTGACCCTAGTTTTGATCTAGATCCTATGTTCAATGATGAATAAGGAGTAGATAGATATGTTATTGAAAAGAAGTGGTAAACATTCTATTCTATTTATGTGCACTGATTATTTGTGTGTGTGTGTTTTTGACTTGAACACTTTTGGTACCAGAACCGGAGTTTATGCCTACTAACCCTTTTGTCTATTTTTAGTAGGAAACCTATGGGCCGCAATCTTGCACTTTATGATACCATTCCTTTCCAGGTGTTGGATGGAGAGTGATGTTGGATTGATCACCTTTTATGTTTTACTGATCTCAGTTTGTTAACTGAAATTCAGTTTATTTATTAACTACAGTGCTATTGTACAAGGGAAGCCTTCTAGCCGGTTGGGATTCACTAATTCCCTGCCGACTGAAGCCCCTTGTCTCTAAGCCATAGAGATCTACATCCACCTTCTCCTGTGATTATCAGCAGGGCATCGTGGGCCGGAAGATCATCCCGGACTCCACCAAGCACCAAGACGGGACCGTCGCCAAGACGACCCGCACCCAGAATCCGCGAGGAGACCACGCCTGAACCGTGCCATCCCGCGAAGCCGTAACCGGAACGACTGGGAGCTACTCTCATCCTGACGAGCAAGCCCAGCCACACCCAGCACTCGCCGATCACTACGGAGGAACTTGAAACAGCTAAGTCCCCCTGGACTGCGCCAATCATTTGAACTTTCCTACGGACACTGAAGATAATTAGTAACCCTTCCGGCATGGGGCGAACCTTATAGAAAGACAAAAGTCTTGTGAATCCTTTCGGATTTCATTGTTTTTTTTATCCATATTTTGTTTTGGCGCCATTGAGCTGCTTTATTATTATTGTTGCATAATCTTATGCAGATTTTGGGAGTAAATAAAATACAAGTGTCAAATAATCCTGAACCCTTTGGTCAGACTGATGAGAGTGGGAGTCTTGTAATTTCATGTAAAACCCTACTTCTCTCTGTCTGCCATTTAGAGCAATTCAACCACTTGTATTTCTTACAACCATACGAGCCAGAACCCGGGCACAAATATAAATTTATTAGATGAAAAGGGGCCGGGAAAGTTGCTCATCTCCCATACCCTAGAGAAGTGGGCTAAAGGCAAATTTTCTAAAGTCTTCCCTAGGGACTTAGCCTTTTAACCCATTACCTCGTCACATCTAATTGGGGGCTCGCGTCCGGGATATTTTTTTTCATAAAGTCTAACAAATTTCAATTCAAACTGTAGTTCCTTTTCAAAACTTATCTTGTGTCCACTGGGAAAGTTATTGTGATTTGGTTCACTGTGTTTTGATTTGATTTGTTTGAATGCTATTTATGACTTTATTTTGATGTGCATGCTATTTCTGTTTATGTTGAAATAGTTAAGTGTTGTTTGATACATTCAACTCAGCAGCTTTGTTTTTATTTTGAATAGTTGTATTTACAACCATGGCTGAGATTGTTAAACTTAGGAGGGAACTTAAAGAATGGGGAGAGTCTCTAGGATTGTCAGGCCAAGAGTTAGCAAATTTTGTCATATCTGAATATGACAAAGAGAAAGCTCGCGAGGAGGCTGAGAAAGACAAACAGAGAGCTCATGAGGCTCAAGAGGCTGAGAAAGACAAACAGAGAGAGAGGCTCAAGAGGCTGATAAAGCTCGCGAGGCTCAACAAGCAGATAAAGATCGCGACGCTCAGGAGCAAGAGCAAATCCGTACTCATGAGTTAAGGCAGAGGCAACTAGTGCAGGATGCCAAAAATAAAGAACTCGAACTTGAGGCCACTGAGCGAGAAAAGGCGCGAGACCATGAGCTAGCTATGAAGCAGCTTGAAAACTCAGCAGACTCTGAGACTGCTGCCCCTCAAAATTTTCCCCCTCCCATTCATACCTCAGCCATGACCTTCACATTGGAGGCATTCAATGAGGCAACAGAGTCTATCGATGCATTCCTCGATAGATTTGAAAGACTGGCCCAGGAATTTGAGCTTGCTCCGGAAAAGTACAACCTCAAGCTTGCCCAAAGTCTCAGGGGTGTGGCTTATGAGGTGTACAGCAAACTTCCGTCAAGCCAAATTACCGACTACCCAGCTTTGAAAGAAGCCCTGCTCAACAGATACGAGTTGACAGCGGACGCCTACCGGAAAAAGTTCCGGTCAACCAGAAAAGGTAGGGGAGAGTCCTATGCCCAATTTTCAGATAGACTGGGGAACTATCTGACAAAATGGGTGTCCCTTTCTGCCAAATCAGAGTCCTATGAGGATCTCCGGGAACTGATGGTTGGCGAGCAACTGCGCGAAACCATGTCCCCAGAGTTACGCACCTTTACTGCCGAACA
This sequence comes from Phymorhynchus buccinoides, assembly GCA_017654935.2. Classification (NCBI taxonomy): domain Eukaryota; kingdom Metazoa; phylum Mollusca; class Gastropoda; order Neogastropoda; family Raphitomidae; genus Phymorhynchus; species Phymorhynchus buccinoides. The sequence goes on along the minus strand of CM065703.1, from coordinate 1,075,157 downwards.
AGGTGCCACAACTCTGGCTGACCTCATCCAGCTAAGTGATAGGTACACTCTAGCCCATGATGAACCTAGCGCCCCTAAAAGGCCAAAACTACAGCAAGTTGTTGGGTCCACTGGTTCACAGCAGAGCAGGGGTAACCCCAACTCCAACAGTGGGTCAAACAGTTCTACCCATGAACGACAACCACTGGGACAACCCTTATTCTGCTCATACTGCAAGTCGAACACCCACAATCGGGATGACTGCAGGAAACTTGCTTACAAGCGGCAAAATGTTGCAACTATGCAAGTCGTCTCGACTTCGCAGAATTGCACAAACCCCTCCCCAATACAGTGTCCAGGCACACCGTCAGTCGTTGGACAGGCGACTGTCAACAACATCCCTGTTCAGTGTCTCTATGACACTGGACTGTCATGCGACGCCATTGTCTGCGGATCCTTAGTCCCCGCGTCAGCATACACGGGAGACTTCATCTCTCTGCAAGGCCCTGATGCTGCAATCCCCCCATCCACTTTGCCAGTCGCCATAATCAATGTCGACACCAGATATGTTAAGGGACCCATCAAGGCAGTGCTCATGGACAGTCCTGTCTATGACCTCATACTGGGATCACAGTATGTGTTTTTAGGGCACCCCTCTCAACCTGCCCTAGTTTCAGCAGCATTCCCTTCTCCCCAATCCACAAACCAACTCCCTCCCTCCTTCCCAAAGAGCAAATCTCCCTCAGCAGGGAAGAAACCTCTCAACGCGGCAAACCAAATTGCCGCGCGAGCCAATCCAGATTGTCCCAAGTCCCCAAGTCCGCCACAACTTGGAAAATCCTTCCCAAGGAATGTCCGCCTAACGACCCAAGACCACTCGCCACAGGTACCTCAGGTGAAAGGCAGCACTGTACCCGCAAACACCCACCGAAGGTACTATCGGGACAGGCCGCCGCACGTACAGCCGTCACCTACCCCTCCCTTTCAGCGAGTGGCAGTCGACTTGGTCGGGCCTCTACCTCAACGGAAGAAGAAATTCCGGTACATAGTCACCGTGGTCGACATATGTACCATGAGGTGCGATGCCGCCCCAATCTCCTCACTTGATGCTAGTCAGGTAGCCGCGGCACTCAAAGCCATTTTCGCCCGAATCGGCCTACCAAACCACATCATCAGCAATGATGAATCCAGGCTAAAGGGGAAACTCAGGCAAGAGGTGTTTGCTATTCTGCAATCAACCTTGGGACAACTCAACACAGGATTGCCGCACCAACCTCAGTCGGAATCCATTCCACTGATCTCTAACCCACCTGCTCCTTTGAACTCTGTGTTGCGACCAGATGTTCCACCATTCCAGCCGACCCAGTCTCCCCACTAATTTGTCCCTGTCGCCCAAGTCGAAAGTGGAGTCGGCGTTCCACAGGAAGATTCCGGTACCAGAATCTTTTCTTCGGGGGGCCTCTGTGACGTAAGTGTCCCGCGCGACCCCTCTTTCTTTATCTTCATACACCCCCCCCCCCCCCCTCTCCTTTTCATTTCTCTGTCCGGCCGCCACGTTAATTGCCACCCACCATCTAAAGAATGCCGATTAAGGGATTGGTCCCTTTCAAGTTCGATTTGTCTCCCCGGTCGGCATGTAACCACCTACCGAGGTTATCTCCCTTCACCCCCCCCCCCCCTCTATCTACCGTCTCATCACGAGATAGTGATATCAAGAGTCGGCTCCCTTTGTAAGACACCTCGTCCTTACCCATCACAAGAAAGTGACAACCACGGTTATCTCCCTTTGAAGACGGTTTTGCCTTTCCGAGCACGAGAAGGATTTGAATGTCGGCACGTGATAAGGATGTAATAGGCGCGTGATTGTTCGGTACATTTAGAACAGCATCTTGTGACGTGTCGACTGTAATAAACCAATAGCAGGCTTTCATTGTTTGAAAGTGAAGGCTATAATTGGCGTAGTGAGAAAAAGTTTTTCACACAAGACGCTGAAACTGACTAGAGCAACACCTCTCCCAGCCAGAATAGCCCACCTAGTAAGTCTTATTGATGACTGGTGATTGAGACTGGTTGTTTGTTTGACTCTAGTTTTGATCTAGATCCTATGTTCAATGATGAATAAGGAGTAGATAGATATGTTATAGAAAAGAAGTGGTAAACATTCTATTCTATTTATGTGCACTGATTATTTGTGTGTGTGTGTTTTTGACTTGAACACTTTTGGTACCAGAACCGGAGTTTATACTAACCCTTTTCTCTATTTTTAGTAGGAAACCTACTAACCCAATTTGTCTATTTTTAGTAGGAAACCTATGGGCCGCAATCTTGCACTTTATGATACCATTCCTTTCCAGGTGTTGGATGGAGAGTGATGTTGTCTTGATCACCTTTTATGTTTTACTGATCTCAGTTTGTTAACTGAAATTCAGTTTATTTATTAACTAGTGCTATTGTACAAGGGAAGCCTTCTAGCCGGTTGGGATTCACTAATTCCCTGCCGACTGAAGCCCCTTGTCTCTAAGCCATAGAGATCTACATCCACCTTCTCCTGTGATTATCAGCAGGGCATCGTGGGCCGGAAGATCATCCCGGACTCCACCAAGCACCAAGACGGGACTGTCGCCAAGACGACCCGCACCCAGAATCCGCGAGGAGACCACGCCTGAACCGTGCCATCCCGCGAAGCCGTAACCGGAACGACTGGGAGCTACTCTCACCTGACGAGCAAGCCCAGCCACACCAGCATTCGCCGATCACTACGGAGGAACTTGAAAACAGCTAAGTCCCCCGGACTGCGCCAATCATTTGAACTTTCCTACGGACACCGAAGATAATTAGTAACCCTTCCGGCATGGGGCGAACCTTATAGAAAGACAAAAGTCTTGTGAATCCTTTCGGATTTCATTGTTTTTTTTTTATCCATATTTTGTTTTGGCGCCATTGAGCTGCTTTATTATTATTGTTGCATAATCTTATGCAGATTTTGGGAGTAAATAAAATACAAGTGTCAAATAATCCTGAACCCTTTGGTCAGACTGATGAGAGTGGGAGTCTTGTAATTTCATGTAAAACCCTACTTCTCTCTGTCTGCCATTTAGAGCAATTCAACCACTTGTATTTCTTACAACCATACGAGCCAGAACCCGGGCACAAATATAAATTTATTAGATGAAAAGGGGCCGGGAAAGTTGCTCATCTCCCATACCCTAGAGAAGTGGGCTAAAGGCAAATTTTCTAAAGTCTTCCCTAGGGACTTAGCCTTTTAACCCATTACCTCGTCACATCTAATTGGGGGCTCGCGTCCGGGATATTTTTTTTTCATAAAGTCTAACAAATTTCAATTCAAACTGTAGTTCCTTTTCAAAACTTATCTTGTGTCCACTGGGAAAGTTATTGTGATTTGGTTCACTGTGTTTTGATTTGATTTGTTTGAATGCTATTTATGACTTTATTTTGATGTGCATGCTATTTCTGTTTATGCTGAAATAGTTAAGTGTTGTTTGATACATTCAACTCAGCAGCTTTGTTTTTATTTTGAATAGTTGTATTTACAACCATGGCTGAGATTGTTAAACTTAGGAGGGAACTTAAAGAATGGGGAGAGTCTCTAGGAATGTCAGGCCAAGAGTTAGCAAATTTTGTCATATCTGAATATGACAAAGAGAAAACTCGCGAGGAAGGCTGAGAAAGACTCAACAGAGAGCTCATGAGGCTCAAGAGGCTGAAGGCTCAAGAGGCTGAGAAAGACAAACAGAGAGCTCATGAGGCTCAAGAGGCTGATAAAGCTCGCGAGGCTCAACAAGCAGATAAAGATCGCGACGCTCAGGAGCAAGAGCAAATCCGTACTCATGAGTTAAGGCAGAGACAACTAGTGCAGGATGCCAAAAATAAAGAACTCGAACTTGAGGCCACTGAGCGAGAAAAGGCGCGAGACCATGAGCTAGCTATGAAGCAGCTTGAAAACTCAGCAGACTCTGAGACTGCTGCCCCTCAAAATTTTCCCCCTCCCATTCATACCTCAGCCATGACCTTCACATTGGAGGCATTCAATGAGGCAACAGAGTCTATCGATGCATTCCTCGATAGATTTGAAAGACTGGCCCAGGAATTTGAGCTTGCTCCGGAAAAGTTCAACCTCAAGCTTGCCCAAAGTCTCAGGGGTGTGGCTTATGAGGTGTACAGCAAACTTCCGTCAAGCCAAATTACCGACTACCCAGCTTTGAAAGAAGCCCTGCTCAACAGATACGAGTTGACAGCGGACGCCTACCGGAAAAAGTTCCGGTCAACCAGAAAAGGTAGGGGAGAGTCCTATGCCCAATTTTCAGATAGACTGGGGAACTATCTGACAAAATGGGTGTCCCTTTCTGCCAAATCAGAGTCCTATGAGGATCTCCGGGAACTGATGGTTGGCGAGCAACTGCGCGAAACCATGTCCCCAGAGTTACGCACCTTTACTGCCGAACAAGGTGCCACAACTCTGGCTGACCTCATCCAGCTAAGTGATAGGTACACTCTAGCCCATGATGAACCTAGCGCCCCTAAAAGGCCAAAACTACAGCAAGTAGTTGGGTCCACTGCTTCACAGCAGAGCAGGTTTAACCCCAACTCCAACAGTGGGTCAAACAGTTCTACCCATGAACGACAACCACTGGGACAACCCTTATTCTGCTCATACTGCAAGTCGAACACCCACAATCGGGATGACTGCAGGAAACTTGCTTACAAGCGGCAAAATGTTGCAACTATGCAAGTCGTCTCGACTTCGCAGAATTGCACAAACCCCTCCCCAGTACAGTGTCCAGGCACACCGTCAGTCGTTGGACAGGCGACTGTCAACAACATCCCTGTTCAGTGTCTCTATGACACTGGACTGTCATGCGACGCCATTGTCTGCGGATCCTTAGTCCCCGCGTCAGCATACACGGGAGACTTCATCTCTCTGCAAGGCCCTGATGCTGCAATCCCCCCATCCACTTTGCCAGTCGCCATAATCAATGTCGACACCAGATTTGTTAAGGGACCCATCAAGGCAGTGCTCATGGACAGTCCTGTCTATGACCTCATACTGGGATCACAGTATGTGTTTTTAGGGCACCCCTCTCAACCTGCCCTAGTTTCAGCAGCATTCCCTTCTCCCCAATCCACAAACCAACTCCCTCCCTCCTTCCCAAAGAGCAAATCTCCCTCAGCAGGGAAGAAACCTCTCAACGCGGCAAACCAAATTGCCGCGCGAGCCAATCCAGATTGTCCCAAGTCCCCAAGTCCGCCACAACTTGGAAAATCCTTCCCAAGGAATGTCCGCCTAACGACCCAAGACCACTCGCCACAGGTACCTCAGGTGAAAGGCAGCACTGTACCCGCAAACACCCACCGAAGGTACTATCGGGACAGGCCGCCGCACGTACAGCCGTCACCTACCCCTCCCTTTCAGCGAGTGGCAGTCGACTTGGTCGGGCCTCTACCTAAACGGAAGAAGAAATTCCGGTACATAGTCACCGTGGTCGACATATGTACCATGAGGTGCGATGCCGCCCCAATCTCCTCACTTGATGCTAGTCAGGTAGCCGCGGCACTCAAAGCCATTTTCGCCCGAATCGGCCTACCAAACCACATCATCAGCAATGATGAATCCAGGCTAAAGGGGAAACTCAGGCAAGAGGTGTTTGCTATTCTGCAATCAACCTTGGGACAACTCAACACAGGATTGCCGCACCAACCTCAGTCGGAATCCATTCCACTGATCTCTAACCCACCTGCTCCTTTGAACTCTGTGTTGCGACCAGATGTTCCACCATTCCAGCCGACCCAGTCTCCCCACTAATTTGTCCCTGTCGCCCAAGTCGAAAGTGGAGTCGGCGTTCCACAGGAAGATTCCGGTACCAGAATCTTTTCTTCGGGGGGCCTCTGTGACGTAAGTGTCCCGCGCGACCCCTCTTTCTTTATCTACACCCCCCCCCCCCCCCTTCTCCTTTTCTTTTCTCTGTCCGGCCGCCACGTTAATTGCCACCCACCATCTAAAGAATGCCGATTAAGGGATTGGTCCCTTTCAAGTTCGATTTGTCTCCCCGGTCGGCATGTACCCCCTACCGAGGTTATCTCCCTTCACCCCCCCCCCCCTCTTATCTACCGTCTCATCACGAGATAGTGATATCAAGAGTCGGCTCCCTTTGTAAGACACCTCGTCCTTACCCATCACAAGAAAGTGACAACCACGGTTATCTCCCTTTGAAGATGGTTTTGCCTTTCCGAGCACGAGAAGGATTTGAATGTCCGGCACGTGATAAGGATGTAATAGGCGCGTGATTGTTCGGTACACTCTGAACAGCATCTTGTGACGTGTCGACTGTAATAAACCAATAGCAGGCTTTCATTGTTTGAAAGTGAAGGCTATAATTGGCGTAGTGAGAAAAAGTTTTTCACACAAGACGCTGAAACTGACTAGAGCAACACCTCTCCCAGCCAGAATAGCCCACCTAGTAAGTCTTATTGATGACTGGTGATTGAGACTGGTTGTTTGTTTGACTCTAGTTTTGATCTAGATCCTATGTTCAATGATGAATAAGGAGTAGATAGATATGTTATAGAAAAGAAGTGGTAAACATTCTATTCTATTTATGTGCACTGATTATTTGTGTGTGTGTGTTTTTTGACTTGAACACTTTTGGTACCAGAACCGGAGTTTATGCCTACTAACCCTTTTGTCTATTTTTAGTAGGAAACCTATGGGCCGCAATCTTGCACTTTATGATACCATTCCTTTCCAGGTGTTGGATGGAGAGTGATGTTGGATTGATCACCTTTTATGTTTTACTGATCTCAGTTTGTTAACTGAAATTCAGTTTATTTATTAACTAGTGCTATTGTACAAGGGAAGCCTTCTAGCCGGTTGGGATTCACTAATTCCCTGCCGACTGAAGCCCCTTGTCTCTAAGCCATAGAGATCTACATCCACCTTCTCCTGTGATTATCAGCAGGGCATCGTGGGCCGGACGATCATCCCGGACTCCACCAAGCACCAAGACGGGACCGTCGCCAAGACGACCCGCACCCAGAATCCGCGAGGAGACCACGCCTGAACCGTGCCATCCCGCGAAGCCGTAACCGGAACGACTGGGAGCTACTCTCATCTGACGAGCAAGCCCAGCCACACCAGCATTCGCCGATCACTACGGAGGAACTCAACCACAGCTAAGTCCCCCGGACTGCGCCAATCATTTGAACTTTCCTACGGACAATGAAGATAATTAGTAACCCTTCCGGCATGGGGCGAACCTTATAGAAAGACAAAAGTCTTGTAAATCCTTTCGGATTCCATTGGGTTTTTTTTATCCATATTTTGTTTTGGCGCCATTGAGCTGCTTTATTATTATTGTTGCATAATCTTATGCAGATTTTGGGAGTAAATAAAATACAAGTGTCAAATAATCCTGAACCCTTTGGTCAGACTGATGAGAGTGGGAGTCTTGTAATTTCATGTAAAACCCTACTTCTCTCTGTCTGCCATTTAGAGCAATTCAACCACTTGTATTTCTTACAACCATACGAGCCAGAACCCGGGCACAAATATAAATTTATTAGATGAAAAGGGGCCGGGAAAGTTGCTCATCTCCCATACCCTAGAGAAGTGGGCTAAAGGCAAATTATCTAAAGTCTTCCCTAGGGACTTAGCCTTTTAACCCATTACCTCGTCACATTCCCCCGTCATTAAAGCTCCTCTCTCTTTATCTTCTCTCTCTTGCCATTAGGTCTGTTTCTGCTATATTCCATTTATGTTATCCGTGTGTGTTCGCGTTGTATTGCGTTTGTGTTTGAATGCGCTTTGAATGCTAACGTGTGTGTGCGCTTTGATTTGATTTCTATCAAGATCCAGCGCCGTATAAATACTGTATGTTGTTGTAGTTGTTGTGTGTGTGTGATCGTTCTTCATTTTAACGTCTATCCACCTTACAGTGATCTTAGACCAAAAAAACCCAACATGTATGTGTATGATTATGATGTATGTGTATGTGCTTGTGTCTCTCTCTGTGTATTGTATGTGTGCGTGCGCATGTATGTGTATGTATTTACATGCATATATGTGCATGTATATGTGCGTGCATATGTGCGTGTTTATCTGTTTACCCATACTTGTTTATATGTGTATGTATGACTGATTGTACCGCTATGTGACTGTGTTCTCTCGTCTTGCCGCACCCTGCCCCCATCCTCCATTAGCTGGAACTGGTGCAAGGGACGCCACAACTCCTGATGCGCTGCGCTCTTCAGACAGCGCCACATAATGGATGGCCACATAGACCACTGGGGGGGGGGGGGGCAACAAGGGGAGAGAGAGAGAGAGGGGAAGAGAGAGAGAGAGAGAGAGAGAGAGAGAGAGAGAGAGAGAGAGAGAGAGAGAGAGAGAGAGAGAGAGAGAGAGAGAGAGAGAGAGAGAGAGAGAGAGAGAGGAAGTCAGAAAGAGAGAGACAGAGAGAAGTGATCTAGGGGAAAAACGCAAGCAAATCAAGAAGTGGAGTTGAGGATAGAAATGAAGTAAAAACAGACAAGCAGCGCAGTTCGATTCTGGATGGACTGGCTGAAAAACAAAGATGGTACAGGGTTAGGGATGTGGGGGTGGGGGCATGGGGAGCCGGAGGGAGAGATGGACAGACAAAAATATGAAAGGTGTGAAGGGAGAAAGAAGATTAGGGTATCTTTCCATCTACAGCCAATATGATGATCCTTTCCAGTGCTGTTTTTCTTGTGGCGGGAACAAAAAAGAAACAAATGAAAAAGGAAAGAAAACCTTTGCATGGTAGATACAGCCCTGATTGAATCAGACGTCAACCAATATGAGAAAATGGGACAGGGCAGAGAGAGAGAGAGAGAGAGAGAGAGAGAGAGAGAGAGAGAGAGAGGGGGGGTCCATCAGTGTGAGTGTTTCAAGTTGGTTGGGAAAGTGTACTGTAGATTGTCATTCATTATTTGGGCGTGATTGAGAAATTGACTGAGGGATCAGGGAAGGGGTGTGTTGGTCAATGTTTGATGTATACTTTTTGTTCATTGTGTTTATTTTAGTGATTTCTGTAAAGCGCTTAGAGCTTAAAGATTAGGCGCTATAAAAGTTGTCTTAATAAATAATAAATAAGAGAGAGAGAGAGAGAGAGAGAGAGAGAGAGAGAGAGAGAGAGAGGGAGAGGGAGAGAGAGAGATAGGCTTACACACACAGAGAGAGACTGAATGAATGAAAGAACGAAAGAAGCTTTATTCATTATGGTCAACGTTTCTATTGGAAAGGATACACAACACAAAAGCCAGGAAAACAAACTATTCCCTTCACCCTCTACACACAGAGCGATAATCCACACAGATTATCCTTCATCACCCCTCGCTATCTTCTTTTCACCCCCACTCCATCCTACCCCGTCCCTACACACACACCCTTCACACAACACTGTTAACCATGATCCCCGGAGGCCATTTTGTTTTTTCGGTGCGCGTGCGTCATCCATCAGGGGAGGTAATGTGCGTGAATGATGCTGTTTGCTCTCCCCTTGATTCTCCTTGATTGGGGGAATTGAGGAAAGAGAGAGAGAGAGAGAGAGAGAGAGAGAGAGAGAGAGAGAGAGAGAGAGAGAGAGAGAGAGAGAGAGACATTGTAGACCATTCCAGGGAACTTGAAAATGTGCTGATGAATTAAAATGTCATGTTTAATGTACCCTAAACTGTAAGAAGATAACTATGTGTCTTTCCGATGTTCATTGCTTTACGGTTGGTCCTGCAAGGTTCCGTCAGGACTGCCCCTGATTCCTGGTTGGATGCAGGATGCGTTGTCTCTCTCTCTCTCTCTCTCTCTCTCTCTCTCTCTCTCTCTCTCTCTCTCTCTCCTCTCTCTCTCTCTCTCTCTCTCTCTCTCTCTCTCTCTCTCTCCTCTCTCTCTCTCTCTCTCTCTCTCTCTCTCCTCTCTTCTCTCTCTCTCTCTCTCTCTCTCTCTCTCTCTCTCTCCATTTTTCCATTAATTTTTTTCTCTTTGATAGAAGATGGATTGCGAGAGCGCAGCAGTGATGATTAAAACATGATTTGTTGCGCCCCTCAGAAAGAGCAACCAAGCACAAGATGGCAGTAAAAAAAACAAGAAGAAGAAACAAAAATGCAAGCAGTAAATATGAAAACATTATCCACTATTTTTGTGATGAACAAGTATCGGCAAAGATGTAGTTTAGTACACAGGACCCCCCCCCCCCCCACCACCACCACCACCACCACCACCACCACCACCACCCCGCTCTCTATTTTGTTTTTCATTGACCAAAATAAATCACTTGCAATCTGCATTTTGCCTTTTCGGGTAAAGGATAGGATTAGGATAGGACTATGTAACGTGAAACGGACAGAACGGCACATGGAAATTGAGAGCGGAAGACTTGAAGGGGGTAGTTAAAGTGCACCTTTGCCAACAAGTTTGCAAAAACATCAGTAAGACACGGCAACGGATCGATGAATGGAGACTTAGACGTAACAGGGGAAGGGAGGGGTGGGGGGGGGGGGGGGTACTGTAAATGGGGGTTAGGTATGGAGTGTAGAGGGGGAGTGGAGGGGGTAGGGAGGGATAAGAGGGGTTGGTGTTAGTAGACCTATCTGTGTGTATTCCATCTTGGGCAGTGTTGATGGCGCTGCTAACGTCGTTTACTAGGAGCGAAAAACTACATGGTAGATATTCTGATTGACTCAGACGGAGGGAGGAGGAGGGGGAGAGGGTTGGAAAAAGGGAGGGGGGGGGGGGGGGTAAGGTACAGGAGGACGAGGTTTCAAGGTGGGTTTGCTTTGGTTTTTTCCTCTCCAAAAAAGCCCCTTGGGGGTACATGGAACAAACAAATAATAAAAGAATATATATACAATGAAAAAAGAAAAAGTAAAAAAGAACAAACAATGAAGGGACAAACAAACCTTCGGCGACAACAACAACATACAATGAGGTAATGAGGGAGATTTAGAAAGATGGGAGTGAGGGTAGGGGTAGGGGGTGGGGTGCGTATAATTCTAGAGAAAAAGAGAGAGGGTAAATAAGCGGGTGTCTCCTGTCCTAGATGACTTGCAGATATCAGTGCAGACAGCTGCTATTGCAAAGGGCTGGGTTGATATTTTGTTCGTAGCGGAGATGCCTTGCCCAGGGTACATCCCCGCTTTCTCAGCCAACAGGACTGCACAGTGTAAAGTTGTTTATAGCGGAGATGCCTTGCCCAGGGTACATCCCGGCTTTCTCAGCCAACAGGACTGCACAGTGTAAAGTTGTTTATAGCGGAGATGCCTTGCCCAGAGTACATCCCCGCTTTCTCAGCCAACAGGACTGCAAAGTGTAAAGTTGTTTATAGCGGATATGCCTTGCCCAGGGTACATCCCCGCTTTCTCAGCCAACAGGACTGCACAGTGTAAAGTTGTTTATAGCGGAGATGCATTGCCCAGGGTACATCCCCGCTTTCTCAGCCAACAGGACTGCAAAGTGTAAAGTTGTTTATAGCGGAGATGCCTTGCCCAGGGTACATCCCCGCTTTCTCAGCCAACAGGACTGCAAAGTGTAAAGTTGTTTATAGCGGAGATGCCGCTTTCTCAGCCAACAGGACTGCAAAGTGTAAAGTTGTTTATAGCCGAGATGCCTTGCCCAGGGTACATCCCCGCTTTCTCAGCCAACAGGACTGCACAGTGTAAAGATGCAGCAAGGACCTAGCAACGGGCGAAATGGGAAACGATGAACAGGGAATGTCGCCTTTTACCGTACACTTGCCCCCCCCCCTCCCCCCCCCCCCCCCCCCTCCCCCCCCCCCTCTCCCCCTCTGTCCCCCCTCCCCTCCCCCCTCTCCCCCCCCCCCCCATCATAGCACTTTCTTCTGACACACTCTTTCTCCCCGGAGGCCATTTTGTTTTTTCGGTACGCGTGCGTCATCCATCAGGGGAGGTAATGTGCGTGAGTGATGCTGTTTGCTCTCCCCTTGATTGGGGGAATTGGAGAGAGAGAGAGAGAGAGAGAGAGAGAGAGAGAGAGAGAGAGAGAGAGAGATTTCATTGAGATGAAAACAGTGTGACCAAACACAATGTAGAAACAAACACAGCGATCTTATTAACTTTGCGGTTACTCCCCTCCCCCTCCCCATTTACCTTTTAAAGTTTATTTTTAAACATTTTTCCTGTATTTTCTTTTAACGTTTCTGCGGTAGCTTTCGTTTTTCTTTTTTTATTTACTTTTTGTGTGTGTGTCATTTTTTGGTGTGCCTTCTTTTCG
>CM065703.1:1040425-1057925 GCA_017654935.2 Phymorhynchus buccinoides | reverse complement strand
CGATCGTGTCAGGTGTGCCCTCACACACACACTGAGTGCAGCCAACCCACACTAGTCTACACACATCAACACAACTTGTACATTGGCGTATTGCAACCGATAGCCATGTGACATTAGAGAGAGAGAGAGAGAGAGAGAGAGAGAGAGAGAGAGAGAGAGAGAGAGAGAGAGAGAGAGAGGAGAGAGAGAGAGGGAGAGAGAGAGGGAGGGAAGAGAGAGAGAGAGAGGGGGAGAGAGAGAGAGGGAGGAGAGAGAGGAGAGGGAGAGAGAGAGAGGGGGAGAGAGAGAGGGAGAGAGGAGAGAGAGAGGGGGAGAGAGAGATATATATATAATTATAGTGAACAAATGATTGTGGGACAATAGAAGCATGTAAGGGAAATATGACGTGACGAAAGATAAATGATGACTTCTTCCAGGTCCCGCGGGGTCAGGACTTGGCTTGTTGTAATCCGTCCACGGAGCCATGGAGGGACTGTTTCGATTGACACTTGGAAACATGAAAGGTACAAAAAGTGGCAACGTTTTTCGTTTTGAAAATATCTAAGAAAGGAAATCCTAACTTCATGTTTGTTTTCACATTTTGATTAAAAATAAATAATTGGAAAGCAATTAAACCAGTATCACTGCTGCACAGACAGATAGCAACATGCCAGCTCCATGACGTATTGACGTGCTTCCGTCAGTAGACCCAGGGCTTCCTGTTTGATGACACGAAGACTGTTCTTTGGGCCAATAAATAGCAACATTGCTATGTCAAACCAAACATTGGGAACTCAGCAAAATTGCCGTAACCAGGGTACATCTGTACTCTTCGGCCAAGAGGAGTTTAGGAAGGCTGGTGTTGAGGAAAGTCATCAAATACCAACCAATCCCCTAGGATGCGGCACAAAGCCAGTTCCAATGCCTCCTAGTTTGGGAGTCTGTCATTCGCAAAACACTAAGCTGTACAGTAATTGTGCTGTAGACATTAATTCCCCATACAGCTGCCACTGTCACTGTACTGTTGGCCCCAGGTTGGCCCGCCGTGCTACCATGTGGCATTTCGTGCATGGACAACATGAAGACGATGACTGCAAACATGACAGCACCGAAAACCATGCAGCCCACAGAAACAGAAATAATAACAGACTTATTGAACATACATTATTAGCAATAATAACTAAGCACATTATTATTGCACATTATTTTTCCCCTTTTGGTAAAAAACAAACAAACAAAAAATAAACAACAAAAAAGCAACAACAACAAAACCGTTGGCAAATCACCAGAAAACCTTCCATAGTTTTTGGTCAAACTCCAACTTCAAATTACGCCATGAACCAAAACCCAAAAGAAAAACTGACTTTCAAAAAAGAGGATTGAATACAGAAAGAATGAAAAAAAAACCGCCTAATTTTAGGAAACATTACGCAAACATGGTATTTTGTCCAGCTACGGTCCTATAAGAAAAAATATCCCACATCTTGAAACAAACTCCCCCCGTGGGGATACCGGGGGGTCTTTTGCATAAATAGTTCCCCCACCTTCTGGACGTTCTGTGCTTGTAACTTCCTCTAATCTGTCACTCTTTGACTCTACCTTTTCCGTTTGCTTGCTGTCATCTACTATCCTTCTGCCTTTCTGATCCATTCTCCGGCCTTTTTTTTCTTCAATAAACGCTTTCAAAAAGATTTCATACAACAGCCGAATTCGGACATGCTGGGCCTAATTATTTCTTAGTTAGGCGCATAACGGCAGCATGACGCATATGCGCTCATAATCGACAGGAAACCGTCTGAGCGATCGAAGAAGAAGAAGAAGAAGAACAAACAAAATATTGATATGGCTAATGCAAACATACACAAATCTCTACCCACGTGTCTCTCTCTGTATCTCTCCCCTCTTTCTCAGTGTCTGTCTTTCTCTCCCTGCCCGTCTGTCTGTCTGTCTGTCTACCCGTCTGTCTGTCTGTCTGCCCATCTGTCTGTCTGTCTCTCTCTCTCTGTGAAAAAACATTAACAGCCTCCACGAAATTGTGATGGCCAGTAGGTAGGGGATGCAGGCTGCATTGGGGCCACCCCATCCCACGTGACATCTCCTCTGCTGCACACGGCACTAGATTTACGGACGACAGGATCAAAGGCCACAACGAGAGGCGCCACACTGATAACTAACTTTGTAATGGAGGGAGGGAGGGAGGGAGAGAGGGAGAGAGAGAGAGGGAGAGAGAGGGGGATAGAGAGCGAGAGAGAGAGAGAGGGAGAGAGAGAGAGAGAGAGGGATAGAGAGAAAGAGAGAGAGGGGAGAGAGAGAGAGAGAGAGAGAGAGAGAGAGAGAGAGAGAGAGAGAGAGAGAGAGAGAGAGAGAGAGAGAGAGAGAGAGAGAGAGAGATGGGGGTATTGAGAGGACATGTTTTTGGATCCAGGATTGACGATGCTGGGCTATTGATATACGTTGAGTTCCCGCGGCGTGTGTGATTGTTTTAAAGACCCACCACGTCGCGTGTCAACATCATGGTTTGCACGTGTTTTTCCCTCTTATATACTGGTCTCCAAAATTTAAGGGCCGGAAGAACGATCTTCTGTCTTGGAGGCATGCTTATTGAGAGCTCTGGTTGCCGCCCTTAAATACACATTCGTGTCTCACATTTGCTCAGCAGTGTTCACTACAGTCATGCCTTGCACGTGCAATAGGCAAGAAACCTGCATCAGCCCTGATTCTTCAGCGAAAAGAGACCAAACTTTCGTGAAATTCTCGTGAATTTGCCACATTTTAAGCGTACCTGAAAACGCTGTTGCTGTACTGCAATGTCTGCAAAACTGGTTCAGGCACGTGCAACAGGAAGGAAAGTTATTGAGTAGCTTAAGTTTTGCCATTTTCTTCATAGTGTACAATAAATAGATATCAAGCTACTGAAAACAGAAGCCGGCCCTTAACTTTTGGAGACCAGTATAGCTGGTAAGAAATCTTTGAAATCTTCAAAGCATAAGAGGGAATGTGATACGTGACGTGGGGGGTCTTTAAAGGCCAAAGTGGAATTTAGCACCATTATGCCTATATTTCGTAATAAAAAGAGTAATCACCAATTATGTTAACACGGGCTCAAATGCATTCATATTGCAGATACTACTGTAAAGAAAAACACAGATTGGGAAGAGTGAAGAGGGTGAGGAAGAGAGGGAACAGGGAAGTGGGGAGCAATATCATATATTACATATGCATACACATAGTATGCGCATAAAACAAACTGGCAGGCGTGAAAGCTGTTTAACACAACAAGCGAGGTATTCCGCGTCAGGAGAATCCAGACGGTAAACTACGTTCTAATTGTATTAGCTCCTGCCCCAAATCTCATGTTTTCGCAAAAGGGCTTCAAAGATAATCATGAAAAAATCAAATCATATTATGCTCGAAATATTAAAACATACTTGGACACAAAAATAAGAAATATTACTCGGTCATCATCAAGTTCACATTTCAGCCACGCATGCCTTCTGATCAAAGTTACATGGGAACCTGTCAAACCAACAGAAATAAAATGGTTTCGCAAAAAATCAGTATATTTTTTGCTTCTGAAGAAACATTTCTTCATCAACAGCGAAAACAAATTGGAAAAAACCCTTAAGAAATTCCGACCCTATATCTAACCTATGAGTTCCATCCCTAACACCGTTCCTGTAAAAAATCCAGTTTTAATTATTTACGTTAATTTTAAAAAAAACACCATTTCAGCATAAAGATGTAGTTACACAAACTTTTTCTGTCTTGACTATTAGCGTAGCAAAAATGTACAAAATGCGCGGATCGTTAATTATTTGATAATTACAAAAGCCTTTTAAGGACAGCAGCTATTGGGGAAATGAAACCTACAAATCTGCGGACTATTTCCACCTGAAACATGTCAGTGGCAGCACACGATCAGTCATTCTTCTAACAAACGTGGAATATGCATCGCGTTACAAGGAAAACGCAGAGTTGCAATCCTGAACACACGCGTACATTAAAACACGGACATAAATCCCAAGGGAAAGAACTGTCGCAGACAAACCCATATGTACAGATCAGGCAGAACCGTTCGGTGTTGGGAAAGACGCTACTGTGTACAGGAAGCCAAGCTACTCACCGGTTTGTCGTCTAACACACACTGCAACCGCATCTCCATCCAAGAAAATACACAGATGGAAAACAAAATGCTCGATTCAATGAAATGTAAGAATAGGCCCACGTGTTATAACACGAAATCTCGGCACACTTTTTTGTTTTGTTTTAACATAAACTTGAGTTGCTAGAAAAGAAACGTTCCCAGGATGTCAACACACGGCGTGGATTGCGACTCGTCAGGCGGTTGGTGCACCTCGCTGACTACAATGGCGGCAAGACAAGCCCCGGGTTCTTCTAGCGCTGCTGGTATTGAGCTACTCGGCAGAGCACAATCGCTTTAAACGCAGGACATTTCTGAACAAGGACAAAGCGAGGTAACCACTCTACCTCGGACAAGGCGGAGTGGCCGTTCGTAGACTAACTAAGTTGTTTTGATTAACGACGGCAAGACAATAACGGGACAAGCCGCAACGGAAAGCGCATCAATAAAAAAGGAAACAGGTTTTTTTGGTTTCTGTGTCTTAGGCATTTCATAGAAAAATCAATATTTTTATTTGGTTACCCTTGACCACACGTAAAAAAGGTATATTCTGCAAAAACATCAATGCGACAATGTTTTATTTTATTTTATTATTTTATGAATAGTCCCGTGGACTATCCTATGTAAAACGACGTGTGTCTGTCTGGTTCATTTACCGACTGACACACAGCGGAGGAGGCAGAATGATGCCATACCGGACTGCAGCGCTTAAGTTTGCTTACAGTAGAGCTGCCTTGCTCAGGATACACCCCCACTCTCCTGGCTGGGAGCATGTCAGGGCAGTTGGTGCTGGCCAGGGGGCGGGGGGTGTCCCCAAACCAACCAACACCAACGGCAGCAGCACTAAGGGCCAGGACGAGCGTCCATAGTCTGAGGGCCACAGACAGTCGGTACACGATGTGACCCCCATACGATACCATTGGGACGATGTCTGTGAGTCATGATTCACGTGAAATATTGCCGTCTAAAAATAACTCAACTATTTTCGTTCACTTTACTTATAAAGCATACTCAATACTCATACTCAATACACGAATCAAATCAAATATCCGATACAAAAATAAGATATTTTATCAGATTCGTGTACGGGAGACTACAAATAAAGTGAATAAAAGCAGTAGTATTTCATCAGATGTAGGCCTATTCAGACAGTAGAGTGTCACGTCAGTCATGCCTAACAAACGTCAAAATCGGATCGCAGTGTAGTCGGCCCTTAAGCTGCGTGATGATTATCCATTATTGAAAACAATCATTATATTTTGACTGTTCAGTTTTCAATGCCACTGTTTTGTCGGCATTCTAAATAACACACGTGTACAATGGAAACACTAGGCAGGTCAGACACAGAAAACAAGAGTGGAGGGGGGGGGGGGGGGGGGGGGGGGGGGGGGGGGGGTGGGGGGGGGGGGGGGGGGTGGGGGGGGGGGAAGAAAAACACATGTGCCAACGAACTGCTGTAAGCAGTGTGAAGCTGAGCGACAATACTGCAAACCCGTTTGTTCCGCGATTGATCACATAGAAAGCGCGCGCGCGCGCGTACACACACACACACACACACACACACACACACGCACGCAAGCACGCACACAGACAGACACACACACACACATATACACACGCGCACGGACGCACGCATGCACGCACACACATACACACACAGTCTCTCTCTCTCTCTCTCTCTCTCTCTCTCTCTCTCTCTCTCTCTCTCTCTCTCTGTGTTTCACAACCCCCCCCCCCCCCCCCCCCACACACACACACACACACGTGCACCCACATCGCTATATTCGCATTATGACAACCACCCTCTCACTATTGCAACTCTCTCTGTAGCACAATATAACATTTTCATTCATCAAAACACAGGGTAGGAACATAAAGCGCAACAATGGCAAGCTTGCAGTTTAAGCACCCCCCCCCCCCCCCCCCCCCCCAAGTTATCTCCTTGAGATTGAAAGCCATAAACACGAGGGGTGTGGAGGTGTCTAAGCCACATGGATGCCGCATTAGTTTGGGGCAACAGAACACAACAGTCATGCTCACGCACACACACTTATGAAAGCGGTTAGAATAAAACAGGCATCTGCTTAGTGCACAAGTACCCACAGACGTGTTTTAGTGCGCATGCACCCATAGGCATGTGATTTAGTGCACATTTACCCATAGGCATGTGTTTTAGTACACATGCACCCAAGCTAGGATAAACTGATGGGCTTCCGTAGTGAAGGTACTTGGACATATTGCCTGTGAGAAAACTGAGCGTGTACGACCACAGGATTATAGAACATCTATTTATAATTACAAAACAATGGTGTATTTACATTATTTACATTCGAAAAAACAACAACCCAGCCAAGCACATGAAGAAATGAAGGTCACGGTCATAAAGAAACGCGATTTCAAGAACATTTTCACACACACGCACGCACGCACACACGCACACACGCGCGCACACACACACGCACGCACAGACATGCACACACACACAGTCAACTTAACTATAAACTGGCAAGATAGGTAAACATGGTGTGTCCTTTTTCGAATTGGACTATACTGTGCTGTGCTGTATTGTATTGTGTTGTATTGTATTGTGTTGTATTCGGCAATTAATACACATTATTAGCTTTAATATCAGATCGGACCACACTATGCACAATTGAAATATGCCTTGTCTGGAGTCTACTATCAGCGAAGCCTACAGCCCCAACTCAAAGCGTTTTCGGAGCTACGTGAAGAGCCGTGGCCAAGAAGCAACAGGTGTTCCTCCTCTCACGAACAAACACGGCTTTTTGAAAAGTGACGGCAAGGCTGATATCCTGAATGAACAGTTCAAGTCAGTGTTTACCACAGAAAACAGAACGAATCTGCCCAACACAGGCCCAAGCCCATATCAGCCAAAGCAGAACTTCCCCGTTGACCCACGAAGAGTGACACAAGTGCTACAGAATCTCAAGACGGAGAAGGCCAGAGGACCAGACTCCATACCTGCCTTCATGCTCAAGGCGGCTGCAGAAGAAATCACTCCAGTTCTTACTAGACTCTTCCAACACTCCCTCAACACAGGGGAAATTCCTGACGTCTGGTGGAACGCATGGATCGTACCCATCTTGAAGAAAGGGGAGAAACACCTAGCGTCTAACCATCGTCCCGTGTCACTCACGTCCATTACGTGCAAGGTGTTGGAGCACATTGTTCACAGCATGAGTCACTTTGATAGGAACAACATACTGACTGATTGTCAGCATGGCTTCTGTCGGAAACGCTCCTGTTAGACCCAGCTTGTGGGCACCATAATTCATGAAGTTGCCAGCAGTCTCGCCTCTGGGAAGCAAGTAGACGTCATCCTGCTCGACTTCACAAGGCTTTCGACAAAGTGCCTCATGCTCGTCTCCTCCACAAGCTGAACTCCTACGGCGTCCAGAACAACACCCTTCACTGGATTTAGTCCTTCCTGTCTGCCAGGAAGCAGGGGGTTCTTCTGGAAGGGACACACTCCTCTCGAGCTAATGTGACATCCGGAGTACCCCAAGGTACCATCGTAGGACCCCTCCTCTTCCTGGCATACATCAATGACCTGCCGGACGCTGTGCACTCTTCTCAAACCAAGCTTTTTGCTGATGAATGTATCCTGTTCCTAGCCATCTCATCGGTCAAAGATCAGCAAGTCCTGCAGTCGGACTTGTCAGCACTTGAGCAGTGGGAGAAGAATGTAATGGCAAATGCACAGTTATTGGAGTCATGCAGAGCAAGACAGGCGGGTCCGTGAAACATCATACACCCTGCATGACGAAGTCCTTCAAACATCAGAGGATAGCAAATATCTGGGGGTCACTATCAACAACTGCTGGACTTGGTCAAGACACACCGAGGTGATAACAGGGGAAGCTAACAAAGCCCTCGGTTACTTGCGCCGTAACATCAATGACTGTACCACCAGAGTCGAGGCCGCTTCCTACACCAGCATGGTACGGGCTATCATGGAGTATGCCTCAGCTGTCTGGGATCCTCACCTACAGAGAGACAACATCAACTAGAACTGGTCCAGCGCAGGTCAGCCAGATACTTGTGCAACAGCTACAGAGATAAGACATCTGGCTGCGTTGACAAGATGCTACGGGATCTGCAGCGGGAAAGTCTTGAAGAGCGGAGAAACATCAACCACCTGTGCCTATTGCACAAGATAAGTAACAACCTGGTAGACTTAAATCCCAGCCAGTATCTGCGCCCCAGCGACCCCAGAACTCGGGGAACACAGAGGTTCCACCAAGAAATAACAAACAGACACTGAGAGAGTGGAACCTTCTCCCCAGAGCGTTGACTGAAACCACCGGTCCAGAAGCATCCAGGGCAGGCCTCGGTGGCACTAACATCAGCCACCAGAGAGTGGAACCTTCTCCCCAGAGCGTTGACTGAAACCACCTGTCCAGAAGCATCCAGGGCAGGCCTCAGTGGCACTAACATCAGCCACCAGAGAGTGGAACCTTCTCCCCAGAGCGTTGACAGAAACCACCTGTCCAGAAGCATCCAGGGCAGGCCTCAGTGGCACTAACATCAGCCACCAGAGAGTGGAACCTTCTCCCCAGAGCGTTGACAGAAACCACCTGTCCAGAAGCATCCAGGGCAGGCCTCGGTGGCACTAACATCAGCCACCAGAGAGTGGAACCTTCTCCCCAGAGCGTTGACAGAAACCACCTGTCCAGAAGCATCCAGGGCAGGCCTCGGTGGCACTAACATCAGCCACCAGAGAGTGGAACCTTCTCCCCAGAGCGTTGACAGAAACCACCTGTCCAGAAGCATCCAGGGCAGGCCTCGGTGGCACTAACATCAGCCACCAGGCCTCATTCTGCTGAGCTACTGTGGATCAAATGTACATAGTTTTAATCACAAATTTTAAAGCGAGTTTTAATCCGGAATTTTATAGGCATCGGGAGCACACGCCGCTTGCCTAACGTGATCAAGTATTAGACTTCACACATCATATATGGTCCTGTCCATTTCTGGAAGAAGAAGAAGAAGAAGAAGAAGAAAACCGCTGTTGAAGCAGTCGAATCTTGCTTTATGTGTCTGGCATTACAGAGACGAATTTATCCTATTATGGCATGAGTGTGCCCAGTTCTGGTTGGCTGAACAAACATTCAGTTATTGAGTCAACCCCAGTGATTGGCCAAGAAGACAAACAGTCAGCAAATCAAAAATCCAATCGGCTCTAGTACAGGACCAATCAAATTAGCTAGTTGCTTAGTCTGTATAAATGGGATGGTCTTACCCTGTCTGTGACCAAGCAGTGCTGTGTGTGTGTGTGTGTGTGTGTGTGTGTGCTAATGAGAGAGAGAGAGAGAGGAGAGAGAGAGAGAGAGAGAGAGAGAGAGAGAGAGAGAGAGAGAGAGAGAGAGAGAGAGAGAGAGAGAGAGAGAGAGAGAGAGAGAGAGAGAGAGAGAGAGAGAGAGAGAAGAGAGAGAGAGAGAGAGACATACCTAATGTGGTTTATCATTAGGACAATTACCACAGTATTATACTTTGAACGAAAGCTTCAACTTTGTTTTAAATATCATCAGGACAATTAGTTTTGTAAATTAGCTGACAAATGTTTTGAAAAACTGATTAAGAATAAATGTACTAATAATATTAAAAGTGTACATTGTCATTATAATAATATTAAAATGTCAATATTCAATACATACAAGATTGGCCTGCATATTTATAAAACATGCACATATCACCAGATAACGGACAGCTGATCAGTACGTATCACTGACACAGACAAACAGTATTACTATTTCTTTAAAAACTGACCATTTCACTACAATTAGTCATTTGCACATTGGCTAAGACTTGCGACACATATACCACAGGTAACAACTGTACACAAAATGAAACAAAAATGCAAACGGCAAAGATCCGGCAGTTCTTCAACAAGAACATAAAGCAAATCAATCAATAATTACCACAGCGTAGCAATAGCAATGCATAACACGAAATAATCCGTTGCACGAACAAGCCTAAGTGTGTACGCACACTGAGATATCTACGGTACAAAAACGACACGGTCCACATCAACACCAATGATTTGTTGTTTGGGGACAGTACTCTATTCTGCCCCAACCACAGAACCAGCAACACGAAATCTAGGAAGCCTGAGGATAGATAGCTAACACACCACAGCCTTTAACACCAAGGAACCACTTGGGTAATAACACCACCCTCCAGAACACCACCCACCACACACGTATGCCACAAAACGGTCGACCTATCACATGCACGTCGCGTCAGCAATGCTCTATCACCCTGTCAGTAATGTGGACGAACAGCTTCTCACAGAAAATGCTACGAGAACAATATGAGTAGAGACAATCAGGTACTGACTGCTGATGAAGCCAGGCCAGGCTTGTTGCAGGGTACAGCCAGCCTCTCAGCAAGGTGACCTTGGTCAGGTACTGACTGCTGATGAAGCCAGGCCAGGCTTGTTGCAGGGTACAGCCAGCCTGTCAGCAAGGTGACCTTGGTCAGGTAGCGACTGCTGATGAAGCCAGGCCAGGCTTGTTGCAGGGTACAGCCAGCCTCTCAGCAAGGTGACCTTGGTCAGGTAGCGACTGCTGATGAAGCCAGGCCAGGCTTGTTGCAGGGTACAGCCAGCCTCTCAGCAAGGTGACCTTGGTCGCATTGTCCGCTTTGATCCGCGTAAAGGCCCGCCACACTGCGTACGATGTGATCCCACTACGATACGATGGTGACGATGTCTGCGAGTCACGATTCACGTCAAATACTTCACTCTAAAAATGACTATTTTCGTTCACTATACTCACGTAGACCGCAATACACATACACAAATCAAATCAAATATTTGATACAACAATATGTTATTAAATTCGTGTACGAGAAATTACAAATATAGTGAAGATAACTAGTAGGATTTCCTCCGATTTATTTAGACAGTAGAATTTCACGTCAATCACGCCTCACAAATGTCAAATCAGATTGTAGTGAATCGAATCGTACGCAGTGTAGCCGGCCCTCAAGAGGAGATCGTTTGTGAGCAAAGAGGAGCTCACAGGAAGCTTCTCCGGTCAGTCAATAAATAACGTCCTCCTACGACGATAAACGCGGATATTGCCCAGTTTTGTTTGCTTTTTGTTTTTGGACACGAGTTTGATTCTAAGTAAGTTATGTTCACAAAACTACCACCAGCACACCTTTAACCCATATGTGCCATGCCAGTCCGGCTTCAGGATCCCGACGAAATTCCTTTTGAACCGAGCGTTGGCAAAGGCGCAGCAGACAGGGTTAATGGGGCTGTTGAAATAGCACAATTACTCGGATTCGGCACTACATACACAAACTACTAGCATAGCTTTAACCCTTTGCCAGTCGAGCTTCCGAATCATGAAGAAGATCCTCTTGAACTGGGCATTAGCGGAGGCGTAGCCGAAAGGGTTAATATGATTGTTACGGTAACACAGCCAATACGTGATGTTGTAGAGAGGCAGGTTGATGCGGGCGTAGCCTCACCCTT
Source organism: Phymorhynchus buccinoides (assembly GCA_017654935.2). Classification (NCBI taxonomy): domain Eukaryota; kingdom Metazoa; phylum Mollusca; class Gastropoda; order Neogastropoda; family Raphitomidae; genus Phymorhynchus; species Phymorhynchus buccinoides. The sequence goes on along the minus strand of CM065703.1, from coordinate 1,046,298 downwards.
ACCCCCTACGTCCCATGCCAGTCCAGCTTCAGAATCCTGAGAAAAATCCTTTTGAACTGGGCGTAGCCAAATAAAATTTTGACCCTACCTACCCCACCAAAAGCTGACCCTACCTGCCCCGTCTTCCCCTACGTCCTATGCCAATCGAGCTTCAGAATCCTGAGGAAAGTCCTCTTGAACTGCGCGTTGGCGAAGGCGTAGCAGAAGGGGTTGATGGGGCTGTTGAGGTAGCACAGCCAGTAGGTGAAGTTGTAGAAGGACAGGTTGATGCAGCTGTAGCCCTCGCACATGGCTATCACGAACAACATCACGTGATACGGGGTCCAGCACAGCACAAACGCTCCCAGAATAATGGTGATTGTCCGCAGCGCTTTTCGCGCGCGGTTTTCGCTCTTCGATTTCCGCTCGCGCCGATTTCGCCGCCGGCTGTTTCTGGAGCGGACGGATTTGACGAAGGAGTGGATGCGTCCGTCGTTGGCCTTGTTCCGCGGGGCTCGCCGAGGATCTTGGGAGTCACTATCTCCAGGATCGTCGGAGTGGGGGTGGCGGAGGGGGGTCTTAGGATCGCCGGGTGTCCCCTCCTCCCTCTCCTCCTCGTCCGTCATCTCCTCCACGATGGACCCGCCCCCCACGTCCCGCCCCCCGTTCATCTTGGAGCTGAAGGTCAAGGCCGTCACCTCCGTGGTGGCCATGTCCGTGGTGATGTCATCGTCCAGGATGATGTCATACACGCCAGTGGCGCCCCCTCCCAGGGGAGGCAAGGGCAGGGAGTTGCGTCTCTTCCACAGCGGAGAGTCCTTCTCCGTCAAACCCTCCCCCATGTACACGTTGGAGTCATTGACGGAGGAGGATAACGGGGACACGCCCACGCCCACTGTCTCGCTCAGCTTGAGGAAGCTGCTCTCGTCGATGTAGGGACAGTCGGAGGGATCCAGCAAGGGCCGCGAGGAATGGTCCTGGAGTTTCCCGGATCCTCCGCCCATCGTGTCCGACTGTTCTCCGGGGTCAGTGTCCTGGGAGGAGTCCAACAGACGGCTGTAGTCCGGCCCCCCGTGAGTGGGCCTCAGGGACGTCCCGGAGGGAAGCATGGGGGTGCCAGAACCCCCGCCATCCTCCCCCATCAGCACGACCTGGGAGTAAGCCGGCGGGGGTTGACCCGAGGTCACCTGGGGAAGTGGGGGAGAGATCGGAACAGGCTCGTCCTCGGCGGGAAGAACAGCGGAGTCCACGAAGCCCGAAGAAGCGCTGCTGTCCACCACTCCCGAGGACAACCCCGACACGTGGCTGTCGCCCACATCGCAGGCTGCTGGGCTGGGGTCCACAGGCAGGGCGGAGTCCATCAGAGACGTCCTGAACGACTCTGGCGTGGTGAGCATGGCGGTGTTGACGATGCCGGCAATGCCGGCTTTGGGGTTCAGGGAGGACTTGGTGGACCTGCGGTGCTGCTGGTTGTTGGGGACGATGGCGGGGGTCTTGGGGGACTTGCTGGCGGGGGTGTGGCCCGAGGACCCGTCCTCCTCGTCGTCTGATGCGAAGGCCGGGGAGGATGAGCGGTCCTCGTCCTTGTTGTCGCCCACATCGGTGGCCACGCTGCCTCCTCCCAGGGAGTTGTGCCGCTGAAGGTCACCTGCCGCCAGGTGGTTACGACCAGAGAACGACGTGGTCGTCACTGCAGCCTGAGAGAGAGAAAGGGATGAACGAAGAAGAGCCAGAGTGAGTTGGCTATCACTTTGGTATGAAACAGGGAAAGAACTAGTTTGATAACGTCACAAACAATAGAGTCCCCGGTACTTAGAATGATTCTGCAATATGGTGTATCAGTTTGTCTAATGCAGGGAAATAGTATTATTAGTATTTGAATTCCTTTACAGCATGATGTAACATTTAAAATATGGAAACATTGTTCTGATTTAGCGTTCTTTTAAACATAGTTACGAATACTGCAAAAGAAACATTTTTCATTTGTTTAATTAAAGGTATAACCCTTTCCAATTCAAATAAATATAAACGCAATGAGCGGTTGTCAACGTATGATAAGACACGTCTGTAATTCAGCAGGACATAAAAACCCGGATCAGTGGCCCACCTGGTTCCGTGGAAGGTTGTTCTGGCCACTGGCGGCCAGTCCTGTGCCGTCCCCTGGGACACAACAACAGTGAGAGTCAGTTTAATCAACTACTACAGTCTGTAGGTTGTATCTACAGTGAGAGTCAGTTTAATCAACTACTACAGTCTGCGGGTTGTATTTACATAGGAGCAAAACGTTCACAATGCACTAACGTCCTACGCTAAACAGTCCGGGTCATTGAACACTACACCTTCTGCACCTAAACCAGACATAACCATCCAGGGCGCACAGTAAGGCACACAGGTGGAGCTCAGTGAGGGGGGGGGGGGGGGGTCATTGAACACTACACCTTCTGCACCTAAGGACATAACCATCCAGGGCGCACAGTAAGGCACACAGGTGGAGCTCAGTGAGGGGGGGGGGGGGGGGGGGGGGGGGGGGGTCATTGAACACTACACCTTCTGCACCTAAACCAGACATAACCATCCAGGGCGCACAGTAAGGCACACAGGTGGAGCTCAGTGAGGGGGGGGGGGGGGGGGGGTCATTGAACACTACACCTTCTGCACCTAAACCAGACATAACCATCCAGGGCGCACAGTAAGGCACACAGGTGGAGCTCAGTGAGGGGGGGGGGTCATTGAACACTACACCTTCTGCACCTAAAACCAGACATAACCATCCAGGGCGCACAGTAAGGCACACAGGTGGAGCTCAGTGAGGGGGGGGGGTCATTGAACACTACACCTTCTGCACCTAAAACCAGACATAACCATCCAGGGCGCACAGTAAGGCACACAGGTGGAGCTCAGTGAGGGGGGGGTTATTGTATGCATTTATACAACGGAATTTATTCATGTGAGAGAAAACAACTTGTAATGCAGGTAGCGTCACATTCATCATTGTATGCACTTGTCTACAACTGATTTTGTACTTCAGAGTAAATGATGTATGACACACATAACTGTCACATTCCTTGACTACGTGTCTCTTTAAAAACATGAACCAAATTTCAAATGATTTGAAACAATGCTTTATGAGTTTTTGAAGAATAGCATTAACATTTCATTATTTTCTCCTGAAATATATTAACATATTCGTTATAATTTAAATCTTCCCATTTGATTTCCATGCATCCAAACTTTAGTTCGTACAACTAATGTCGTATCAATCATAAAAAAAAATAACATGTTCTGGTTTCGTTGTGTCAACACTATTTCTCCACCTGTTATTGTTAAAATCTTTGATTCCACCAGTCTTTATATACACATCTATTTCAAATGATTCTGCAAACAAATGCTAATGTTTTTGTATACTATCTTGCTAAATTAATGTATTAATATGGCATAATCTCTCTCTCTCTCTCTCTCTCTCTCTCTCTCTCTCTCTCTCTCTCTCTCTCTCTCTCTCTCTCTCTCTCTCTCTCTCTCTCCCCTCGGATCATCACTCTTACTCTCTGTCTCTCCCTTACTCTTTCTCTCTCACCTTCCCCTGGTGGAAGAGGAAGGGGGGGGGGGGTACATGCTCTTTCTTTGATGTTTTTCTTCTTTCCATTTATTTCATTTCATGTCTCTTGGTTTGTTTACTTTATTTCATTATTATTTATTGAGGACTGGATGGAAAAAAAGCATCTTGTTTGCTTAACCTTTTATATGCTCGTTACATAAAATGTAATTCATTAATTCAGTCTCTCTCTCCCTCTCCCTCTCCCTCTCTCTCTCTCTCTCTCTCTCTCTCTCCCTCTCGCCAGCGATATTTTTTTTCGGACCCCATTTCTGCATTTCTTGCGCAGGCTCCGCAAGGGACGTCACTCCTATCGGCTAGCATGTCGAGTTTCGATTTGTGATGGATGTTCACACAACTTGTAAACATTCCTGGGTTTTAGTTGTTCATGGCCAGTTTTTGTGTTAAAGATAAATTATATAGTTGTTTGAATCCTGGATTTGCCTCCTGAGGGAAACAGCCAGTATTTATCGAATGATCACGCCCATTTACTAATTTTAGGCCTAATAGTAGGCCTATCACTGAGACTAGTAGGCCTATCAAATATCTACGTTCTTACGTTCGTGTCGGCCTACTCTTTCAGCCGACATCGATACTTCTATACCTATATACTTGTAAGCAACTCGTTCCACGGAAAGTTCTACCGTTATACTGTTATAGGTAGAATATTTTGCACCCAAAACTATCTACAGTCTGACCAGAGACTAGAAAGAATCTTCTTCTCTATAAAAGAAGAAGACTAGAGAAGATTGTGTGTCAGTGTGTGCGCGCGCGTGCACAGTGGGATGTGCATTGCATTGTCATAGTAGGCCTACATAGTTGTATTTTCATTTCGCATGTTACTATAAAGTTCTTCGTGTTGGTTTATTTAATCATGTTTTAAATGTACGTGATTCGAACTTGACGCGTAAAGCCCAGTGCGCCTGCGCGATGCAGAGGTACGCAAAAGGCTTGATCGGCCCAAAGCGAAATGCAGAAATGGTGTCCCAAAACATCGCCTCCCGCCAGACCCTTCCCCCACTCACCCGCCTCGTTACCCCTCAGACTTTTCTTTTTGGGTCTCTGCAGTTTGTTCCGGAAGTAGTTTCCCACCTTGGCGGCGGGGCCTCTCTCGCTGCTCTCCCCTTGACTTCCGCTTCCGGCCCCAGCCGCGCCACTGTTGGAGGAGGAGGGACCTCGGGAAGACGCCCCTGTCACGTGACAAATGTTAGTATTGGATTCAACATCGTTCAATTAAATGTTCACTACAAACCAGCCCGATAAATCCTTTACCTGTTACCTGTCAATTTACCATATTCCAAGTGAAGATCATTAGAGCCTGGCTAACAACTGGCCTTTGTGTAGCTTCACTGTAGTTCTCTCTGCCTCTCTGCCCCTCTCTTTGACTCTGTTTGTTTGTCTGCCTGCCTGTCTGATTTCTCTCTCTCTCCCCCTCTCTCCCTCTCTCTCTCTCTCTCTCTCTCTCTCTCTCTCTCCCTCTCCCCCCCCTCTCTCTCTCTCTCTCTCTCTCTCTCTCTCTCTCTCTCTCTCTCTCTCCTCTCTCTCTCTCTCTCTCTCTCTCTCTCTCTCTCTCTTGTCCATTTTGTAAAGGTTCGCCTGAAACTGAAATACATTTTGTATTAATTTGCCCTAAATATTTAGTACTTAGAGAAAAGTTGATCCCTAAAAAATATTACAACCATTCTTCTGCTTTTAGGCTAGCTTTGCTGATGTGTGACTCTAGATGTATATTTAACCTTGTAAATATCCTCAATCCAGAAACTTCAGAAAGTTCAGAACGCAGCTGCAAGATTGATTTTCAAAGCAAAAAAGACACAGCATATCACCCCGCTACTTCACACTCTTCACTGGCTTCCAATTTCTGCTCGAATTCAGTACAAGGTCGCATGCCTCACCTTCAACTCTATTAATGGAACTGCCCCTCAGTATCTCACTGACATTGTACAAACCTACACTCCCACCCGACATCTCAGATCTTCCTCCGACTCATGCCTGCTCTCCACTCCCCGTATTAAAACTAAATCCTTCGGTGAATCTTCTTTCTCGTACTCTGCTTCCTCGGTCTGGAATAGCTTACCACACAGTGTTCGCCACTCTTCCTCTGTTCAGTCTTTCAAAACTTCTCTGAAAACTCATCTTTTTGAAACCTCATACTCTCACCTCTAATCCACGTAGTCCTTGATGATATTACCCTGCAGTATATGTGTGTGTGTGCGTGCGTGCGTGTGGGGGGGGGGGGGGGTGGGGGGGGGGGGGGGGGGGGGGGGGGGGGGGGGGGGGGGGAGGGGGGGGGGGGGGGGGG
>CM065703.1:1032925-1035425 GCA_017654935.2 Phymorhynchus buccinoides | reverse complement strand
ATTAGAGGAGGGGGGGACAAACAAGGGAACACAACAGACAGACAGACAGAAGGCACATTAGAGGAGGGGGGGACAAACAAGGGAACACAACAGACAGACAGACAGAAGGCACATTAGAGGAGGGGGGGGTGTACAAACAAGGGAACACAACAGACAGACAGACAGAAGGCACATTAGAGGGGGGGGGGTGTACAAACAAGGGAACACAACAGACAGACAGACAGAAGGCACATTAGAGGAGGGGGGGGACAAACAAGGGAACACAACAGACAGACAGACAGAAGGCACATTAGAGGAGGGGGGGACAAACAAGGGAACACAACAGACAGACAGACAGAAGGCACATTAGAGGAGGGGGGGGACAAACAAGGGAACACAACAGACAGACAGACAGAAGGCACATTAGAGGAGGGGGGGACAAACAAGGGAACACAACAGACAGACAGACAGAAGGCACATTAGAGGAGGGGGGGGACAAACAAGGGAACACAACAGACAGACAGACAGAAGGCACATTAGAGGAGGGGGGGACAAACAAGGGAACACAACAGACAGACAGACAGAAGGCACATTAGAGGAGGGGGGGACAAACAAGGGAACACAACAGACAGACAGACAGAAGGCACATTAGAGGAGGGGGGGACAAACAAGGGAACACAACAGACAGACAGACAGAAGGCACATTAGAGGAGGGGGGGACAAACAAGGGAACACAACAGACAGACAGACAGAAGGCATATTAGAGGAGGGGGGGACAAACAAGGGAACACAACAGACAGACAGACAGAAGGCACATTAGAGGAGGGGGGGACAAACAAGGGAACACAACAGACTGACAGACAGAAGGCACATTAGAGGGGGGGGGGTGTACAAACAAGGGAACACAACAGACTGACAGACAGAAGGCACATTAGAGGGGGGGGGGTGTACAAACAAGGGAACACAACAGACAGACAGACAGAAGGCACATTAGAGGAGGGGGGGACAAACAAGGGAACACAACAGACTGACAGACAGAAGGCACATTAGAGGGGGGGGGGGTACAAACAAGGGAACACAACAGACTGACAGACAGAAGGCACATTAGAGGGGGGGGGGTGTACAAACAAGGGAACACAACAGACTGACAGACAGAAGGCACATTAGAGGGGGGGGGGTGTACAAACAAGGGAACACAACAGACAGACAGACAGAAGGCACATTAGAGGGGGGGGGGTGTACAAACAAGGGAACACAACAGACTGACAGACAGAAGGCACATTAGAGGGGGGGGGGTGTACAAACAAGGGAACACAACAGACTGACAGACAGAAGGCACATTAGAGGGGGGGGGGTGTACAAACAAGGGAACACAACAGACAGACAGACAGAAGGCACATTAGAGGGGGGGGGGTGTACAAACAAGGGAACACAACAGACAGACAGACAGAAGGCACATTAGAGGAGGGGGGGGGGGGTGTACAAACAAGGGAACACAACAGACAGACAGACAGAAGGCACATTAGAGGGGGGGGGGTGTACAAACAAGGGAACACAACAGACAGACAGACAGAAGGCACATTAGAGGAGGGGGGGGACAAACAAGGGAACACAACAGACAGACAGACAGAAGGCACATTAGAGGAGGGGGGGACAAACAAGGGAACACAACAGACAGACAGACAGAAGGCACATTAGAGGAGGGGGGGACAAACAAGGGAACACAACAGACAGACAGACAGAAGGCACATTAGAGGAGGGGGGGACAAACAAGGGAACACAACAGACAGACAGACAGAAGGCACATTAGAGGGGGGGGGGTGTACAAACAAGGGAACACAACAGACTGACAGACAGAAGGCACATTAGAGGGGGGGGGGTGTACAAACAAGGGAACACAACAGACTGACAGACAGAAGGCACATTAGAGGGGGGGGGGTGTACAAACAAGGGAACACAACAGACTGACAGACAGAAGGCACATTAGAGGGGGGGGGGTGTACAAACAAGGGAACACAACAGACAGACAGACAGAAGGCACATTAGAGGGGGGGGGGACACAACAAGGGAACACAACAGACAGACAGACAGAAGGCACATTAGAGGAGGGGGGGACAAACAAGGGAACACAACAGACAGACAGACAGAAGGCACATTAGAGGAGGGGGGGACAAACAAGGGAACACAACAGACAGACAGACAGAAGGCACATTAGAGGAGGGGGGGACAAACAAGGGAACACAACAGACAGACAGACAGAAGGCACATTAGAGGAGGGGGGGGACAAACAAGGGAACACAACAGACTGACAGACAGAAGGCACATTAGAGGGGGGGGGGACAAACAAGGGAACACAACAGACTGACAGACAGAAGGCACATTAGAGGGGGGGGGGGGGGGGCGCGTGTACAAACAAGGGAACACAACAGACAGACAGACAGAAGGCACATTAGAGGAGGGGGGGACAAACAAGGGAACACAACAGACTGACAGACAGAAGGCACATTAGAGGGGGGGGGGT
>CM065703.1:1025425-1027925 GCA_017654935.2 Phymorhynchus buccinoides | reverse complement strand
GTGCCATAGATTGCATGACAGGCTGCAGGGTCTGTATTGCAATAAGTGTCATAGATTGCATGACAGGCTGCAGGGTCTGTATTGCAATAAGTGCCATATATTGCATGACAGGCTGCAGGGTCTGTATTGCAATAAGTGCCATATATTGCATGACAGGCTGCAGGGTCTGTATTGCAATAAGTGCCATAGATTGCATGACAGGCTGCAGGGTCTGTATTGCAATAAGTGCCATATATTGCATGACAGGCTGCAGGGTCTGTATTGCAATAAGTGTCATAGATTGCATGACAGGCTGCAGGGTCTGTATTGCAATAAGTGTCATATATTGCATGACAGGCTGCAGGGTCTGTATTGCAATAAGTGCCATAGATTGCATGACAGGCTGCAGGGTCTGCTGCAGGGTCTGTATTGCAGGCTGCAGGGTCTTAAGTGCCATAGATTGCATGACAGGCTGCAGGGTCTGTATTGCATTAAGTGTCATATATTGCATGACATGCTGCAGGGTCTGTATTGCAATAAGTGCCATAGATTGCATGACAGGCTGCAGGGTGTGTATTGCAATAAGTGTCATAGATTGCATGACAGGCTGCAGGGTCTGTATTGCATTAAGTGCCATAGATTGCATGACGTGCTGCAGGGTCTGTATTGCATTAAGTGCCATATATTGCATGACAGGCTGCAGGGTCTGTATTGCAATAAGTGCCATAGATTGCATGACATATATTGCTGCAGGGTCTGTATTGCAATAAGTGTATATTGCATAGATTGTATGACAGGCTGCAGGGTCTGTATTGCATTAAGTGCCATAGATTGTCTGTATTGCACAGGCTGCAGGGTCTGTATTGCAATAAGTGCCATAGATTGCATGACAGGCTGCAGGGTCTGTATTGCAATAAGTGTCATATATTGCATGACAGGCTGCAGGGTCTGTATTGCAATAAGTGTCATAGATTGCATGACAGGCTGCAGGGTCTGTATTGCATTAAGTGTCATAGATTGCATGACAGGCTGCAGGGTCTGTATTGCAATAAGTGTCATAGATTGTATGACAGGCTGCAGGGTCTGTATTGCATTAAGTGCCATAGATTGTATTACAGGCTGCAGGGTCTGTATTGCAATAAGTGTCATAGATTGCATGACATGCTGCAGGGTCTGTATTGCATTAAGTGCCATATATTGCATGACATGCTGCAGGGTCTGTATTGCATTAAGTGCCATAGATTGCATGACGTGCTGCAGGGTCTGTATTGCATTAAGTGTCATAGATTGCATGACATGCTGCAGGGTCTGTATTGCATTAAGTGCCATAGATTGTATTACAGGCTGCAGGGTCTGTATTGCATTAAGTGTCATAGATTGCATGACAGGCTGCAGGGTCTGTATTGCAATAAGTGTCATAGATTGCATGACAGGCTGCAGGGTCTGTATTGCATTAAGTGTCATAGATTGCATGACATGCTGCAGGGTCTGTATTGCATTAAGTGCCATAGATTGTATGACAGGCTGCAGGGTCTGTATTGCATTAAGTGCCATATATTGCATGACATGCTGCAGGGTCTGTATTGCATTAAGTGTCATAGATTGCATGACAGGCTGCAGGGTCTGTATTGCAATAAGTGCCATAGATTGCATGACAGGCTGCAGGGTCTGTATTGCAATAAGTGCCATATATTGCATGACAGGCTGCAGGGTCTGTATTGCAATAAGTGCCATATATTGCATGACAGGCTGCAGGGTCTGTATTGCAATAAGTGCCATATATTGCATGACAGGCTGCAGGGTCTGTATTGCAATAAGTGCCATATATTGCATGACAGGCTGCAGGGTCTGTATTGCATTAAGTGTCATATATTGCATGACATGCTGCAGGGTCTGTATTGCATTAAGTGCCATAGATTGCATGACAGGCTGCAGGGTCTGTATTGCAATAAGTGCCATAGATTGCATGACAGGCTGCAGGGTCTGTATTGCAATAAGTGCCATAGATTGCATGACAGGCTGCAGGGTCTGTATTGCATTAAGTGCCATAGATTGCATGACATGCTGCAGGGTCTGTATTGCATTAAGTGCCATAGATTGCATGACAGGCTGCAGGGTCTGTATTGCATTAAGTGCCATATATTGCATGACATGCTGCAGGGTCTGTATTGCATTAAGTGTCATAGATTGCATGACATGCTGCAGGGTCTGTATTGCAATAAGTGTCATAGATTGCATGACAGGCTGCAGGGTCTGTATTGCAATACGTGTCATAGATTGCATGACAGGCTGCAGGGTCTGTATTGCATTAAGTGTCATAGATTGCATGACAGGCTGCAGGGTCTGTATTGCAATAAGTGTCATATATTGCATGACAGGCTGCAGGGTCTGTATTGCAATAAGTGCCATATATTGCATGACAGGCTGCAGGGTCTGTATTGCAATAAGTGTCATAGATTGCATGACAGGCTGCAGGGTCTGTATTGCAATAAGTGTCATAGATTGCATGACAGGCTGCAGA
>CM065703.1:1002925-1020425 GCA_017654935.2 Phymorhynchus buccinoides | reverse complement strand
ACACATTAAACATACATACCAATTGCGTTATACACATTACAACATACACAAAACAAAAGTAAGCAAATAATTACGTGCATACGCATAAACTCACCAACACACACACATACACAAGTACGCACACACGCACATCCCACACACAAGCATACACAATACACACACACATGCCCACACAATTCGCAGGCAGACACATACACATTCGCATGTATGAACGCGCACATACACACACTCACATTCAAACTCACACATGCATACACACAATCACCACTATAACATAGTATGAACACTAAACATGCATGGTTAACAGTGGTGACACTCATATTAGGAAGGAAACAAGTGATGAATGGGTTATCAGGTAACGTATTAAAGAGTTGTCATCAGAAAATCTTTATATCTTTTTTTGAATGACTTGAAAGTGTTTCCAATTTGGGTATTAGCCAGCATGGCATTCCACAGGGCCCCACCAGAATAAGCCAAGCTTGTCTTGAAGAGGTCAATTCTTGGAAGAGGGAGCATGATTTTATGTTCGTGGCGCCGGTCATTGACAACAAACCTACTGGTAAGAGATTGTGGGGCATTGCCTGATAAAATCTTAAACATAAAAATAGCCTTGTTAGAGAGAGAGAGAGAGAGAGAGAGAGAGAGAGAGAGAGAGAGAGAGAGAGAGAGAGAGAGAGAGAGAGAGAGAGAGAGAGAGAGAGAGAGAGAGTTAGAGCAGTTACTGAGCCCCATTCAAGTGGTGCAAGTGCAGTTTACAAAGCACGTTAACAAGAACTGACCCCCCCCCCCCCCCCCCCCCCCCCCGAACTGGCCTGGGGTCCTTTATTCAACAGGCTCAAGAGATACAGACACCTGCAGTGTAGCTCAGACAATCTGATCCAATACTCTTACACTCCTGCCTTAACGGGATGAACCTGGCTTGACGGTGGAACACTTATTTGATCCCACAGCATACTCCACTTTAAACACAAGTCCCTGTAGTCCACCCTTTCCCCCTTTTGTTTGATCGTTTCTGAGCCTCCCCAATCCTTATCTACTACCAAAAGTAAATATATATAATGCGCAAGTTCCCCGACAACCCCCCACCCCCACCCCGACAACCCCCACCCCTTCTAGCCCAAAACGTGTATGCTGACGTCCAAAAGAAACGCAAACATTTCAGTGGTTGTTTTAAGTACTTAACACAACCGTTTGCAAACTTCTTGATCACGACATATTGTTGCATTTACGATTGAGTTTTTGTACATTGTAAAACAAAGGTAAGATTTAATAATGCATTGCTAAAAGACTCTTTGTTAAAAAAAAAATCACCAAGTGAACTGTTTAAATGGGATGCACTGCTTACAATGTTCTGATACATTTCAGGAGTTAGGACGGTTGCACATACACGCGAAAACTACGAATGGTTACATGCATTTCCGCGGCGCGGAAAATGCGTACGGGTTTCCACATTATGTGCACACGCCTTCATGATTCGTGCTTCCAGATGTTTGTTGCTGATTGCGGATAGGTTTCTGCGTATTACTATGTGCACACGCCTTAAGCAGTGGGTAGACATGGACAGTGGATGGAATGACGTCGTATTACTATGTGCACACGCCTTAAGCAGTGGGTAGACATGAACAGTGGATGGAATGACGTCGTATTACTATGTGCACACGCCTTAAGCAGTGGGTAGACATGGACAGTGGATGGAATGACGTCGTATTACTATGTGCACACGCCTTAAGCAGTGGGTAGACATGAACAGTGAATGGAATGACGTCACATAAGGGGCACCAACCTCATCATTGACACGAAAAGAAATCCACAAACTCCGTTCATTGGCGTATGTTTTGCTAGTGAGTATTATATATACTAGCGCAACGCCCCGTACCGGTAACGCCTAGTACCGGTAACGCCTAGTACAGGTAACGCCAAGTACCGGTTTCGCCGGGTCCGCGAAATATTATATTTTTACTTTTGTGGCTGAAAACCCAATTTTTAGACCCCTACCACATTCAAGGCCTACCCATATCCATGACCTTGACCTTGACCTTGATCGATATGCAATCATCAGAACAACCATAAGCCAAAGTACCTACATGCCAAGTTTGAAGTCCCTAAGACCAACGGTGTGGACGTTATAGTCCCTTAAATATTTTCGGTTTTGAAGGTCATACGCCAAGGTGCAGGTCACGACGGCAATCATGTATGTGCGGATGCCTTCCTCTCATGGTGACATGCCACCACACAAAATTGGAAACGATTCGGTGAAGCGGTTCGGGAGATATGCGTGGGACAGAAAACCCCAATTATTAGACCCATACCACTTTCAAGGCATACCGATCTCCCTGACCTTGATGTTGACCTTCATTGGTACGCCATCATCAGAACGGCCATAAGCGAAAGTACCTTCATGCCATGTGTCAAGACTCTAGGACCTGCGTTGTGGAAGTTATGGCCCCTTAACGATTTTCGGTTTTCAAGGTCACACGCCAAGGTCAAGGTCAGGGCGGCGAAAAGCTTTGCGCGGATGCCTTCCTCTCATGGGGACACACCACCACACAAAATTTGAAGCGATTTGGTCAAGCGGTTCAGGAGATCCTTGGGACAGACAGAAAAGAACAACAAACAAACAAACAAAAAAAGGAAACAAACCTGAACGAAAACATACTCCTTTGCGATCATAGATCGGCAAAGGACTAAAAAGAAAAACGAACTGAAAGCCTACTTAGTTCAACCAGAGAGGTTCTTAATCTGTGGTTCAACCATTGTAGGTCCGTTTTAATAAATCTGGGGACCCACAACCAGAACAAAAAATGCATTCATTCTTCTCTGTGAACACCCCCCACCGCACACCCCCCCCCCCCCCCCAACCATACCCCCGTCCCCCCCTCCATCCCCCCCCCCTGAACACCCCCCCCACCACACCCCACACCATCCCCTGCCCCCCCCTCCCCCCAGCCCCTCTCCCCCCAGCCCCTCCCCCCAGCCCCCCTCTCCAGCCCCCCCCTCCCCCAGCCCCCCTCTGCCCCCGCTTCCGGTCTGGCACACGGATAGAGACCGTCCCGGGTCATCTACCTGCCAAATTCGAAGGCAATCGGTCCAAAAATACCGGAGATATGGGCGCCAAGAGGCCGGTGGATACGCGTTTCGCACATTTGCCAAACCGCGCAAATGACACGGCCGCCTCGGTTGCCGTTGCCATCGCCCCGTTAGGGCTCATAGCAAATTTGAAGCGATTCGGTCGAAAAACGGCGGAGTTATAAGGCCCATTCTGTGTTCCACACGGACACACACACGGACGGCCAGTTGGCTTTTTATTATAAGATAGGCAAAACCTCTTTTTTTATATCCCACTCCCTAAGGACTGCATCCCAAATGAAATGGCAGGGATTATGCCAGTCAGTCACACCTTCACACAATCCCTAGGTGCAGAGAGAGAGGGCGGAGGTGTGTGTGTGTGTGTGTGTGTGTGTGTGTGTGCTGACAGCACCAGGGCAGATGACACAGTCTGCTGGGTTTTGTCGCTGCAGCAGTTCTCAGCAATCCACAGGCACAAGCTCGTACAGTTGGCTCTGAAATGTGTGTTAGCCAGTCGCATGTGATAACGACCCTCAGAAAACACAGGCTGCAACTGCTATTGTGGAAAACTGAGCTGGGATACATTGTGTTCATACAGGGGAGTTTATTTGCAGAGAGTGCACTCGCCAAGCAGAAAGCTCTGTATGGAGTTCCACAGACAACTATTCCTCAACGCTACATACAGCACGCAGGGATCGGCATTATCCACACAGACACACACACACACACGCACACGCACACGCACACACACACACACACACACACATACACACACACACACACACACACACACACACACACACACACACACACACACACACACACACACAAAAACACACACACACACACATATACACACACACACACACACACACACACACACACACACACACACACACACACACACACACACACACACACACACACACACACACGTGCCTTTGCTCTCTAGCTCGTTCGGTCCACTGGGTGGATGATGTCGCCTCTCAGTCCTACACATGTAGCACAAACTGCAACCAGCTTAGTTTCTGTGGCTTCAAGGTGTAAAGTGTGGTTACAGTTACAACAACAAACGGGTTTGTTACGCTTTGCATCATGCCTTAGGTTTTCACAGGGCTGCACGTTTAACAGAGAAACACGCTTATGTATGGATGAACGCACACATGCACATGTGCATATGAACATACACGTGTACGCTCATACATTTTCACGTGGATTCTAAAAAGTGTGAGGGAGGAAGGAGAGAAGGAGAGCCTCGTGAGGAGGGGGTAGAGAGTGAGAGAGAGAGAGAGAGAGAGAGAGAGAGAGAGAGAGAGAGAGAGAGAGAGAGAGAGAGAGAGAGAGAGAGAGAGAGAGAGAGAGAGAGAGAGAGAGAGAGAGAGAGAGAGAGAGAGAGAGAGAGAGAGAGAGAGAGAGAGAGAGAGAGAGAGAGAGAGAGAGAGAGAGAGAGAGAACGAACGAACGAACCTTTTTTATTGAGGGAAAAGAATAAGCACTAGAGAGAGAGTGAGAGAGAGAGAGTAAGACAGAGTGAGAGAGAGAGAGAGAGAGTAGAGTAGAGAGAGAGAGAGAGAGAGAGAGAGAGAGAGAGAGAGAGAGAGAGAGAGAGAGAGAGAGAGAGAGTGAGAGTAAGAGAGATAGAGTGAGAGAGAGAGTGTGTGTGTTTGTGAGAGAGATAGAGAAGAGAAAAAGAGAGAGAGAGTGGGAGAAAGAGAGTGGGAGAGAGAAAGAGTGAGAGAGTGATACTAAGAGAGAGAGAGTGAGAGAGAGAGAAAGAGAGTGAGAGAGTGAGGGAGAGAGAATGAGAGAGGAGAGAGAGAGAGAGAGAGAGAGAGAGAGAGAGAGAGAGAGAGAGAGAGAGGGGTGGGAGAGAGAGAGAGATAGTAAGAGAGAGAGAGAGTGAGAGAGAGAGTAAGAGAGAGAGTAAGAGAGAGAGTGTGTGTGAGAGAGAGAGAGAGGAGAGGGAAGAGAGAGAGAGAGTAAGAGAGAGAGTGAGAGAGAGAGAGTGAGAGAGAGAAAGTGAGTGAGAGAGAGAGTGAGAGTAAGAGAGAGAGAGAGTGAGAGAGAGAAAGAGAGTGAGCGAGAGTGAGGGGAGAGAGAGAAAGAGTGAGAGAGAGTGAAGGAGAGAGAGAGAGAGTGAGAAGTCGGAAGTCGGAAAGTTTAATCGTAAGGCCACCGGCCTGTATACAATGGGTACACGTTATCATGGGAGAACCAAAAAACGAATCACGAAAAAGGGATGTAACTTCCTACATCATAATCAAATAGAATCAAGGGAATTAATTTGATATATAAAAATAAGCAACAAAATTAAATGTTTCAATTCAGTCACAAAAATACAGTATTCAGCTCTTATTCAGTTATTGACATGTATATCTCTAGTCTTGAAAGCATGAAATGCATACATTGCTAAGTTTCTTAGGAGCATTACGTCATCAGATTGTGTAAAATTCGAGCTAGACATTCTTCATTGATTACGAACGTATAGTATTTTGATAAATGTTTTTCTCTTAGAGAAGCATATGTTTGACATTCAAACACAAAATTAAATTCACTCTCTATCTTGTTACAAAATGGGCATTTCTTTGATTTTTCATTATATCTGTTATTGATGTTTAGATCACACAGTCCAAGTCTCAATCTTGCTAAGGCATAACGGAATTTACTAATAGTAATGGCTGACAAATACTTTTCTAATTTAAACGATGACTTAAATGATCTATACGTACTAAATCGTTCATTTGCAAATAGTTTTGCATGCCAATCTTGCATGTAGCAATCAATCATTCTCTGCTTTAACTCTTTAAGGAAAATAGCTTCATTTCCCACCCCTCCATTAAGCCAAACATCTGAAAAACCAAAAGTACCAAAACATTTTTTAACAGATTTAGACCAATTATGATAATTAGAGTGACCATGGGTAAACTCGGGAATCTTATTCAAAATCATGAGATGTGCCTGTTTGGGAAATCTATGGATAGACATACTTTGGAGTTTAAACCAATATTTTATCGACTTTAAAGCGCTGTCAATATACAGAGGATATCGACCTGTTTCGCCATATATCATTGTATTTGGACTTTTGGGGCTAACACCTAATATACGCTTGCATGCAAACAATTGAACGGATTCTATAGACTGACATTTAGTTAATCCCCAGAGCTCCCCTGGCTTTACTTGCGAATCGAAAAGTTTAAAAAATATTGACAAATCCATGCTCCCTAAAGGCCACATTGTTTTAAAGATCTCTGCAACTTTACGTTTTGCTCGTCTAACGTATTCATCTAACGCAGTATCAAAACCCATTCTAGTGCTGAGAGTAAAGCCAAGATATTTGTAACTATTAACTACCTCCACTTCCCTCCCTTTGTAATACCAACACTCAGTTTTAGACAAATGACCCCCTTTTCTAAACACAATTATTTTAGTCTTTTTTAAATTTATTGTCAAATTTAGAATGTCAGATGCTTTCTGTAAATTGTTTAGCTGATTTTGAAGTCCACTGGGTGTAGAAGAGAACAAAACAATATCATCTGCAAATAATAAAAGGAATATTTCCTGTAACCCAGGTAAAAACTGAAATCCGTGTTTACCGTTCCTTGATACATTTTCAGCTACTTCGGTAATTAATAAAGAAAACAATACAGGTGACATTAAACAGCCTTGCTTGACCCCTGAGGGACAGTCAAATAAATCTGACACTTGTGGGCCCCAGCGAACGCAACTTTGAACAGAGCTATACATGCCCTTTAACATTCTAATCATTTTTGAGGAAGCTTGAACTTTTTGGAGTACTTTCCAAAGCATATCCCTATCTACTGTGTCAAAGGCTTTTTGGTAATCTATGAAAGCCACGTAAAAGTTTCTACTTTTATGACCATATAAATAGGATTTTATCATCGAAACAAGCGTAAATATATGATCCACAGTGGAGTATTGCTTATGAAAACCAGCCTGCTCTTCACTTATTTTACCTTCCTTCTCCGCCCATTTATTCAATATCTCATTCAATACTGATGTGAAGAGAGAGAGAGAGAGAGAGAGAGAGAGAGAGAGAGAGAGAGAGAGAGAGAGAGAGAGAGAGAGAGAGAGAGAGAGAGAGAGAGAGAGAGAGAGCGAGAGCGAGAGAGCGAACGAACCTTTTTTTTTATTGAGGGAAAAGAATAAGCACTAGAGAGAGAGAGAGTAAGACAGAGTGAGAGAGAGAGAGAGTAGAGAGAGAGAGAGAGAGAGAGAGAGAGAGAGAGAGAGAGAGAGGAGAGTGAGAGTAAGAGAGATAGAGTGAGAGAGTGTGTGTGTGTGTGTGTGTGTGTGAGAGATAGAGAAGAGAGAAAGAGAGAGAGTGGGAGAAAGAGAGTGGGAGAGAGAAAGAGTGAGAGAGTGATACTAAGAGCCGGAGAGAGAGTGAGAGAGAGATAAAGAGAGTGAGAGAGTGAGGGGAGAGAGAATGAGAGAGGAGAGAGAGAGTAAGAGAGAGAGAGAGAGAGAGAGAGAGAGAGAGAGAGAGAGAGAGAGAGAGAGAGAGAGAGAGAGAGAGAGAGAGAGAGAGCGAGAGCGAGAGAGCGAGCGAGAGGGTGGTGGACACGTGCAGAGAGAGAGGTACACGTGTCGTTATCAGCCCGTCCAGTGTTCCACTCCTCCTCATTATCATGGACACTGAGCAGAGCCGTGGCCATGGTGACTAATCGTGTCAGGGCGTCATCCTTATCAGGTCTGTGATGAAACTGACAGCCTAAATTAACACCTGCAACCCCACTGCGCCACTCAGGCCTTCACTCTGCTTCTCCCGCCTTCCCAGGCCACATGGCCATAATGGGTATGTGTCCGATTGTCAGTTTGCACTGGTCTCCCCGCTGTATACAGCCGACACATTCAGATTTCGGAGGAGTTCAAAGGAGCACATTATTTTGAAGGTATTTTGCAAGGCAGGAGAATGAACCAATAAGTCAGAAACATAGATGTGAGAGAGAAAAAGAAAAGGCAGAGTCAAAGGAGAGTGATACGTTAGACGTTGCTAGCACAGAACTTTCAGAATGTGGGGGAACTATTTGTTCTTTAAGATCCCTCGGTATCCCCACGGGAGTTTCTTTGGTTGTTGTTGTCGTTCCCTGGCTTAACGACTCCAGGGATCATCCCAACAGCCGAAGCATTTGAACACTATGGCACAAATGCATCAGCTAGGGATGAGAACATTACGTATGTGACCCTTTTTTATTACCGCGCCACATGAGCAGCCACACCCCGACTTCGGAGGATGTTGGACTGATGCCAGGAGCTTGCCATGGCTAAAGACAATCCCCGCATAACTATGCAAAACAAAAAAACATGTTGATGTAGCCTTGGTGTTCTAGCTTATGCGAATTGGTCTGAGACAGCCTTATGTCAAGGCGAAGTTCCGTTAGTCACCCCGTCCTCCTCACCTCAACCCCGTCCTTTACATATCATTACCATACCATCAGACATAGCTACATAGCCCCGTCCTTTACATATCATTACCATACCATCAGACATAGCTACACAGCCCCGTCCTTTACATATCATTACCATACCACCAGACATAGCTACACAGCCCCGTCCTTTACATATCATTACCATACCATCAGACATAGCTACACAGCCCCGTCCTTTACATATCATTACCATACCATCAGACATAGCTACACAACCCCGTCCTTTACATATCATTACCATACCACCAGACATAGCTACACAGCCCCGTCCTTTACATATCATTACCATACCATCAGACATAGCTACACAACCCCGTCCTTTACATATCATTACCATACCATCAGACATAGCTACACAACCCCGTCCTTTACATATCATTACCATACCATCAGACATAGCTACACAACCCCGTCCTTTACATATCATTACCATACCATCAGACATAGCTACACAGCGACTGCTTTATGCAGATAGTTTCCTTAAAAAATAAAAAAATCATTATTATTAAATATATTGTGCACTTGTTTTGTAGTTTCCTTTTTTAATATTATATTTTATTATTAAATTTATTGTGTACTTTTTTGTAGTTTCCTTTTGCAAAATTATATTTTATTCTTACATTTACTTGTTCTTTTTTTACGGAAATGTTGTACTAACAATATTCGTTGCTTTGTCAATGAAGAATCAAGACAAAATAAGTTTTGGGCAAACATACACCCCTTTCTTTGTCTGGCTGGCTGTGTGTTTATGCCTCTCTTTGTCTGTCTCTCTCTCTCTCTCTCTCTCTGTCTGTCTGTCTCTGTCTGTCTGTCTCTCTCTCTGTGTCTCTCTCTCTGTTTCTCTGTCTATGTCTGCTTATCTGTCTGCACTGTGTTCTGGTTCTCTAAATTGCATTCACATACAACGTAAGAATTCGTTGTGTTCCTATCGGTATGTCTGCATATTTCAGGGTGTCTGTTCATCTCTCTGTCAGCCTGTCCGTCTGTCTGTCTGTTTCAGGGTGTCTGTCAGCCTGTTCATCTGTCTGTCTGCTTCAGGATGTATGTTTGTTCATCTGTCTGTCAGCCTGTTCGTCTGTCTGTCTGTTTCAGGCCGGATGTCTGTCTGTTCATCTGTCTGTCCGCCTGTTCGTCGGTCTGTCTCAGTCCCACCCCTTGCAATATGACATCCTCTCTGGTACAGCAAAGTTTGTCCATGTTCGCTCCAGCGCCCTCCAATGAGGTAGCTCCTTTGGTTTTCAGCGGAGTGTCGTATCATCGGCAAATTGTGTGTCGACGTCGCTGATTGGTGGGGAAAAAAGGAAGGAACGACGACTTCCGGTGGAGAAGAGGAAGAAGAGAGTTCGTTAGCCAGTCTCTCTGGAAAGGGATTATGGGAGTTAGGGAGAAGTTACGGACTGCATGCAGAGAGAGTTCTTTTTCTGGATGTTTTCCTTTTCAGTGTGTGTGTGTGTGTGTGTGCGTGTGTGCGTGTGCGTGTGCGTGTGCGTGTGCGTGTGCGCGCGTGTGTGTGAGTGTGTGTGTCGCGTGCGCGCATGCGTGCGTGTGTGTACGTGCAAGAGAGAGAGAGAGAGAGAGAGAGAGAGAGAGAGAGAGAGAGAGAGAGAGAGAGAGAGAGAGAGAGAGAGAGAGAGAGAGAGAGAGTTAACTACCGACGCTCCACTAATCCCACAATTCAAGCCAAACTATTTCGCAGTCTGACTAAACCACTTTGAACACGATACTACCCTTCGTTGCACTCTTCAAAATCACGACACAGTCTTGCACACGACACCACTCTTCAAAATCACCACACAGTTTTGCACACGACACCACTCTTCAAAATCACCACACAGTTTTGCACACGACACCACTCTTCAAAATCACCACACAGTTTTGCACACGACACCACTCTTCAAAATCACCACACAGTTTTGCACACGACACCACTCTTCAAAATCACGACACAGTTTTGCACACGACACCACTCTTCAAAATCACGACACAGTTTTGCACACGACACCACTCTTCAAAATCACCACACAGTTTTGCACACGACACCACTCTTCAAAATCACCACACAGTTTTGCACACGACACCACTCTTCAAAATCTCCACAGTTTTGCACACGACACCACTCTTCAAAATCACCACAGTTTTGAACACGACACCACTCTTCAAAACCACAACCCAGAATGTAATGTCCCCTCCTTTGTCCGGCTCCCCGGTTCCAGCTATTATCCTCCCCATTCTTCATCCCTCCTCCAACCCGGGAGGTGCCCGCTATGCCACAGGCCGGCTATTCCACAGTCTTTTTGATCATTACTCCCACCCCACCTATGCACACCTATATACCCCCATTTCCCCACAAACGACCCACAGATCGTTTGGCTGAGGCACAAAGCAACAAGTCTTGGTTTGGGCTGGAGATGGCTGGAGAAGATTATTTGAATGGATGTCAAAGGTTGTGTCAAGAAACATCATAATAATTATGTGCCTTTTCTTTCTAGAAAGTTGGGGGAAATATTGTTCGCTTTGATACGACATTGGCTTACATAGACATTCAAAGAAATATACACAGATATATTCCAGGAGAAGACGTTGATATAGCTGTCTCCCTTGAACATAGTTGTCTTTGCTGTTTGCTTTCAGTTTTTGTCTTTGCCATTCAAAAACGCTTCTGTCTTCCGGGCAAAACAGTTGGAGGAAATATTTTCGATTACATTCTTTAATACGACATTGGCTTACATAGACATTTAAAAACATCTGCACAGAGATATTCCAGGGGAAGAGATACATTTTGCTTTGCAAACGTTGATAAAACTGTCTCCCTTGAACAAATTGTGTTTTTACTATTTGTTTTCAGTTTTTTTCTGTACAATTCAAGAAAGCGTCTGTCTTCCGGGTAGAAACAACAACAACAATAATAAACAAACAAACACAACTTTCGGAAACGTTTTGATGACATGGGACAACAGATAAGCGCTGCGGAGTAACTGCCCCTTAATGGTATCGACAACAGATGGCAGAATTGCTGTACAACCTGCCCAGTCGTAAACCAAAGTTTACAAGACGACAGTTCACAGACTTGGTCACATTGACAGCAAATTCAAAACAAGATACTTAGGACTTCTGATCAGCGCTAAATGTCGTCAGTTAGTCATGTGGAAGTTTATTGAATCATTAAATACATTGAGCCCCCTGCTTTATTGCGTCACACTTTATGTAATTAATGGCGGCATAAATAAAAACCAAGCGACACTGTCACAAATTGAGTCATGTCTTCTGTAAACGGCAACAAAATGCAGAAGAAGAAGAAGAAGAAGAAGAAGAAGATTAAAAAAAAAGGGGGGAAATACTCTACAATAAGTAACTACTCTTTTCTAGAAACTTGAAACGAGGTGAATGCTTCATTGAATTGTTTTCTCCCTCCCAGTTTGGGTTCTTCCAATAAAATTGTCCTAAACAGAATCCACCCTATTGTGCAGTGTTAAAAATAAACTTGAACCTAACCCTGTTATTGCACTGAAAGGACGGGCATCAGGGGTAAGACTGGGCCTCCAATAGTAGGGCTTAGGGATGTTGTTTGGGGCATTCATTGGACCAGAGAGAGAGAGAGAGAGAGAGAGAGAGAGAGAGAGAGAGAGGGTGGGGGGTGGGGGGTGGGGTGGGGGTAGAAACAGGGTTTACCAGAGACACGAAACGAGGCACGAAGAGATCCTAAGCGATCTGCACTGTAGAAAGGGGTAGTTTGTCCAAGCAACAGCCCGAATGATAAATGCTAGAAGGTACTATCATCGTTCTAGGGTGAAGGCCAGAATGTACTACATCACAACAGGAAGACAGCAGGTTGACAGCGCCTTCTGTCTTTTACGACAAGAAAAAGGATAGTGCATTCTGGCATGGAACTATCGAAATCCAGCACGCCCCCCCCCCTCTCCCTCTCTCTCCGTTGATTGAGGCAATGTAAAGGACTGTCACAGGAGAAAGACACACCACGGTAACTCCAGATTTGAATGCCACACAGTACTGTCATTGTTCTCAGGGAAGAGCCAGCATGTAGCACCAGCCTTCTGTGTTCCTTTGGCCACAGCACCATCTGGCTTTCACCCCAGGAGAACGATAGTACTTTCAGGCATTCTTCCTCCTCCTCACCACACACCACCAATACCCCAACACCATTTCCTTCTACCCAGCTACCACATCCAGTGTCCATCCACCCAGACTATGAGTCTATCTGTCTGTCTGTCTGTCGGTCTGCCTCTCTCTCTCTCTCTCTCTCTCTCTCTCTCTCTCTCTCTCTCTCTCTCTCTCTCTCTCTCTCTCTCTCTCTCTCTCTCTGTCTCTGTACTCTCCCTTGTTTATCCTCATGACATCATCTCTCTCTCTCTCTCTCTCTCTCTCTCTCTCTCTCTCTCTCTCTCTCTCTCTCTCTCTCATTATCTGTTTCTCTCTCTCATTCTCTGTCTCTCTCTCTGTCTGCCTGTCTGTCTGTCTGTCTGTCTCTCTCTCTCTCTCTCTCTCTCTCTCTCTCTCTCTCTCTCTCTCTCTCTCTCTCTCTCTCTCTCTCTCTCATTATCTGTTTCTCTCTCTCATTCTCTGTCTCTCTCTCTGTCTGCCTGTCTGTCTGTCTGTCTGTCTGTCACTCTCTCTCTCTCTCTCTCTCTCTCTCTTCTCTCTCTCTCTCTCTCTCTCTCTCTCTCTCTCTCTCTCTCTCTCTCTCTCTCTCTCTCTCTCTCTCTCTCTCTCTCTCTCTCCTCTCTCTCTCTCTCTCTCTCTCTCTCCAGTCCCAGTCGTCACGTCTGACCCCGACACCTCTAATTTCTCTGCACAAAAGACATCCCCCATCCCCAAATACCCCCTCCCCCCTTCCCCATCCAAAGCAGTTCCTTTCACACACCCTGCCAAGTCCCTACCCCCCCTCCCCCCAGCTTCATATTCCCTCCACCTTATTACTTTATCTTAAACACTATTCTCTTAAACCCTGTCCCTAACCTCCCCCTACCCCTCTGTAACCCCTCCCCCACCCCCTCTGTAACCGCCTCCCCCACCCCTCTGTAACCGCCTCCCCCACCCCTCTGTAACCTCCTCCCCCCCCCCCCTCTGTAACCGCCTCCCCCACCCCCTCTGTAACCGCCTCCCCCACCCCCCTCCCCCCCACCCCTCTGTAACCGCCTCCCCCCCCCCCCCCTCTGTAAACGCCTCCCCACCCCTCTGTAACCGCCTCCCCACCCCTCTGTAAACCGCCTCCCCCACCCCTCTGTAACCGCCTCCCCCACCCCTCTGTAACCGCCTCCCCCACCCCTCTGTGTAACCCCTCTCTGTAACCGCCTCCCCCACCCCTCTGTAACCCCTCTGTAACCGCCTCCCCCACCCTCTGTAACCGCCTCCCCCCACCCCTCTGTAACCGCCTCCCCACCCCTCTGTAACCGCCTCCCCCACCCCTCTGTAACCGCCTCCCCCCACCCCTCTGTAACCGCCCCCCCACCCCTCTGTAACCGCCTCCCCCCGCCTCCCCCACCCCTCTGTAACCGCCTCCCCCACCCCTCTGTAACCGCCTCCCCCACCCCTCTGTAACCGCCTCCCCCACCCCTCTGTAAGCGTTTATCCCCTCCCCCTCCCAGCTTTGTTGCCTCCCCTAAGCAAAAGGCAAAGTTATTGTGCAGCTCCTCAGGGGATCAGTCGTCTGCAAGGACATGTCCACTAAGTAACAAGTGCTGGTGTATTTTACAGGGGATCTTAGTCATCAGTCGTCTGCAAGGACATGTCCACTAAGTAACAAGTGCTGGTGTATTTTACAGGGGATCTTAGTCATCAGTCGTCTGCAAGGACATGTCCACTAAGTAACAAGTGCTGGTGTGCTCTACAGGGGACCTTAGTCATCAGTCGTCTGCAAGGACATGTCCACTAAGTAACAAGTGCTGGTGTGCTTTACAGGGGATCTTAGTCATCAGTCGTCTGCAAGGACATGTCCACTAAGTAACAAGTGCTGGTGTGCTCTACAGGGGACCTTAGTCATCAGTCGTCTGCAAGGACATGTCCACTAAGTAACAAGTGCTGGTGCATTTTACAGGGGATCTTAGTCACCAGTCGTCTGTAAGGACATGTCCACTAAGTAACAAGTGCTGGTGTATTTTACAGGGGATCTTAGTCATCAGTCGTCTGCAAGGACATGTCCACTAAGTAACAAGTGCTGGTGCATTTTACAGGGGATCTTAGTCACCAGTCGTCTGTAAGGACATGTCCACTAAGTAACAAGTGCTGGTGCATTTTACAGGGGATCTTAGTCACCAGTCGTCTGTAAGGACATGTCCACTAAGTAACAAGTGCTGGTGTATTGTACAGGGGATCTTAGTCATCAGTCGTCTGCAAGGACATGTCCACTAAGTAACAAGTGCTGGTGCATTTTACAGGGAATCTTAGTCACCAGTCGTCTGTAAGGACATGTCCACTAAGTAACAAGTGCTGGTGCATTTTACAGGGAATCTTAGTCACCAGTCGTCTGTAAGGACATGTCCACTAAGTAACAAGTGCTGGTGTCCTTTACTCGGCGATAGTAGTGTCATCTACACGATGTAACAAACGCTAGTGTTTTTTATGAACGTTATGACCACAAGTAAAGAACTGTCCACCAAGAAGTATAATTGTACTCGATGCAACAAGTCATGTTGGTTTAACACGATGACCACAAGTAAAGAACTGTCCACCAAGAAGTATAATTGTACTCGATGCAACAAGTCATGTTGGTTTAACACGATGACCACAAGTAAAGAACTGTCCACCAAGAAGTATAATTGTACTCCATGCAACAAGTCATGTTGGTTTTAACACGATGACCACAATAGAAAGGCCCAGCACCAAGTGCTAGAATCTTTGACAAATTGCACCAAGTGCTAGAATCTTTGACAAATTGCACCAAGTGCTAGAATCTTTGACAAATTGCACCAAGTGCTAGAATCTTTGGCAAATTGCAACAAGTGCTAGAATCTTTGACAAATTGCACCAAGTGCTAGAATCTTTGGGAAATTGCAACAAGTGCTAGAATCTTTGACAAATTGCACCAAGTGCTAGAATCTTTGGCAAATTGCAACAAGTGCTAGAATCTTTGACCAATTGCACCAAGTGCTAGAATCTTTGACAAATTGCAACAAGTGCTAGAATCTTTGACAAATTGCACCAAGTGCTAGAATATTTGGAAAATTGCACCAAGTGCTAGAATCTTTGATAAATTGCACCAAGTGCTAGAATCTTTGACAAATTGCACCAAGTGCTAGAATCTTTGACAAATTGCACCAAGTGCTAGAATATTTGACAAATTGCAACAAGTGCTAGTATCCGTTGCACGATGCAACAAGTGCTAGGGGAAGACGGGGTAAAAAGCGCATGGGTGGGTAAGAAGCCCATCCCAATTATCTCATGAAATGAAGCAAATTTCAGTCTCATTTTGCCCATGAGACGAGCGTTAATGTCTAGCATTCGTCTCATGGGCAAATTTGACTGAAATTTTCTTTATTTCATGAGATAATTGGGGTGGGCTTCTTACCCGCCCATGCGCTTTTTACCCCGTCTTCCCCTAGTGTCTTTTGCACGATTCAACAAGTGCTAGTGTCTTTTGCACGATTCAACAAGTGCTACTGTCTTTTTGCACAATTCAACAAGTGCTAGTGTATTTTGCACGATGCAACAAGTGCTAGTGTCTTTTGCACGATGCAACAAGTGCTAGTGTCTTTTGCACAATTCAACAAGTGCTAGTGTCTTTTGCACGATTCAACAAGTGCTAGTGTCGTTTGCACGATGCAACAAGTGCTAGTGTCTTTTGAACGATTCAACAAGTGCTACTGTCTTTTGCACGATACAACAAGTGCTAGTGTCGTTTGCACGATTCAACAAGTGCTAGTGTCGTTTGCACGATTCAACAAGTGCTAGTGTCGTTTGCACGATTCAACAAGTGCTAGTGTCTTTTGCACGATGCAACAAGTGCTAGTGTCGTTTGCACGATGCAACAAGTGCTAGTGTCTTTTGCACGATTCAACAAGTGCTAGTGTTGTTTGCACGATGCAACAAGTGCTAGTGTCTTTTGCACGATGCAACAAGTGCCAACAGTAGTAATGCCAATACCTAATAGTGATATATTTGACAGATAGTGTGTGTTGCATGATAACCTTAAGAGAAACACCCAACAAGAAGGGCTATTGTCTTCAACACGATGACCAAAGTCCTGTCACGTCTGATGAGATGCCTTGCCAAAGCACAGCGTTGTGGAGCGTTCTGCATCGCTCTTGATGCTTATTTGTACTTACCCTTCTCTAGCTTGCAAACGTCAGATTTTTTAAAGCCAAATTTCTGATTTCCTGCCAGAAGAGAAGCTATTAGCTTAAATCACAGAATCGATAATCTGGCCAAGAATATCAAAGAGAGAAAGCAAAACTGACACAAGAAAACTGAATTTCTGGGCCCGAATTTCTCTTTGCAAGAAAAGAAGAGGAAATGTTAACGCTTCTAACTGCTAATAGTATTGTTCATAACAATAACAACATCCCCACCCCCCTGTTGCTGACGTCTTCACGAACAGACAACCAGTTTACTTTTGTTTTTAATAACACTCTACTTTACAGCCCACCATCTGACCGTTCCAGACCTCGGACCCTCTGGAGCACACTGTTATGTGCAATAGTAGTAACTAGAGCAATGCACATAGAGAGAGAGAGAGAGAGAGAGAGAGAGAGAGAGAGAGAGAGAGAGAGAGAGAGAGAGAGAGAGAGAGAGAGAGAGACAGAGAGAGACAGAGAGAGAGAGAGAGAGAGAGAGAGAGAGAGAGAGAGAGACAGAGAGAGAGAGAGAGAGAGAGAGAGAGAGAGAGAGAGAGAGAGACACAGAGAGAGAGAGAGAGAGAGAGAGAGAGAGAGAGAGAAGAGAGAGAGAGAGAGAGTAGAGAGAGAGAGAGAGAGAGAGAGAGAGAGAGAGAGAGAGAGAGAGAGAGAGAGAGAGAGAGAGAGAGAGAGAGA
>CM065703.1:997925-1000425 GCA_017654935.2 Phymorhynchus buccinoides | reverse complement strand
TGTTGTTGTTGTTGTGTGTGTGTCTGTCTGTCTGTCTGTCTATGTCTATGTTTGTGCGTGCGCGCGCGCACGCGCGTGTCTTTGTGTATGCACGCCCGTGTTTGTGCGTGCTTCTGTGTGCGCGCTTATATCGATAATGTTTTGAATGTTATTATGTGTCATGTTTTACTTGTATATATTTACAGTGTTCTGTGTAAAACAAATATATTTTGGCACTCCTTTCTTCAGCTTTAAGGCATGCTTACATGTCTGTCCGTCTGCTGCTGATCATGTGTTTAGCTGTTCACTAGGAAACGGCTTAACGAGGCTGAAACTGGATGCAAGGACAAACCCCACAGAACGGAGTTGAAAACAATAAACAATGCAAGCCTTTTGCTTGGGGCAACAATATTCGAAAATAACTATTGAACACAACATGGCTGAAATGCCAGATGATGCTGTTATCTTTTTCAAATGAAAATCGGAATGCACTGTCATCCTTCTTGGTTGTTTTATGACAGTACCTTCTGGCTTTCACCCGAGAAGAATGATAATACCTTCTGGCTTTCACCCGAGAAGAATGATAGTACCTTCTGGCTTTCACCCGAGAAGAATGATAGTACCTTCTGGCTTTCACCCGAGAAGAATGATAGCACCTTCTGACTTTCAGAAGAATGATAGTACCTTCTGGCTTTCACCCGAGAAGAATGATAGTACCTTCTGGCTTTCACCCGAGAAGAATGATAGTACCTTCTGGCTTTCACCCGAGAAGAATGGTAGTGCCTTCTGGCTTTCACCCGAGAAGATACTAGGTCATTGTTCCATCTAACAATATCCATTTAGTGCAATATGCTTATGATATTGCAGTATGGATGAATACTAATATTAGAAAACAAACAAATAAGAGAATCATAACAAATGTTCAAAAACTTTATCAAGTCGAATTAGATAAGTTAAACAAGTATAAAGGAAAATGGGCTAGAACTTTCAGGGGAAAAAACCACAATTAATGTTTTTTAGTAATGGTGAAAATCTGCCTCAACTTGTTTTAGAAGGCAAACCTCTTCAATATTCTAAAAATGTAAACATTTTAGGAGTCTATTTCACTCCTAAATTAAACTGGCGATACTATATTGAACATCTTATAAGAACATCTCGACAAAGATTAAAGGTTTTGAAAATAGTTAGCGTTCAGACGTGGGGTCAAGATACTCAAGCACTCTTACATCTTGCTACTAGTCTGGTTCGATCAAAATTAACGTACGGACAAGAAGTTTATTTGTCGGCTCCCCAGACACAACTAAAAAAGTTACAAAGCACAGACAGTAAGGCCGTTAAGTTAGCACTTGGTGTACCAGTGCACACAGATACATTCAAAACGTACAGAGAAGATAATTTGTTAGTACTTGATGATCAACGTAAGCTGGCTACAGCCAAGTATGTGACTAGAAGTCTCTCAGTGTCTAATTCAGTGACTAGTGAAATATTTCTTGATTCAAAACAAGATATTCCTAAGAGGGCTCAAAATATTTCTTACCTTCAACCTATTATAAATTATACAGATGAATTATTTAAGAAGTGCGATATCGATATTACATCAATTTCAAGTATACCAACAATGCCTATTGTACCTCAGTGGGAGCATATTTCTGCTAAATTTGATACAGATTATACCGCTTTGAAAAAAAGATAATAATGTTAATCTAATATCAGTTGAAGCAAAAGAACATATAGAAAACACATACCCGTATCATCTTAAAATTTATACAGATGGTTCAGTTGTGGAATCATACACAGGAGCTGGATTTGTGATCCCTGACTTAAAAATCAGAAAATCTTTTTTCAATCAATCAATCAATCAATCAAACTTTATTGTCTTTGAAAAGATAAAGAAAATCTTTGTCTGGCATGCACATAAAACATAAGCATAATAAGAAACATATCAATTACAAACTCTCATCCAAAATCAAACTTTCCGCACATTTTTCCTTATATCATCATATAATAAAAAGGCAAGTGTGTGTCTGTGTGTCTGTGTGTCTGTCTGAAACACAAAACGGGCCTTATAACTCCGCCGTTTTTCGACCGAATCGCTTCAAATTTGCTATGAGCCCTAACAGGGCGATAGTAACAGCAACCGAGGCGGCCGTGTCATTTGCGCGGTTTGGCAAATGCGCGAAACGCGTATCCACCGGCCTCTCGGCGCCCGCATCTCCGGTATTTCTGGACAGATTGCCTTCGCATTTGGCAGGTAGATGACTGAGGACAGTGACTATCTGTGTGCAAAACCGGAAGCGAATCGGTGTAGAAACGCGCGCGATATACGCCGCTTAATTGTTTCCCGACGGCTGCCGCTTAGCAACAGCTGCACGCTGTGCCGGCTACTTCGCGTAGCCTTACAACCGTTGACGCCGGCCTGATTTTGGCACTTTTGTATTTTTTTGCGGCACTTATTGCATTAGTGAGCACATATTGCTATATATCAATGGAAAGAGCACAACTTGAACTTTACTCTGGTATC
>CM065703.1:992925-995425 GCA_017654935.2 Phymorhynchus buccinoides | reverse complement strand
CAAGATAGAGAAGAGACTGATAGGCCAGAAAGGAGAGCATTACAGTAGTCAAGACGAGACAGGATGAGGGAAGTAACAAGTTTTGCTGTGGCTTCATCTGAGAGATATTTACGAATATAGCCAATGCGACGAATTTGATAGTAGCAGGACTGACAGGTCTGAGTCAGGAAACTCTGCATGGAAAGAGTATTGTCCAAAGTGACACCTAAGTTTTTGACAGAGTCTGAGAGGGGAATGATATTGTTACCCAGTTGGATTGACTCTATGGAAACAGAGGCCAGTTTGTTTTTTGTTCCTACAAGCATTGCTTCGGTTGTTTTCACCATTTAATTGAATTGTATTTTGAACCATCCAATTTTGAATATCAATATAGCAGTTGTTGCTTTCTGAAAGAATGGAATCTAGATCTTCAGGGGTTGTACTATTTTGGAGTTGTGAGTCATCTGCATAGAAGTGATGTTTTATGTTGTGTTGGTCGATGACATTGGCAAGAGGTGACGCATACAAAGTAAACAAGACAGGACCAAGCACAGACCCCTGGGGCACTCCACAAGAAAGCCTAACCTGTTCAGACTGACGACCATTGACCAGAACTGATTGAAAACGATCAGAGAGGTAAGAGGAGAACAAAGAAAGAGCGGGCCATTAATCCCAAAAGTATGTTCAAGACGAGACATAAGAATGGAGTGGTCTATGGTATCAAATGCAGCAGAGAGATCAAGAAGCGTCCAAAGAGAGATCTGACCAGCATCAGAAGCATGTAGGAGATCATTGACCACTTGAACAAGGGCCGTTTCAGTACTGTGATTGGCTCTATAGGCAGACTGATAAGGATGATGAAGATTGTTTGAGGATAGATGATCATTACACACACACACACACACACACACACACACACACACACACACACACACACACACAACACACACACACACACACATGTACACACACACACACACACACACACACACACACACACACACACACACACACACACACACACACACACACACACACACACACACACACACACACACACACACACACACAGAGCTAAAAGTAAAACCAACAGTTTGTATATAGGATAATATGACAATATGCATAAAACAAATACAATGAATAACATGAATAATATGAATAATATCACAAGCACATGTATAATAGAAGTACATTTAAAACTAAGTTTAATTCATAAAAAACAAAAAACAAAAGCAAAAAAAACCCAAATAACCAATAGTGATAGAACAATAATAATATTAATGTATACTAAAAACCGCACGCATTCACTCAAGCTCTCTCTCTCTCTCTCTCTCTCTCTCTCTCTCTCTCTCTCTCTCTCTCTCTCTCTCTCTTCTCTCTCTCTTCTCTCTCTCTCTCTCTCTCTCTCTCTCTCTCTCTCTCTCTCTCTCTCTAAAATAATGTCTGATCGCGCTCCTCCTGCTTTAAAACAAAAATTTGATTTAAACCTCGTCCGCAATGTTCTTAAAATCAAAGTACCTCTTCCAAGAGTTGATCTCTTCAAGACTAGTTTGTTGTATTCGGGCGGTTGTTTGTGGAATACGATTTTAGCTTCTTTTAATGTTCATTCAAGTCTCAATGTTTTCAAGAAAAACTACCATAAGCACCTTATGATCAAACATATAAACAACATCACATATTGATCTCTTATGTAGCTTCTGTTTTAAACGTTTATTCATGACATGGTTAATTTGTACATAAATCTTGTTTCTAAGCATGAGGTTTTTGTTGTTGCTTGTTTTTTGTTCGCTTTAAGGGGGGGGGGGGGGGGGGGGGGGGGAGATGGAGGAAGAAAGTAATTCCTTGTGTTTTGGTGATGTCATAGTCATTACATTTGATTAGATTGATTTTTATTTTTATTTGTTTCTTCCTCCACAATGTATTTCCTGATTCTTGTGAATTCAATTTATATTAGTTCATATGATTACTGTGCTGTGTGCGAGGTTGGTGGTGGGTGGGGGGAGGGTGGATGGGTGTATGAATGTGTGTAGTTGTTGTAGTGGGGTGTTGTTGTTTTTTCCCCTTGTTGCTTTTGTTCATTAATTGAAGTTTAATTATGCTTTTCTTATTTTGTTTCGAGG
This sequence comes from Phymorhynchus buccinoides, assembly GCA_017654935.2. NCBI lineage: Eukaryota > Metazoa > Mollusca > Gastropoda > Neogastropoda > Raphitomidae > Phymorhynchus > Phymorhynchus buccinoides. The sequence continues at coordinate 993,326 of CM065703.1, read as the reverse complement.
GCAAGATGTAAACAAGCCCATTGTGTGCTTATTCTTTTCCCTCAATAAACAAATGTTTCAAATGTTTCAAATGTTTCAAATGTTTCTCTCTCTCTCTCTCTCTCTCTCTCTCTCTCTCTCTCTCTCTCTCTCTCTCTCTCTCTCTCTCTCTCTCTCTCTCTCTCTCTCTCTCTCTCTCAAATAAAGTTTTCCAGTGTCCAGTGTCCCTCGCCACCCCACCCCCCTCTATCTCTTTCTCTCTCTATATCTCACTCACACACATACTCACACATGCACAGATACACACATTCACACACACACAGATTAAACCAACAATTTGCATAAAAGTAGTAATAGGGTAATATGCATAACACAAACTAAAATAAATATCACAATCAAAATATGGGTAAAGGTAAAGATGT
>CM065703.1:977925-985425 GCA_017654935.2 Phymorhynchus buccinoides | reverse complement strand
ATAGAGGATGGGAGAGAGAGGGGGGAGAGAGATGGGGGCAGGAGGGCAGAGAGAGAGAGAATGGGGAGAGGAGGGCTGAGAGAGAGAGAGAGAGAGAGAGAGAGAGAGAGAGAGAGAGAGAGAGAGAGAGAGAGAGAGAGAGAGAGAGAGAGAGAGGAGAGAGGGTTTTTGAAGAGAGTCAGATAAAACAAATTGAAACTTTGTTTATTGAGGGAAAAGATTAAGCACACAATGGGAGAGAGAGAGAGAGAGAAGAGAGAGAGAGAGAGAGAGAGAGAGAGAGAGAGAGAGAGAGAGAGGAGAGAGAGAGAGAGAGAGAGGAGAGAGATGAGAGAGAGAGAGAGACGGGGAGAGAGAGAGAGAGAGAGAGAGAGAGAGAGAGGAGAGAGAGGGTGAGAACACAATTGAAAACTTGTTTATTGAGGGAAAAGAATACACCACACAATGGGAGAAGAGAGAGAGAGAGAGGAGAGAGAGGAGAGGGGGAGAGAGAGAGAGAGAGAGAGAGAGAGGAGAGAGAGAGAGAGAGAGAGAGAGAGAGAGTGAGAGAGAGAGAGAGAGGAGAGAGAGAGAGAGAGAGAGAGAGAGGGAGAGAGAGAGAGAGAGAGAGAGAGAGAGAGAAGGAGAGAGAGAGAGAGAGGGGGGTGGGGGGAGAGAGAGGTGCACAATCCACTAACATTGACATCCTTAGATATTACAACCCCAAAACAGGATCTGGGTCTATCTCTATCTCTGCCTCTCTATCTCTCTCTACCTATCTCTATCTCTGCCTCTCTGTCTCTCTCTACCTATCTCTATCTCTGCCTCTCTGTCTCTCTCTACCTATCTCTATCTCTGCCTCTCTGTCTCTCTCTACCTATCTCTATCTCTGCCTCTCTGTCTCTCTCTACCTATCTCTATCTCTGCCTCTCTGTCTCTCTCTCTTTCTGTCTTCCCGTGTGAGTGCAGCTTCACTTGTGTTTGTCTTATTGCTGGAGCGTTGAATCTAACGTCAAAGAAACAGCAGCATTCAGGCATTATCAAGAATGCCACAACATTACAAGCAAACACACATACAAACAAATAGTACGAACAACACAGCTGTTTAACAAGCAAACAAACATACAAACAAATAGTACGAACAACACAGCTGTTTAACAAGCAAACAAACATACAAACAAATAGTACGAACAACACAGCTGTTTAACAAGCAAACAAACATACAAACAAATAGTACGAACAACACAGCTGTTTAACAAGCAAACACACATACAAACAAATAGTACGAACAACACAGCTGTTTAACAAGCAAACAAACATACAAACAAATAGTACGAACAACACAGCTGTATAACAAGCAAACACACATACAAACAAATAGTACGAACAACACAGCTGTTTAACAAGCAAACACACATACAAACAAATAGTACGAACAACACAGCTGTTTAACAAGCAAACACACATACAAACAAATAGTACGAACAACACAGCTGTTTAACAAGCAAACAAACATACAAACAAATAGTACGAACAACACAGCTGTTTAACAAGCAAACAAACATACAAACAAATAGTACGAACAACACAGCTGTTTAACAAGCAAACAAACATACAAACAAATAGTACGAACAACACAGCTGTATAACAAGCAAACACACATACAAACAAATAGTGCGAACAACACAGCTGTTTAACAAGCAAACAAACATACAAACAAATAGTACGAACAACACAGCTGTTTAACAAGCAAACACACATACAAACAAATAGTGCGAACAACACAGCTGTTTAACAAGCAAACAAACATGCAAACAAATAGTACGAACAACACAGCTGTTTAACAAGCAAACACACATACAAACAAATAGTGCGAACAACACAGCTGTTTAACAAGCAAACAAACATACAAACAAATAGTACGAACAACACAGCTGTATAACAAGCAAACAAACATACAAACAAATAGTGCAAACAACACAGCTGTTTAACAAGCAAACAAACATACAAACAAATAGTACGAACAACACAGCTGTATAACAAGCAAACACACATACAAACAAATAGTGCAAACAACACAACTGTTTAACAAGCAAACACACATACAAACAAATAGTGCGAACAACACAGCTGTTTAACAAGCAAACAAACATACAAACGAATAGTAAGAACAACACAACTGTTTAACAAGCGAACCAAACAAGCACCCCCACACACCCATTCCTTTCTTCTTTACCCCCCCCCCCCCCCCCCTCTCGCAGCAAAAAACATTTCCAAAGTACACTAAAGGAGTATTTTTTGCTCTCCAACGCACACAAAAGGTTTGGGCGACATTTCTTGAACAAAATGCACTCTGGGATATTACAGGGCTTTGTCATCCATGTCTGCCCTCTGAGAATCTGGTCCATCATAGCTGACTTTCACCCACTCAAAGAGAAAAAGGCAGGGGGGGGGGGGACGAGAGAGACAGAGAGGAGAGAGAGGGAGAAGAGAGAGAGAGAGAGAGAGAGAGAGAGAGAGAGAGAGAGAGAGAGAGAGAGAGAGAGAGAGAGAGAGATATTTGAATACAGGAACTGTCTGTCTCTCTCTTTGTACTATGCATGTCTGTCTCTCTGTCTCTGTCTGTCTCTCTCTCTCTCTGTCTCTCTGTCTCTCTCTCTCTCTCTCTCTCTCTCTCTCTCTCTCTCTCTCCTCTCTCTCTCATCTCTCTCTTTCATAGTCTCTCTCTCTCTCTCTCTCTCTGTGTCGTCTTCTCTCTCTCTCTCTCTCTCTCTCTCTCTCTCTCTCTCTCTCTCTCTCTCTCTCTCTCTCTCTCTCTCTCTCTCTCTCTCTCTCTCTCTGTATGTGTATATGTCTGTGTGTCTGTGCACGTGTTGTGTGGTGCGTGTCACAACAAGTATTCACATCCACATTCTGTGAAGGTCTTCAAACAGTGTGATGGTCATCCCGTGTAATGTTGGCATTGAATGGCGTCAGGCTTCCTACATAAACAAACACATTGGTGAAAACTATCCACATAGTGTTCTCCTATTGACTTCCTACATAGACAAACACATTGGTGAAAACCATCGACATACTGTTCTCCTATTGACTTCCTACATAGACATTGGTGAAAACCATCGACATACTGTTCTCCTATTGACTTCCTACATAGACAAACACATTGGTGAAAACCATCGACATACTGTTCTCCTATTGACTTCCTACATAGACATTGGTGAAAACCATCGACATACTGTTCTCCTATTGACTTCCTACATAGACATTGGTGAAAACCATCGACATACTGTTCTCCTATTGACTTCCTACAAACACATTGGTGAAAACCATCGACATACTGTTCTCCTATTGACTTCCTACATAGACAAACACATTGGTGAAAACTATCGACATACTGTTCTCCTATTGACTTCCTACAAACACATTGGTGAAAACCATCGACATACTGTTCTCCTATTGACTTCCTACATAGACATTGGTGAAAACCATCGACATACTGTTCTCCTATTGACTTCCTACATAGACATTGGTGAAAACCATCGACATACTGTTCTCCTATTGACTTCCTACATAGACATTGGTGAAAACCATCGACATACTGTTCTCCTATTGACTTCCTACATAGACATTGGTGAAAACCATCGACATACTGTTCTCCTACTGACTTCCTACATAGACATTGGTGAAAACCATCGACATACTGTTCTCCTATTGACTTCCTACATAGACATTGGTGAAAACCATCGACATACTGTTCTCCTATTGACTTCCTACATAGACATTGGTGAAAACCATCGACATACTGTTCTCCTATTGACTTCCTACATAGACATTGGTGAAAACCATCGACATACTGTTCTCCTATTGACTTCCTACATAGACATTGGTGAAAACCATCGACATACTGTTCTCCTATTGACTTCCTACAAACACATTGGTGAAAACCATCGACATACTGTTCTCCTATTGACTTCCTACAAACACATTGGTGAAAACCATCGACATACTGTTCTCCTATTGACTTCCTACATAGACATTGGTGAAAACCATCGACATACTGTTCTCCTATTGACTTCCTACATAGACATTGGTGAAAACCATCGACATACTGTTCTCCTATTGACTTCCTACATACACATTGGTGAAAACCATCGACATACTGTTCTCCTATTGACTTCCTACATAGACATTGGTGAAAACCATCGACATACTGTTCTCCTATTGACTTCCTACATAGACATTGGTGAAAACCATCGACATACTGTTCTTTTATTGACTTCCTACATAGACATTGGTGAAAACCATCGACATACTGTTCTCCTATTGACTTCCTACATAGACATTGGTGAAAACCATCGACATACTGTTCTCCTATTGACTTCCTACATAGACATTGGTGAAAACCATCGACATACTGTTCTCCTACTGACTTCCTACATAGACATTGGTGAAAACCATCGACATACTGTTCTCCTATTGACTTCCTACAAACACATTGGTGAAAACCATCGACATACTGTTCTCCTATTGACTTCATACAAACACATTGGTGAAGACCATCGACATACTGTTCTCCTATTGACTTCCTACAAACACATTGGTGAAAACCATCGACATACTGTTCTCCTACTGACTTCCTACATAGACATTGGTGAAAACCATCGACATACTGTTCTCCTATTGACTTCCTACAAACACATTGGTGAAAACCATCGACATACTGTTCTCCTATTGACTTCCTACATAGACATTGGTGAAAACCATCGACATACTGTTCTCCTATTGACTTCCTACATAGACATTGGTGAAAACCATCGACATACTGTTCTCCTATTGACTTCCTACATAGACATTGGTGAAAACCATCGACATACTGTTCTCCTATTGACTTCCTACATAGACATTGGTGAAAACCATCGACATACTGTTCTCCTATTGACTTCATACAAACACATTGGTGAAAACCATCGACATACTGTTCTCCTATTGACTTCCTACATAGACATTGGTGAAAACCATCGACATACTGTTCTCCTACTGACTTCCTACAAACACATTGGTGAAAACCATCGACATACTGTTCTCGTATTGACTTCCTACATAGACATTGGTGAAAACCATCGACATACTTTTCTCCTATTGACTTCCTACATAGACATTGGTGAAAACCATCGACATACTTTTCTCCTATTGACTTCCTACATAGACATTGGTGAAAACCATCGACATACAGTTCTCCTATTGACTTCCAACATAGACATTGGTGAAGACCATCGACATACAGTTCTCCTACTGACTTCCTACATAGACATTGGTGAAAACCATCGACATACTGTTCCCTTATTGTCCTCATGACATTCAGTCTCCCCGTTGTTATGCCTGAGGGACTGTTACAGTCCATTTCTCAGCAGTCACAACAGTCCACAACATGATGCTTCATACCAACTTTCGTTTCGTTGTACTTTCAGAAATAATACTAACTGCTGTACTTACTTTTCATTAAACGTTTACCCCATGACAAGCGAACGTCTGTACTATGTTTCCATAGTAACAGTGCGGCAGGATGCACCCTTCTTTGTGGTCCGTTCAACGGGGACACTACAAACGGTGACCAGACCATTGTTGACTCCCTTGCTGTTGCCCTACTATGGGAAATAAGGAGAAGTATGACGCAACATCGACCCTTTGAACTGAAATGATCCACTTCAAAATTAAGAAAACCCCGTAGGGCTACATGTAAGAAGCACGTGACTTGTAGAGTGTCCGAAACAATGGAACACATCTGCCAACAATAGATATCCATGTACATGTTTCCAGATGTATTTTTGTCCGCGTCTGTGAAATCTTGCAGTTGCCTACTTTGTCTCATAATGCAAAAAGCAACCAATAGGTTTCCCCTTCTTTGGGTTCAGGTGCATTTGTATCATTCCAATATTCTACCATTATCCATGAATTATGCTTGTTATGAAGTCAATAAACAGATTGATTGATTGTTTTGTCCTGAGTGGCTTTATTTTGATCACTAATAAATTGTTGGGGATTACACTAGATGCCTTCAGAATGATCCTAGACGAGCTTGATAACCGCCAGGTCCCCATTCCGGTGTGTCTGGTGTCTAATTACAGAGGAGGACACGAGAAAGAGGATAAATAAAGACACTGACCACAGTGCACACAGCATGCACCAACATGACTCGATCTGCTGCATTTCAACTGTCGTGTAATCATTGCATCCTGACGCCAGTTCATTGAAGTTGGAATCGTCATGTAAATTGAAACAAATTCAATTTGTTGTTGTTGTCGTTGATGATGTTGTTGCTGTTGCTGCTTCTCCTCCTTCTCCCTCCTCTTCCCCTGCTCCTCCTCCTCCTCCTTCTCCTCCTCCTCCTCCTTCTTATCCTCCTCCTCCTCCTTCTTCTCCTCCTCCTCCTCCTCCGTCTTCTTCTTCTGCTTCTCCTCCTTCTTCTCCTTCTCCTCCTCCTTCTCCTCCTCCTCCTCCTTTCTCCTCCTCCTCCTCCTCTTTCCTCTCCTCCTCCTTCTTCTCCTCCTCCTCCTCCTCCTTCTCCTCCTCCGCCTCCTTCTTCTCCTCCTCCTCCTTCTTCTCCTCCTCCTCCGTCTCCTTCTCCTCCTCCTCCTCCGTCTTTCTTCTTCTTTCTTCTTCTCCTCCTCCTTCTCCTCCTCCTCCTCCTTCTTCCTCCTCCTCCTCCTTCTTCTCCTCCTCCTCCTTCTCCTCCTCCTCCTTTCTTCCTCCTCCTTCCCTCCTGCTTCTTGTTCTACTTCTCCTCCTCCTTCTTCCTCCTCCTCCTCCTCCTTCTTCTTCTTCCTCCTCCTTCCTCTTCTCCTCCTCCTCCTCCTTCTCCTCCTTCTTCTTCTTCTCGTCCTCCTCCTCCTCTTCTCCTTCTCCTCCTCCTCCTTTTTTTCTTCTTCCTCTCTTCTCTCCTCCTCCTTCTCCTCCTCCTCCTCCCTCCTCCTCCTCCTCCTCCTCTTCTCTACTCCTCCTCCTTCCTCCTTCTTCTCCTCCTCCTCCTTCTTCTCCTCCTTCTTCTTTTCCTTTTCTTCATTCTTCTTTTTCTTCTTCGTCCTCCTCCTCCTCTTCTTTCCTTCCTCCTCTTCTTCTTTTTTCTTCTTCGTCCTCCTCCTCCTTCTTCGTCTCCTCCTCCTCCTCCTCTTTTCTCTTCTCCTCCTTCTCCTCCTCCTCCTTCTTCTTCTCCTCCTCCTCCTCCTTCTTCTTCTTCTCCTCCCCCTCCTCCTCCTTTTCTCCTCTTTCTTCGTCCTCCTTATTTCTCTCCTCCTCCTCCTTCTTCTTCCTCCTCTTCATCCTCCTCCTCCTCCTCCTCCTCTGTCTTCTTCTTCTTTCCTCCTCCTCCTCCTCCTTCTCTGTAGAACTTCTTCTTCCTTCCTCTCCTCCTCCTCCTCCTTCTTTCCTCCTCCTCCTCCTCCTCCTCCTCCTTCCTCTTCCCCCCCCCCCTCCTCCTTTTCTATCCTCCTCCTCCTCCTCCTTCTTCTTCTTCCTCCTCCTCCT
>CM065703.1:972925-975425 GCA_017654935.2 Phymorhynchus buccinoides | reverse complement strand
AGAGAGAGAGAGAGAGAGAGAGAGAGAGAGAGAGAGAGAGAGAGAGAGAGAGAGAGAGAGAGAGAGAGGAGAGAGAGAGGGAGGAGAGAGATAAATAGAGAGATAGACAGAGTGATAGAGACAGACAGACACAGAGAGAGATACAAACAATCAAACATGTGTATGGGCATTTGTTACATTAATGTTCAAACATTTTAAAAATCAAATGTCAAAATATAATTCTTAAGATGTCTTCGAAAAGATGAATAACGTGATATTTCTTTTAAATTAGTAGGTAAAGAGTTCCATAAGGAACCTCCGGAATAATGCAGACTGGATTTGAATAACTCCAAGCGGGGTCTATTGAGAGAAATCTTGTGCACATGTCTTTTATCATTTAACGTGAATTTATTTCTTAATCTAGATGGTGCCATTCCGTTCATTATTTTGTGCATAAGTCTTCCTTTATTCAATTTTAACCGATACTTAACAGGTAAAATATTATGATTCTTAAAATCTTCTGATGTTAAGGAACTTGATTTCAATAGAACTAGTTTAAAGCCGCGATTATAAGAGCGGACAAGGGGTTTCAAAGTGTTGTCACTGGCACAGTCCCAGAGTGTCGAAGCATAGTCAACTAGTGATTGAATGTGTGCACTGAAGAAGAGTTTCCTGGCTTCCTGATTTAGAAAGTGTTTTATTTTGGATAATTGGAAGACTTTTTTGGCGATGTTTTTGCTTAAATGGGTGATATGGTCCTGCCAGGATAAATTGTTATCAATGGTTAATCCTAAGACTTTGTGGGATTTTATTTCTACGATTTCTTTATTATTGGCATATACTTTTGGAGTAGGCGCATGTAGGTTTTGACGTTTCTGTCTGGTAGTTATCAGCATATGTTTTGTTTTTCCAGTATTTAGTGACATATGGTTAACATGTGTCCAGGTTGTGAGTTTATCAATGTTTTCTTGTAAGTTTACATACAGGGTGTTTAAATTACGATCAGATGAATGGATTGTGGTATCATCTGCAAAAAGATCACTAAGGGATGAAAGGAAAATGGGCAAATCGTTTACGTGTAACAAAAAAAAGGATAGGACCAAGGATAGAACCTTGTGGAACACCGAATAACGAAAGTCTGAAATTTTATTATCAATAGAAACACATTGTTGACGGGAGCTAAGGAATGATGACAGGAGTGCAATAGCGTTGGTTGAAAAATTATACACTGATAGTTTACGAAGAAGTAGAGCATGGTTTATCGTGTCAAAAGCCTTGGCAAAATCAACGAAGACGGCTGCTGTGTATTCATCATTATTAATATTGGAAAGCCATTGGTCGACCAGATTAGAGAGAGAGAGAGAGATAGAGAGAGAGAGAGAGAGAGAGAGAGAGAGAGAGAGAGAGAGAGAGAGAGAGAGAGAGAGAGAGAGAGAGAGAGAGAGAGAGAGAGAGAGAGAGAGAGAGAGACAGAGACAGAGACAGAGACAGTGCCAGAGAAACGGAGAGACAGAGAGCCAAAGAGAGAGAGACATAGAAATATAAAACGTTTACAAAAGAGAGACATAAATATACAGATAGGGAGGCAAAGAGACACATACTCAGAAAGACTCAGAAATACTGAGAGAGAGAGAGAGAGAGAGAGAGAGAGAGAGAGAGAGAGAGAGAGAGAGAGAGAGAGAGAGAGAGAGAGAGAGAGAGAGAGAGAGAGAGAGAGAGAGAGAGAGAGAGAGAGAACACTGACAAACTTATTTTAACAAGGATAAAGATCTTAGGCGACAGCTACATTCCTACAGTCTGTCCTTGTTTAAAAGAAACAATTAAAAGAGACAGACGGACAGACAGACGGACAGACAAACAGACAGACAGACGGAAACAGATAAAGAGAGATAAGAGGGCTCATTTTTGGGAGATGGACCTCAGTGGTCAAATCAATAACGAACACACAGCCCACTTGGACAACTGCCCAATACCCCCCCCCCCCTCTCCCCACCTACTTCTTACTGCCCTTCCCCTTAACACCCCCTCCCTCCCCTCCCCTCCCCTCCCCTCTTTCCAATGATGGCGGCCTTTCACCCCCTTCTCACTCCGTGCTACTCTCATCCGCACTAATCTTCTTATTCATTACCCTTCTCTTTACCTCCCTGTACATCTCGCCCTGTCTCTGTCTCTGTCTCTGTCTCTGTTCTCTTCTGTCTCTATCTCTGTCCACATCTGTGCCCCACTCTCTGTTTCTCGCTATCTCTCTCTCTCTCCCTCTCTCTTTCGCTCGCTTTCTCGCCCGCTATGTGTCTCTTTGTCTCCGTCTCTCCATTTCGCTCGGCTAATCCTGACTCTCTCTCATTCAACGTATCTTCTTATTCATTAGTTCTCCCTTTATCTATCTTGTACATCTCGCTCTGTCTCTGTCTCGCTCTCGTTTCAGTCGCATGGGTTTGGGCACTAGTGCCGTACACTCTTTCTGTCTGTGTCTGTCTTTGTCTCTGTCTCTGTCTGTCTGCGCCCTCTCTCTCTCTCTCTC
>CM065703.1:952925-965425 GCA_017654935.2 Phymorhynchus buccinoides | reverse complement strand
CAGACTCACAAACTCAGAAAGAGACACAGAGACAAGTACCCACAGACTCACAAACTCAGAAAGAGACACAGACAAGTACCCACAGACTCCCAAACTCAGAAAGAGACACAGAGACAAGTACCCACAGACTCAGAAATTCAGAAAGACACACAGAGACACAAACGCGCACACTCGCAGAAACTAAATACAGACACAAAACACACATACACACATAGACAGACAGACAGACATACACACACATACACGCGCGTGCACATACACACACACGTACACACATACACACACTCATGCGCGCACACACACACACAGACCACTTGCACACGTGTTATGCGTGAATGCACATTGCAGCTAGTTACAAAAAATACATACAATAACCCTGATGGATAAACGAACACTTAAAATCTCATTAAACCAATTAACACCAATCTGGGTCAATCCATCAAACTAGCAATCTCACTAGACCCATCATTTACCACTTCATCAATTCCACATCATCATCATTCATATAGTAAAAAGGCAAAGTTGTGTGTGTGTGTGTCTGTGTGAAACACAAAACGGGCCTTATAACTCCGCCGTTTTTCGACCGAATCGCTTCACATTTGCTGTGAGCCCTAACGGGGCGATGGCAACGGCAACCGAGGCGGCCGTATCGTTTGCGCGGTTTCGCAAATGCGCAAAACGCGCATCCACCGGCCTCTCGGCGCCAGTATCTCCGGCATTTCTGAATGCCGATTGCCTTCGAATTTGGCATGTAGATGACCGGGGACAGTGACTATCAATGTGCCAAACCGGAAGCGAATCGGTTCAGAAACGCTCACGCTATACGCCACTTCACTTTTCCACAAATAACTCCGCCGTTTCTTAACCAAATCGCTTCAAATTTGCTGTCAGGCTTGCAATGGCCGTGGCAAAGCTTTGCAGGAAATTTAACGAGAATCGGGAGAGCGCGTCACTCTCAGAGCTGCGCCAACGGGAAACGTGGCCTTATAACTGGCTTCTTGGCCCCCGTATCTCCGGTATTTCTGGGCAGATTGCCTTCGCATTTGGACGGTAGATGACCGGGGATGGTGACTATCCGTGTGCCAAACCAGAAGCGAATCGATTCAGAAACGCGCGCGATATATGCCGCTTCACTTTTTTACAAACCGTGGCGTAACCAGACCCGACATTGACTGATTTGGAACGTGCGTGACCAGGGGTAGTGACTATCGTCGTGCAAAATTTCAACAGCATCCGTTCATAAACGCGCGCGATATGCACCAATTTAGTTTCGCGGATTCGACGAAACGGGACCCGTCCAAACATGCTGTTATTAAGATAATTCATCGTATCTATTTACATAATTGCGGGTCACTGAGGTTAACTGACGCATGTGGTAGTGAGGCGAGCTTATATAAGAACTTATATAAGGGGGGTGAGTGGGTGCGCGCACATGTCTGTCTGTCTGTCTCTGTCTCTCTGTCTCTCTCTCTCTCTCTGTCTCTCTCTCTCTCTCTCTGTCTGTCTCTCTCTCTGTCTTTGTCTGTCTGTCTCTCTCTCTGTGTCTCAAGTCTCTGTATGTCTATGTTTCTCTCTCTGTGTCTGTCTGTCTCTCTCTGTCTGTCTGTCTCTCTCTCTCTCTCTCTCTCTCTCTCTCTCTCTCTCTCTCTCTCTCTCTCTCTCTGTCTGTCTGTCTGTCTGCCTCTGTGCCTGCTCCGGGGTGGAGGACGTTAAACAAATTTTCATTCATCCAACCGGAACAGCAGTTGTCCTCTTTGCTCTCTGTCTATGTCTCTCTGTCTGTCTGTCTTTCTTTGTGTGTGTCTTTGTCTGTCTGTCTGTCTCTCTCTCTCTTTTTCTCTCTCTCTCTCTCTCTCTCTCTCTCTCTCTCTCTCTCTCTCTCTCTCTCTCTCTCTCTCTCTCTCTCTGTCTCTGTCTCTTGTAGGGCTATGAAATGTACTGATTATGTAGGTTACATGTTCAATGAATAATGTCTGTACTTGATAACTCCGCCTTTTCTTAACCGAATCACTTCAAATTTGCTGTACTCAGTAAGGTGCGGGGGGTAGTAGAACGGGATGAGTGAAGAAGATGGAAGGAGGGAGAGAGACAAAAGTAATAATAATATTTCGCGGACCCTGCAAAACCAGTACTCAGCGTTACCAGTATGTGGCGTTACCAGTACGGTGCATTGCCAGTACTAGGCGTTGCGCTAGTCCCAATAATTATCCACCCTTCAGAGTGTTTCTCCATCGTTAATCTCTCCGTCCGCCAGGCAGCTGAGCAAACTGCGCCGCCCTTTCCACATAATCCCAGTATGAAGTGTGCAACTGGGGTCTGAAATATCGATGAATGGAATCGGAAGCGAATAAGGACAGAATCCACCCACAACAGCAGCCACACAACAGTGAGCCAGTCTGTCAGCCGTGTGTCTCTGACCGTGGTTTCCTGATAGCACAGGAGGCAGCGGCTATTCTGTCAGCCGTGTGTCTCTGACCATGGGTTCCTGATAGCACATGAGGAAGCGGCTATTCTGTCAGCCGTGTGTCTCTGACCGTGGGTTCCTGATAGCACATGAGGCAGCGGCTATTCTGGAGGGATGGGGTGCTATTGGCTCCATTACACGAGTGGGAAACTGCCTGGCCCAGGGTTCATCCCCACTATCTTCACAAACAAGATTGTAGTTTTCCACAAAACACTAAGCAGTACCCCCGAGGTCTTCCGATGTGTTGTTTACAAACCACGAGAGATAGGACACATACACAACTACAACTTCAACCAGTCCATTACAACCACGAGAGATAGGACACATACACAACTACAACTTCAACCAGTCCATTGAAACCACGAGATATAGGACACATACAGAACTACAACTTCAACCAGTCCATTGAAACCACGAGATATAGGACACATACAGAACTACAACTTCAACCAGTCCATTACGAGAATAGGACACGACAGATATACAACTTCACAGTCCATTGAAACCACGAGACATAACTACAGAACTACAACCAACCAGTCCATTAAAACCACGAGATATAGGACACATACAGAACTACAACTTCAACCAGTCCATTGAAACCACGAGATATAGGAAACATACAGAACTACAACTTCAACCAGTCCATTGAAACCACGAGATATAGGAAACATACAGAACTACAACTTCAACCAGTCCATTGAAACCACGAGATATAGGAAACATACAGAACTACAACTTCACAGTCCATTGAAACCACTTCAACCATACAGAACTACAACTTCAACCAGTCCATTAAAACCACGAGATATAGGACACATACAGAACTACAACTTCAACCAGTCCATTAAAACCACGAGATATAGGAAACATACAGAACTACAACTTCAACCAGTCCATTGAAACCACGAGATATAGGACACATACAGAACTACAACTTCAACCAGTCCATTGAAACCACGAGATATAGGAAACATACAGAACTACAACTTCAACCAGTCCATTGAAACCACGAGATATAGGAAACATACAGAACTACAACTTCAACCAGTCCATTGAAACCACGAGATATAGGAAACATACAGAACTACAACTTCAACCAGTCCATTGAAACCACGAGATATAGGACACATACAGAACTACAACTTCAACCAGTCCATTGAAACCACGAGATATAGGAAACATACAGAACTACAAATTCAACCAGTCCATTGAAACCACGAGATATAGGAAACATACAGAACTACAACTTCAACCAGTCCATTGAAACCACGAGATATAGGACACATACAGAACTACAACTTCACCATTGAAACCACGAGATATAGGACACATACAGAACTACAACTTCAACCAGTCCATTGAAACCACGAGATATAGGAAACATACAGAACTACAACTTCAACCAGTCCATTAAAACCACGAGATATAGGACACATACAGAACTACAACTTCAACCAGTCCATTAAAACCACGAGATATAGGAAACATACAGAACTACAACTTCACAGTCCATTGAAACCACGAGATATAGGAAACATACAGAACTACAACTTCAACCAGTCCATTAAAACCACGAGATATAGGACACATACAGAACTACAACTTCACAGTCCATTGAAACCACGAGATATAGGACACATACAGAACTACAACTTCAACCAGTCCATTGAAACCACGAGATATAGGAAACATACAGAACTACAACTTCAACCAGTCCATTGAAACCACGAGATATAGGACACATACAGAACTACAACTTCAACCAGTCCATTGAAACCACGAGATATAGGAAACATACAGAACTACAACTTCAACCAGTCCATTAAAACCACGAGATATAGGACACATACAGAACTACAACTTCAACCAGTCCATTAAAACCACGAGATATAGGAAACATACAGAACTACAACTTCAACCAGTCCATTAAAACCACGAGATATAGGACACATACAGAACTACAACTTCAACCAGTCCATTAAAACCACGAGATATAGGACACATACAGAACTACAACTTCACAGTCCATTGAAACCACGAGATATAGGAAACATACAGAACTACAACTTCAACCAGTCCATTACAACCACGAGATATAGGAAACATACAGAACTACAACTTCAACCAGTCCATTAAAACCACGAGATATAGGACACATACAGAACTACAACTTCAACCAGTCCATTGAAACCACGAGATATAGGAAACATACAGAACTACAACTTCAACCAGTCCATTGAAACCACGAGATATAGGAAACATACAGAACTACAACTTCAACCAGTCCATTAAAACCACGAGATATAGGAAACATACAGAACTACAACTTCAACCAGTCCATTAAAACCACGAGATATAGGACACATACATAACTACAACTTCACAGTCCATTGAAACCACGAGATATAGGAAACATACAGAACTACAACTTCAACCAGTCCATTAAAACCACGAGAGATAGGAAACATACAGAACTACAACTTCAACCAGTCCATTGAAACCACGAGAGATAGGAAACATACAGAACTACAACTTCGAAGTTCATTAAAACAACGAGACAAAGACAGAAAGCAGACAGGCAGATACATAGAACACAGAATAAAACCCCTGCAATTTCCATAACATTAAAAACATTGAAAGCAAAACTTTATAGAAAAGAAAGAAACTAAACAGCAGTAATAACGAGGAAGCCAACCCTCCATGAAATCCACCTGAAGTTTGTGTGCAGGTAGCGGGTTCTTTTCCCCTGATCAACTTCCTTGGTCCTCTTTGCGTGTTGGTTTGTTTAGTTGATGCAGAGAATCAAATGCCTTTTATTGATGTTATCCTATTACATGCTGCCTGTGGCCACGCCATAAACTATTGTGCGCGCACACACACACGCGCACACGCGCACATACACACACACACACATACATACACACACATACACACACACGCACGCACACACGCACACGCACACACGCACACGCACACACACACACACACACACACACACACACACACACACATAGCATCTTTCACCCTTCTCTGTCTGTCTGTATGAATGTCTGTCACTCTGACTTATTCTTTCATATTTGTTTATCTTTGTCTCTCTCTCTCTGTCTGTCTGTCTGTCTGTCTGTCTGTCTGTCTCTGGCTCTCTACCACTCTATGTATCTGCCTCTGTGTGCATCTGTGTATTGTCGTTCTGTCTGTCTGTCTGTCTGTCTGCCTCTGTGTGCATCTGTGTATTGTTGTTCTGTCTGTCTGTCTGTCTGTCTGTCTGTCTGTCTCTGGCTCTCTACCACTCTATGTATCTGCCTCTGTGTGCATCTGTGTATTGTTGTTCTGTCTGTCTGTCTGTGTGTCTGCCTCTGTGTGCATCTGTGTATTGTTGTTCTGTCTGTCTGTCTGTCTGCCTCTGTGTGCATCTGTGTATTGTTGTTCTGTCTGTCTGTCTGTCTGTCTCTGGGCTCTCTACCACTCTATGTATCTGCCTCTGTGTGCATCTGTGTATTGTTTGTTCTGTCTGTCTGTCTGTGTGTCTGCCTCTGTGTGCATCTGTGTATTGTTGTTCTGTCTGTCTGTCTGTGTGTCTGCCTCTGTGTGTATCTGTGTATTGTTGTTCTGTCTGTCTGCCTCTGTGTGCATCTGTGTATTGTTGTTCTGTCTGTCTGTCTGTCTGTCTGCCTCTGTGTGCATCTGTGTATTGTTGTTCTATCTGTCTGTCTGTCTGTCTGTCTCTGGCTCTCTACCACTCTATGTATCTGCCTCTGTGTGCATCTGTGTATTGTTGTTCTGTCTGTCTGTCTGTGTGTCTGCCTCTGTGTGCATCTGTGTATTGTTGTTCTGTCTGTCTGTCTGTGTGTCTGCCTCTGTGTGCATCTGTGTATTGTTGTTCTGTCTGTCTGTCTGTCTGTGTGTCTGCCTCTGTGTGCATCTGTGTATTGTTGTTCTGTCTGTCTGTCTGTCTGTGTGTCTGCCTCTGTGTGCATCTGTGTATTGTTGTTCTGTCTGTCTGTCTGTTTGTCTGTCTTCATCTCTATCTCTGTCAGTCAGTCAGTCTGTCTTTCTCTATCCGTGTTTGTGCACCTTGTCTGTCTCTCTCCATGTTAGAGTCACGGTCCCAGTTTGTTGCGCTCCCCACTCTCCCCCCTACCTATCCCACTCTCTCTCCCATGCACCCCTCCCCACCCTCGCCTTTCCTTAAGTTGACTAATTACACAGATAATGTGTCAATTACTCGCCCAGCCTGCACCACGCCGCCTAATGACACTGAGGAGTCCAGCCTGCACCACGCCGCCTAATGGCACTGAGGAGTCCAGCCTGCACCACGCCGCCTAATGGCACTGAGGAGTCCAGCCTGCACCACGCCGCCTAATGGCACTGAGGAGTCCAGCCTGCACCACGCCGCCTAATGGCACTGAGGAGTCCAGCCTGCACCACGCCGCCTAATGGCACTGAGGAGTCCAGCCTGCACCACGCCGCCTAATGGCACTGAGGAGTCCACCCTGCACCAACCACGCTGCCTAATGGCACTGAGGAGTCCACCCTGCACCACCCACGCTGCCTAATGGCACTGAGGAGTCCACCCTGCACCAACCACGCTGCCTAATGGCACTGAGGAGTCCACCCTGCACCACGCCGCCTAATGGCACTGAGGAGTCCAGCCTGCACCACGCTGCCTAATGGCACTGAGGAGTCCACCCTGCACCAACCACGCTGCCTAATGGCACTGAGGAGTCCAGCCTGCACCACACTGCATAATGGCACTGAGGAGTCCAGCCTGCACCACACTGCCTAATGGCACTGAGGAGTCCAGCCTGCACCACACTGCCTAATGGCACTGAGGAGTCCAGCCTGCACCACACTGCATAATGGCACTGAGGAGTCCAGCCTGCACCACACTGCATAATGGCACTGAGGAGTCCAGCCTGCACCACACTGCCTAATGGCACTGAGGAGTCCACCCTGCACCACACTGCCTAATGGCACTGAGGAGTCCAGCCTGCACCACACTGCCTAATGGCACTGAGGAGTCCACCCTGCACCACACTGCCTAATGGCACTGAGGAGTCCAGCCTGCACCACACTGCCTAATGACACTGAGGAGTCCACCCTGCACCACACTGCCTAATGGCACTGAGGAGTCCACCCTGCACCACACTGCCTAATGGCACTGAGGAGTCCACCCTGCACCACACTGCCTAATGGCACTGAGGAGTCCAGCCTGCACCACACTGCCTAATGGCACTGAGGAGTCCATGCCTGCACCACACTGCAATAATGGCACTGAGGAGTCCAGCCTGCACCACACTGCCTAATGGCACTGAGGAGTCCAGCCTGCACCACACTGCAATAATGAACACTGAGGAGTCCAGCCTGCACCACACTGCCTAATGACACTGAGGAGTCCACCCTGCACCACACTGCCTAATGGCACTGAGGAGTCCAGCCTGCACCACACTGCCTAATGAACACTGAGGAGTCCAGCCTGCACCACACTGCATAATGGCACTGAGGAGTCCAGCCTGCACCA
This sequence comes from Phymorhynchus buccinoides, assembly GCA_017654935.2. Lineage (NCBI taxonomy): Eukaryota > Metazoa > Mollusca > Gastropoda > Neogastropoda > Raphitomidae > Phymorhynchus > Phymorhynchus buccinoides. The sequence continues at coordinate 957,437 of CM065703.1, read as the reverse complement.
CACTGCCTAATGGCACTGAGGAGTCCAGCCTGCACCACACTGCCTAATGGCACTGAGGAGTCCAGCCTGCACCACACTGCATAATGGCACTGAGGAGTCCAGCCTGCACCACACTGCATAATGGCACTGAGGAGTCCAGCCTGCACCACACTGCAGTAATGGCACTGAGGAGTCCAGCCTGCACCACGCCGCCTAATGACACTGAGGAGCACACGTCAAACTCCAATAGCACAACGTGGCACACAACAAAAGACAAGTGTGACAGACACTCCGAGGAGAGCTCGACTCTGTCGTGAAGGTGGTCACAGTGTTTCGGCCTTGAACTGATACTATGATGTGATGTACTACAGCAGTATACAGACAATGAAGAGGAGTGAACTAATACTATGATGTGATCTACTACAGCAGTATACAGACAATGAAGAGAAGTGAACTAATACTATGATGTGATTTACTGCCGCAGTATACAGACAATGAAGAGGAGTGAACTAATACTATGATGTGATCTACTACAGCAGTATACAGACAATGAAGAGAAGTGAACTAATACTATGATGTGATCTACTACAGCAGTATACAGACAATGAAGAGAAGTGAACTAATACTATGATGTGATCTACTACAGCAGTGTACAGACAATGAAGAGAAGTGAACTAATACTATGATGTGATTTACTGCAGCAGTATACAGACAATGAAGAGAAGTGAACTAATACTATGATGTGATCTACTACAGCAGTATACAGACAATGAAGAGAAGTGAACTAATACTATGATGTGATCTACTACAGCAGTATACAGACAATGAAGAGAAGTGAACTAATACTATGATGTGATCTACTACAGCAGTATACAGACAATGAAGAGAAGTGAACTAATACTATGATGTGATCTACTACAGCAGTATACAGACAATGAAGAGAAGTGAACTAATACTATGATGTGATCTACTGCAGTATACAGACAATGAAGAGAAGTGAACTAATACTATGATGTGATCTACTACAGCAGTATACAGACAATGAAGAGAAGTGAACTAATACTATGATGTGATCTACTACAGCAGTATACAGACAATGAAGAGAAGTGAACTAATACTATGATGTGATCTACTGCAGCAGTGTACAGACAATGAAGAGAAGTGAACTAATACTATGATGTGATCTACTGCAGTATACAGACAATGAAGAGAAGTGAACTAATACTATGATGTGATCTACTGCAGCAGTGTACAGACAATGAAGAGAAGTGAACTAATACTATGATGTGATCTACTGCAGCAGTATACAGACAATGAAGAGAAGTGAACTAATACTATGATGTGATCTACTACAGCAGTGTACAGACAATGAAGAGAAGTGAACTAATACTATGATGTGATCTACTACAGCAGTGTACAGACAATGAAGAGAAGTGAACTAATACTATGATGTGATCTACTACAGCAGTATACAGACAATGAAGAGGGGTGAACTAATACTATGATGTGATCTACTACAGCAGTATACAGACAATGAAGAGAAGTGAACTAATACTATGATGTGATCTACTGCAGCAGTGTACAGACAATGAAGATAAGTGAACTAATACTATGATGTGATTTACTGCCGCAGTATACAGACACAATGAAGAGAAGTGAACTAATACTATGATGTGATCTACTACAGCAGTATACAGACAATGAAGAGAAGTGAACTAATACTATGATGTGATCTACTGCAGCAGTATACAGACAATGAAGAGAAGTGAACTAATACTATGATGTGATCTACTACAGCAGTATACAGACAATGAAGAGGGGTGAACTAATACTATGATGTGATCTACTGCAGCAGTGTACAGACAATGAAGAGAAGTGAACTAATACTATGATGTGATCTACTACAGCAGTATACAGACAATGAAGAGAAGTGAACTAATACTATGATGTGATCTACTGCAGCAGTATACAGACAATGAAGAGAAGTGAACTAATACTATGATGTGATCTACTGCAGCAGTGTACAGACAATGAAGAGAAGTGAACTAATACTATGATGTGATCTACTACAGCAGTATACAGACAATGAAGAGAAGTGAACTAATACTATGATGTGAACTAATACTATGATGTGATCTACTACAGCAGTATACAGACAATGAAGAGAAGTGAACTAATACTATGATGTGATCTACTGCAGCAGTGTACAGACAATGAAGAGAAGTGAACTAATACTATGATGTGATCTACTACAGCAGTATACAGACAATGAAGAGAAGTGAACTAATACTATGATGTGATCTACTACAGCAGTGTACAGACAATGAAGAGAAGTGAACTAATACTATGATGTGATCTACTACAGCAGTGTACAGACAATGAAGAGAAGTGAACAAATACTATGATGTGATCTACTGCAGCAGTGTACAGACAATGAAGAGAAGTGAACTAATACTATGATGTGATCTACTGCAGTATACAGACAATGAAGAGAAGTGAACTAATACTATGATGTGATTTACTGCAGCAGTATACAGACAATGAAGAGGAGTGAACTAATACTATGATGTGATCTACTGCAGCAGTATACAGACAATGAAGAGAAGTGAACTAATACTATGATGTGATCTACTACAGCAGTATACAGACAATGAAGAGAAGTGAACTAATACTATGATGTGATCTACTACAGCAGTATACAGACAATGAAGAGAAGTGAACTAATACTATGATGTGATCTACTGCAGCAGTATACAGACAATGAAGAGAAGTGAACTAATACTATGATGTGATCTACTGCAGCAGTATACAGACAATGAAGAGAAGTGAACTAATACTATGATGTGATCTACTACAGCAGTATACAGACAATGAAGAGAAGTGAACTAATACTATGATGTGATCTACTACAGCAGTGTACAGACAATGAAGAGAAGTGAACTAATACTATGATGTGATCTACTGCAGCAGTGTACAGACAATGAAGAGAAGTGAACTAATACTATGATGTGATCTACTGCAGCAGTATACAGACAATGAAGAGAAGTGAACTAATACTATGATGTGATCTACTGCAGCAGTGTACAGACAATGAAGAGAAGTGAACTAATACTATGATGTGATTTACTACAGCAGTATACAGACAATGAAGAGAAGTGAACTAATACTATGATGTGATCTACTACAGCAGTGTACAGACAATGAAGAGAAGTGAACTAATACTATGATGTGATCTACTACAGCAGTGTACAGACAATGAAGAGAAGTGAACTAATACTATGATGTGATCTACTGCAGCAGTATACAGACAATGAAGAGAAGTGAACTAATACTATGATGTGATCTACTACAGCAGTATACAGACAATGAAGAGAAGTGAACTAATACTATGATGTGATCTACTGCAGCAGTATACAGACAATGAAGAGAAGTGAACTAATACTATGATGTGATCTACTGCAGCAGTGTACAGACAATGAAGAGAAGTGAACTAATACTATGATGTGATCTACTGCAGCAGTGTACAGACAATGAAGAGAAGTGAACTAATACTATGATGTGATCTACTACAGCAGTGTACAGACAATGAAGAGAAGTGAACTAATACTATGATGTGATCTACTACAGCAGTATACAGACAATGAAGAGAAGTGAACTAATACTATGATGTGATCTACTGATGTGATCAGCAGTATACAGACAATGAAGAGAAGTGAACTAATACTATGATGTGATCTACTACAGCAGTATACAGACAATGAAGAGGAGTGAACTAATACTATGATGTGATCTACTGCAGCAGTATACAGACAATGAAGAGAAGTGAACTAATACTATGATGTGATCTACTACAGCAGTATACAGACAATGAAGAGAAGTGAACTAATACTATGATGTGATCTACTACAGCAGTGTACAGACAATGAAGAGAAGTGAACTAATACTATGATGTGATCTACTACAGCAGTGTACAGACAATGAAGAGAAGTGAACTAATACTATGATGTGATCTACTACAGCAGTATACAGACAATGAAGAGAAGTGAACTAATACTATGATGTGATCTACTACAGCAGTATACAGACAATGAAGAGAAGTGAACTAATACTATGATGTGATCTACTACAGCAGTGTACAGACAATGAAGAGAAGTGAACTAATACTATGATGTGATCTACTACAGCAGTATACAGACAATGAAGAGAAGTGAACTAATACTATGATGTGATCTACTACAGCAGTATACAGACAATGAAGAGAAGTGAACTAATACTATGATGTGATCTACTACAGCAGTATACAGACAATGAAGAGAAGTGAACTAATACTATGATGTGATCTACTACAGCAGTATACAGACAATGAAGAGAAGTGAACTAATACTATGATGTGATCTACTACAGCAGTATACAGACAATGAAGAGAAGTGAACTAATACTATGATGTGATCTACTACAGCAGTGTACAGACAATGAAGAGAAGTGAACTAATACTATGATGTGATCTACTGCAGCAGTATACAGACAATGAAG
>CM065703.1:940425-947925 GCA_017654935.2 Phymorhynchus buccinoides | reverse complement strand
GGCATTCCCCTCGAGTTGCAACATGTTGTCATGTTCTTCCGGCATTCCCCTCGAGTTGTAACATGTTGTCATGTTCTTCCTGCATTCCCCTCAAGTTGCAATATGTTGTCATGTTCTTCCTGCATTCCCCTCGAGTTGCAACATGTTGTCATGTTCTTCCTGCATTGCATTCCCCTCGAGTTGTAACATGTTGTCATGTTCTTCCTGCATTCCCCTCGAGTTGTAACATGTTGTCATGTTCTTCCTGCATTCCCCTCGAGTTGTAACATGTTGTCATGTTCTTCCTGCATTGCATTCCCCTCGAGTTGTAACATGTTGTCATGTTCTTCCTGCATTCCCCTCGAGTTGTAACATGTTGTCATGTTCTTCCTGCATTGCATTCCCCTCAAGTTGCAACATGTTGTCATGTTCTTCCTGCATTGCATTCCCCTCAAGTTGTAACATGTTGTCATGTTCTTCCTGCATTCCCCTCGAGTTGTAATATGTTGTCATGTTCTTCCTGCATTCCCCTCGAGTTGCAACATGTTGTCATGTTCTTCCTGCATTCCCCTCGAGTTGTAATATGTTGTCATGTTCTTCCTGCATTCCCCTCAAGTTGTAACATGTTGTCATGTTCTTCCTGCATTCCCCTCGAGTTGTAACATGTTGTCATGTTCTTCCTGCATTCCCCTCAAGTTGCAACATGTTGTCATGTTCTTCCTGCATTCCACTTGAGTTGTAACATGTTGTCATGTTCTTCCTGCATTCCCCTCAAGTTGCAACATGTTGTCATGTTCTTCCTGCATTCCCCTCAAGTTGCAATATGTTGTCATGTTCTTCCTGCATTCCCCTCAAGTTGCAACATGTTGTCATGTTCTTCCTGCATTCCCCTTGAGTTGTAACATGTTGTCATGTTCTTCCTGCATTCCCCTCGAGTTGCAACATGTGGTCATGTTCTTCCTGCACTGCATTCCACTCGAGTTGTAACATGTTGTCATGTTCTTCCTGCATTCCCCTCGAGTTGTAACATGTTGTCATGTTCTTCCTGCATTCCCCTCAAGTTGCAACATGTTGTCATGTTCTTCCTGCATTCCCCTCGAGTTGTAGCATGTTGTCATGTTCTTCCTGCATTCCCCTCGAGTTGTAACATGTTGTCATGTTCTTCCTGCATTCCCCTCGAGTTGTAACATGTTGTCATGTTCTTCCTGCATTCCCCTCGAGTTGTAACATGTTGTCATGTTCTTCCTGCATTCCCCTCGAGTTGTAACATGTTGTCATGTTCTTCCTGCATTCCCCTCGAGTTGTAATATGTTGTCATGTTCTTCCTGCATTCCCCTCGAGTTGTAACATGTTGTCATGTTCTTCCTGCATTCCCCTCGAGTTGTAACATGTTGTCATGTTCTTCCTGCATTCCCCTCGAGTTGTAACATGTTGTCATGTTCTTCCTGCATTCCCCTCGAGTTGTAACATGTTGTCATGTTCTTCCTGCATTCCCCTCGAGTTGTAACATGTTGTCATGTTCTTCCTGCATTCCCCTCGAGTTGTAACATGTTGTCATGTTCTTCCTGCATTCCCCTCGAGTTGTAACATGTTGTCATGTTCTTCCTGCATTCCCCTCGAGTTGTAACATGTTGTCATGTTCTTCCTGCATTCCCCTCGAGTTGTAACATGTTGTCATGTTCTTCCTGCATTCCCCTCGAGTTGTAACATGTTGTCATGTTCTTCCTGCATTCCCCTCGAGTTGTAACATGTTGTCATGTTCTTCCTGCATTCCCCTCGAGTTGTAACATGTTGTCATGTTCTTCCTGCATTCCCCTCGAGTTGTAACATGTTGTCATGTTCTTCCTGCATTCCCCTCGAGTTGTAGCATGTTGTCATGTTCTTCCTGCATTCCCCTCGAGTTGTAACATGTTGTCATGTTCTTCTCGCGGAAAAAACAACAACTTTCTTTCCCTTTTTTCTTTCTTTCTTTCTGTCTTTCTTTCCCTTCTATTCCTGTTTCGTTTTTAATCTCCAACCTTTTGTATTATTTGTCATGTTCTTTTCGCGGGGAAAAAGCAACTTTCTTCTTGTTCATTTCATGTTTTGTCATCCACTGTGGCCTTTATCAAATGCGTGCTTTCCCTTTTTTTTCTTTCTTTTCCTTCTATTTCTGTTTTACTTTTAATCTCCAACTTTATTTTACATATCTTAGTTTCTTTTCTGTACCATTCCTTCTCCTTTCCTGTCATATTTCTCCTGTGTTTTGTTGTTCTATCTTTCCCTCATTTTCGTTATTTCCTTTCTTCGCAAATCCTTCCGTTCTTCTTTCTTGTCTTCTTTATTTTGTTTTCTTCCCTTGCATCTTTCTTTTATTCTTTGTTTTTACTATTTCCATGTATGAATTCTCTTCAGAACAAAATCCATACAAACTCGTTTTGGGGTCAAGGCACGTGTAGATTTTCTCGATGGGTCTTGGGTGATTACATTTAATCGGATTAAAGAGAAGACAGAAAATAGCCAAAGCTTCTTTGTAGGTGATTAGCCGGGGCACCGTATGCCTTCATACGTATCGAAGAACATGCAGAAATGCCGCAGTAACAGCAAAGATACAAACATTACAAAGCCATAAGAGCAATAATATCAAGACTAAAATGACACCACCAACAGCAGCAATGCAACGAAACAATACAAAGGAGTCGTTTTCCCCAAAGGGGTGGATTTGTCATAGAAGTTATTTTATGGATTTGTCATAGAAGTTATTTTATGGATTGAATTCAGTCAGGTGCGCGCGCGCGCGCGTGTTGTCATAGAAGTTATTTTGACAAAACATTGAAGTTCAGTAGGTGCGCGACAGGAGAAAAAAGGTAGGGCACAAAGATAGTAGATGACAGTAGGCAAAGGACAAAATACAGGAGAATAGACTGGTAGGGCAGGATAGTAGATGACAGTAGGCAAATGACGCGACGGAGAATAATAGACTGGTAGGGCACAAAGATAGTAGATGACAGTAGGCAAAGGACAAAGACAGGAGAATAGACTGGTAGGGCACAAAGATAGTAGATGACAGTAGACAAAGGACAAAGACAGGAGAATAGACTGGTAGGGCACAAAGATAGTAGATGACAGTAGGGAAAAAGGAGAATAGACTGGTTAGGCAGGAAAGATAGTAGATGACAGTAGGGACAAAGGGAGAATAGAACAGAGACAAAAAGAATAGACTGGTAGGGCACAAAGATAGTAGATGACAGTAGGCAAAGGACAAAGACAGGAGAATAGACTGGTAGGGCAAAAGATAGTAGATGACAGTAGGCAAAGGACAAAGACAGGAGAATAGACTGGTAGGGCACAATAGTAGATAGTAGGATAGACAGTAGCAAGGACAAAGACAGGAGAATAGACTGGTAGGGCACAAAGATAGTAGATGACAGTAGGCAAAGGACAAAGACAGGAGAATAGACTGGTAGGGCACAAAGATAGTAGATGACAGTAGGCAAAGGACAAAGACAGGAGAATAGACTGGTAGGGCACAAAGATAGTAGATGACAGTAGGCAAAGGACAAAGACAGGAGAATAGACTGGTAGGCACAAAGATAGTAGATGACAGTAAAAGGACAAAGACAGGAGAATAAGGCAGAAAGATAGTAGATGACAGTAGACAAAGGACAAAACAGGAGAATAGATATGCAGAAAAAGACAGACAGTAGACAGACAAAGACAGACAGACAGAAGGAATGTCTTGAATAAAAACAGACAAGGGCATCGCCGAGCGGCAGCAACGCATTGTGACAATGCAGTAACCCGGCCAGAGTTATGTCCTCTAGATGACCCCCCCCCCCCCAATAAACACACCACTTTCCACAAAGATAGTAGATGACAGTACAGAACGCATAAAATACATAGCACCAAAATTTAGGCAAAAGCGATTCTGTTCAGTAGTTCACGAGATACAGCTGAAATTTTTAGTATACAAACTTCCTTGCACCGAGTTATGTCCTCTCCCCCCCCCCCCCCCCACTCCACAATAAACACACCACTAAACACACCACCACCCAGAAAGGCACAAAATACAGCCCAAATTTGAAGCGATTCTGTAGTAGTTCACGAGATACAGCTGAAGTTTTGTATACAAACTTCATAAAATACATAGCCCAAAATTTGAAGTGATTCTGTTACATAGCAGTAGTTCACGAGATACAGCTGAACTTTGATACAAACGTCCTTGCACCATGGTACACCACCACACAAAATGTGAAGCGATTCTGTTCACTAGTTCACGAAATGAAGCTGGGGGGAAATTACATAGCCCAAAGAAGGAAATTTCGGTTTTCAAGGTCAAACTTCAAGGTCAAGGTCAGCATGGTGTTGATTAACGAAAGGAAGCTTCCTTTTCAAGCTGTCTACCCCTCTGCCAATTTCAATCAAAGTCCAAACAGTAGTTTTTAAAGATTCTCGATACACAGACACACACACAGACACACACACACACACACACACACACACACACACACACACACACACACACACACACACACACACACACACACACACACACACACACACACAAACCAATCGCAAAACCCCGGCCTCTGGCCGGGTCATAACTATAGCTATTTAGGGACAGGCAGAAAAGGACATCAATTGTGTTAACATCAAAAGCACATTCTAAGCATCGGCTTGGCTTTGTTTCCAAGTTGTAATATGCTTTCTGTCCGGTAGGAGCAACGTACTTACAGTTGTAATAGGCTTTCTGTCCGGTAGGAGCAACGTACTTACAGTTGTAATAGGCTTTCTGTCCGGTAGGAGCAACGTACTTACAGTGTAATAGGCTTCTGTCCGGTAGGAGCAACGTACTTACAGTGTAATAGGCTTTCTGTCCGGTAGGAGCAACGTACTTACAGTTGTAATAGGCTTTCTGTCCGGTAGGAGCAACGTACTTACAGTTGTAATAGGCTTTCTGTCCGGTAGGAGCAACGTACTTACAGTTGTAATAGGCTTTCTGTCCGGTAGGAGCAACGTACTTACAGTTGTAATAGGCTTTCTGTCCGGTAGGAGCAACGTACTTACAGTTGTAATAGGCTTTCTGTCCGGTAGGAGCAACGTACTTACAGTTGTAATAGGCTTTGTCCGGTGTCCGGTAGGAGCAACGTACTTACAGTTGTAATAGGCTTCTGTCCGGTAGGAGCAACGTACTTACAGTTGTAATAGGCTTCTGTCCGGTAGGAGCAACGTACTTACAGTGTAATCTGCTCACCTCCCCAACCCTTCTAAGCCATCACTACCAACGGCCGCTCACCAAGCGACAAGGACATAGCCTCTGCTGGCTGGTCCAGGCCACATGGTAACCACAGGGGAGCTGAGGTAGGCTGGGTCGTGGAAGCCATCACTACCAACGGCCGCTCACCAAGCGACAAGGACATAGCCTCTGCTGGCTGGTCCAGGCCACATGGTAACCACAGGGGAGCTGAGGTAGGCTGGGTCGTGGAAGCCATCACTACCAACGGCCGCTCACCAGGCGACAAGGACATAGCCTCTGCTGGCTGGTCCAGGCCACATGGTAACCACAGGGGAGCTGAGGTAGGCTGGGTCGTGGAAGCCATCACTACCAACGGCCGCTCACCAAGCGACAAGGACATAGCCTCTGCTGGCTGGTCCAGGCCACATGGTAACCACAGGGGAGCTGAGGTAGGCTGGGTCGTGGAAGCCATCACTACCAAAGGCCGCTCACCAAGCGACAAGGACATAGCCTCTGCTGGCTGGTCCAGGCCACATGGTAACCACAGGGGAGCTGAGGTAGGCTGGGTCGTGGAAGCCATCACTACCAACGGCCGCTCACCAAGCGACAAGGACATAGCCTCTGCTGGCTGGTCCAGGCCACATGGTAACCACAGGGGAGCTGAGGTAGGCTGGGTCGTGGAAGCCATCACTACCAACGGCCGCTCACCAGGCGACAAGGACATAGCCTCTGCTGGCTGGTCCAGGCCACATGGTAACCACAGGGGAGCTGAGGTAGGCTGGGTCGTGGAAGCCATCACTACCAACGGCCGCTCACCAAGCGACAAGGACATAGCCTCTGCTGGCTGGTCCAGGCCACATGGTAACCACAGGGGAGCTGAGGTAGGCTGGGTCGTGGAAGCCATCACTACCAACGGCCGCTCACCAAGCGACAAGGACATAGCCTCTGCTGGCTGGTCCAGGCCACATGGTAACCACAGGGGAGCTGAGGTAGGCTGGGTCGTGGAAGCCATCACTACCAACGGCCGCTCACCAAGCGACAAGGACATAGCCTCTGCTGGCTGGTCCAGGCCACATGGTAACCACAGGGGAGCTGAGGTAGGCTGGGTCGTGGAAGCCATCACTACCAACGGCCGCTCACCAGGCGACAAGGACATAGCCTCTGCTGGCTGGTCCAGGCCACATGGTAACCACAGGGGAGCTGAGGTAGGCTGGGTCGTGGAAGCCATCACTACCAACGGCCGCTCACCAAGCGACAAGGACATAGCCTCTGCTGGCTGGTCCAGGCCACATGGTAACCACAGGGGAGCTGAGGTAGGCTGGGTCGTGGAAGCCATCACTACCAACGGCCGCTCACCAGGCGACAAGGACATAGCCTCTGCTGGCTGGTCCAGGCCACATGGTAACCACAGGGGAGCTGAGGTAGGCTGGGTCGTGGAAGCCATCACTACCAACGGCCGCTCACCAGGCGACAAGGACATAGCCTCTGCTGGCTGGTCCAGGCCACATGGTAACCACAGGGGAGCTGAGGTAGGCTGGGTCGTGGAAGCCATCACTACCAACGGCCGCTCACCAGGCGACAAGGACATAGCCTCTGCTGGCTGGTCCAGGCCACATGGTAACCACAGGGGAGCTGAGGTAGGCTGGGTCGTGGAAGCCATCACTACCAACGGCCGCTCACCAGGCGACAAGGACATAGCCTCTGCTGGCTGGTCCAGGCCACATGGTAACCACAGGGGAGCTGAGGTAGGCTGGGTCGTGGAAGCCATCACTACCAACGGCCGCTCACCAGGCGACAAGGACATAGCCTCTGCTGGCTGGTCCAGGCCACATGGTAACCACAGGGGAGCTGAGGTAGGCTGGGTCGTGGAAGCCATCACTACCAACGGCCGCTCACCAGGCGACAAGGACATAGCCTCTGCTGGCTGGTCCAGGCCACATGGTAACCACAGGGGAGCTGAGGTAGGCTGGGTCGTGGAAGCCATCACTACCAACGGCCGCTCACCAAGCGACAAGGACATAGCCTCTGCTGGCTGGTCCAGGCCACATGGTAACCACAGGGGAGCTGAGGTAGGCTGGGTCGTGGAAGCCATCACTACCAACGGCCGCTCACCAGGCGACAAGGACATAGCCTCTGCTGGCTGGTCCAGGCCACATGGTAACCACAGGGGAGCTGAGGTAGGCTGGGTCGTGGAAGCCATCACTACCAACGGCCGCTCACCAAGCGACAAGGACATAGCCTCTGCTGGCTGGTCCAGGCCACATGGTAACCACAGGGGAGCTGAGGTAGGCTGGGTCGTGGAAGCC
>CM065703.1:932925-935425 GCA_017654935.2 Phymorhynchus buccinoides | reverse complement strand
AACCACTAGACTCTATACAGTCAACCAACAAAGCTGCTTCATAACCCAAACCACTATACTCTATACAGTCAACCACCAAAGCTGCTTCATAACCCAAACCACTAGACTCTATACAGTCAACCAACAAAGCTGCTTCATAACCCAAACCACTAGACTCTATATAGTCAACCACCAAAGCTGCTTCATAACCCAAACCACTAGACTCTATACAGTCAACCAACAAAGCTGCTTCATAACCCAAACCACTAGACTCTATACAGTCAACCAACAAAGCTGCTTCATAACCCAAACCACTAGACTCTATATAGTCAACCAACAAAGCTGCTTCATAACCCAAAGCAACTAGACTCTATATAGTCAACCACCAAAAACCACTATACTCTATACAGTCAACCAACAAAGCTGCTTCATAACCCAAACCACTAGACTCTATACAGTCAACCAACAAAGCTGCTTCATAACCCAAACCACTAGACTCTATATAGTCAACCAACAAAGCTGCTTCATAACCCAAACCACTAGACTCTATATAGTCAACCAACAAAAACCACTAGACTCTATATAGTCCATCAACAAAAATCACTAGACTCTATATTATCATTGTCAATCAACCCAAACCACTAGACTCTATTTAGTCAATCAACCCAAACCACTAGACTATATTATTATTGTCAATCAACAAAAAACACTACTCTATATTATTATTGTCAATCAACAAAAAACACTAGACTCTATATTATTATTGTCAATCAACAAAAACCACTAGACTCTATTTAGTCAATCAACCCAAACCACTAGACTCTATTCAGTCAACCACCAAAGCTGCTTCATAACCCAAACCACTATACGCTATACAGTCAACCAACAAAGCTGCTTCATAACCCAAACCACTATACTCTATACAGTCAACCAACAAAGCTGCTTCATAACCCAAACCACTAGACTCTATACAGTCAACCAACAAAGCTGCTTCATAACCCAAACCACTAGACTCTATACAGTCAACCAACAAAGCTGCTTCATAACCCAAACCACTATACTCTATACAGTCAACCACCAAAGCTGCTTCATAACCCAAACCACTAGACTCTATCCAGTCAACCAACAAAGCTGCTTCATAACCCAAACCACTAGACTCTATATAGTCAACCACCAAAGCTGCTTCATAACCCAAACCACTAGACTCTATACAGTCAACCAACAAAGCTGCTTCATAACCCAAACCACTAGACTCTATATAGTCAACCAACAAAGCTGCTTCATAACCCAAACCACTAGACTCTATACAGTCAACCAACAAAGCTGCTTCATAACCCAAACCACTAGACTCTATCCAGTCAACCAACAAAGCTGCTTCATAACCCAAACCACTAGACTCTATATAGTCAACCAACAAAGCTGCTTCATAACCCAAAGCAACTAGACTCTATATAGTCAACCACCAAAAACCACTATACTCTATACAGTCAACCAACAAAGCTGCTTCATAACCCAAACCACTAGACTCTATACAGTCAACCAACAAAGCTGCTTCATAACCCAAACCACTAGACTCTATATAGTCAACCAACAAAGCTGCTTCATAACCCAAACCACTAGACTCTATATAGTCAACCAACAAAAACCACTAGACTCTATATAGTCCATCAACAAAAATCACTAGACTCTATATTATCATTGTCAATCAACCCAAACCACTAGACTCTATTTAGTCAATCAACCCAAACCACTAGACTATATTATTATTGTCAATCAACAAAAAACACTACTCTATATTATTATTGTCAATCAACAAAAAACACTAGACTCTATATTATTATTGTCAATCGACAAAAACCACTAGACTCTATTTAGTCAATCAACCCAAACCACTAGACTCTATTCAGTCAATCAACAAAGCGAATGAGACACAAACGGCGACCAGTCCGAAGACCATACAAACCAGCAGAACCTCGTGAGACAACTAAGCATGGATGTCACACATACACATCATTAGTTTTTGCCGAGCCAGCTTTATTGCAATATTACAATCCTTATTATCCACAGTTCTTGGGAACATCCGCAGACGAAATAGGAAGACATTGAAGGACAGGAATAATTATTATGGGGTGGGTGGAATTTAGGGTGAGCGCAGACGCTCAGAAATGATGGAAGTAGTCTGAGTCTGACAAGGGTCCTGATTCCATTGCTGTGCCCATTGTCTCTGCAAACGGGTCACTCTGGGTCTGGGTCTCTATCTCTCAGAGTGAGCCAAAATGTCATTAGAAATAGACCTGAGTGAGCCCAAAAGTGATTTGCCGAACACTGGGGGATTGGACACAGCTCACTGACAGTTTGTTAATCCAGCACCAAACTCTGAGGGGCCCTTCTAACCCGGTCCTCCCCCCCTCCTCCTCCCTTCCTCCGTCTTATGGCGTCACCTTTCTTGTCTCCATCCTTCTCTGCCATTCCCTCTGCTCCTGCCTGTCTCGGTTGGCTTAGATCTATGTCTTTGGCTCTC
>CM065703.1:922925-927925 GCA_017654935.2 Phymorhynchus buccinoides | reverse complement strand
GGGCTTTTTCGGGGACTGAAAAACCACAAAAGGACTATACTTAAAATCGACCAACAAGACATATTAAAAATGCTCATTAAAAATGCGCGCACACAAATACGCACACACACACACACACACACACACAAACACGCACGCACACACACACACACACACACACACACACACACACACACACACACACACACACACACACACACACACACATATATATTCATGACATTCATGAGCGAACTCGACACCAAGTTGATGCTAAACTCGTCTGCACGCTTTCTGTCTAGTTTGGCCCCCCTTGACACCAGAGAGCACTCGCGACGGCTGGACTGGAGCCGTTTTAGGGACGATGGAATTGCCATCCTTCCTGATGCCGCAGATGTTATACAACTAGAGCAGGACCTTACCCAGCTACACCCCCCCAACATTAAATGGACGGTGTCTCATGGCAAGGAGGCAGAGTACCTCGATCTGAAACTCTCATTGAAAGATGGGTACATTGGGACTGATGTATTCAGCAAGAGCAACCACTCCTACCTACCTCCCACAAGCTGCCATGCCCCGTCAGTCTTCAAGGGCCTGATATCCGGAGTTGGGACAAGGTTGCGCATGCTTTGTAGCGACGATACCAGACTGAGGGAGCGGATTGAGGAATATGCTGGCTACTTTGCGCACTCTGGCTGGAACAAGGCATATGCGGTGAAAGAGTTGACACGAGGTGCCAGCAGGGACAGGAAAGAAATACTCACCCAGCCAAGACAGAAGAAGCAAAGAAAGATCGCCTGGCTTTCCACCTACGACCCCAGAGCGCCTGCTAAATCCAAGATCATCAAGAACAACCTCCATGTGCTGTATGCCAATCCACAAAACCGGGACACATTTCCTAGTGGACTGATTATTGCGGCAGACAGGCGCAGAAAGAATATCGGTGAAATAATTCAACCCACGGTCCCGGACAGGTTCCCACAGTATGGTCCCAAGGAAATGCCAGGCTTCCACCCCTGCGGACGATGTGACACCTGCAAACATTCAAAGGAAACCTCTTCCTTCAAATCACCTTGGGATGGCAGAATCTGGAACATCAGACAGTCCCTCAACTGCAAGACCCCAAATGTGATCTATTGCATGACATGCAGGGACCACCCAGACTTCCTATACATTGGCTCGACAGTCAACCTGCGCCACCGCTGGGCCAATCATAAGTCGGATTGCAAGCTGGGCAAAGGCCACAAGTGTCACGTGGCCCAGCACTTCAAAGACAAGAAACACTCAGCGGACCCCCAGATCAACTGCCTCCGGATCTTTGGCATAGAGGCTGTGAAAAAGAAAGAAAACCTGGGACAGAGAGAGACATGGTGGCAGGTGAACGTGGGCACCATTTTTATCGGCCTCAATGTGAGATCGGACCTGAGTGCTCTGGTCAGAAACAATAAACGAATCCAATACTGAGGGTCCTGTGGATCAAACGCTTCCAGGGAGACAGCAGCATCAACCCCCACAACCCCCCCCCCCCCCCCTCCCGTCCCGCCCATCTCTCCCTCTCGTCTGTCTCTTCCCTTTCCCTTTCCCTCTCTCTCTCTCCCCCCCTTTCCTGTTGATGTGCTTGTGTGCCTGTCTGTTTATGTGTGTGTGTGTGTGTGTGTGTGTGTGTGTGTGTGTGTGTGTGCGTGTGCGTGTGCGTGTGCGTGTGCGTGCGTGTGTGCGTGTGCGTGCGTGCGTGCGTGCGTGCGTGCATGTGTGCGTGGTGTGTGGGGGGGTGAGAGTGTGAGTATTGCTCCTTCCTCCCCCTCCCTTATTTCCCTTCAACTATAGGAGTTGGTTCAGTGAGCTTGGCCTCACATTTTGTTTTAGAATTCGATGAACTTTTAACTTTTTCTAATCAGTCTTAACTTTTTGCTAGCGTTCAGTTTTGCCTTAGCCAGACTGCTATCAAGCACAGGCCCCTTCTTGGCCTATAGGTATGTTGATTGTTGTTACTGTTGTGTGTGTGTTTGGGTGTGTGTGTGTGTGTGTGTGTGTGTGTGTGTGTGTGTGTGTGTGTGTGTGTGCGTGTGCGTGCGTGTGCGTGTGCGTGCGTGTGTGTGCGTGTGCGTGCGTGCGTGCGTGCGTGCGTGCGCGTTTGTGTGTATGTATATGTGTGTGCGTGTGTGTATGTGTGTGTGTGGGTGGGTGGGTGTATGAGTGTGCGCGCACGTAATTTTAATGATGACTTCTAATATTATGTCTTGTTGGTTGATTTTAAATATAGTCCGTTTGTGGTTTTTCAGTCCCCGAGAAAGCCCGCCAGGGCGAAACGTTGGACAAAATAAAGTGGAGAAATCCTCGAGTTTGTTTGCTGTTTATTTTCCGTCTATATATATATATATATATACATACACACACGCACGCACGCACGCACACACACACACACACACACACACACACACACACAAACACACACACACACACACACACACACACACACACACACACACACACACACACACACACACACACACACACACACACACACACACACACACACACACACACACACACAAACATGCACAACAGCAACAACAATCAACATACCTACTAGAGGCCAAGAAGGGGCCTGTGTCTGTCTATGTCCACTGAAGGCTAACAAAAAGTTAAGACTGATTACTAAAAGTTCATAGGATTCTAAAACAAAATGTGAAGACCAGCTCACTGAACCAACTCCTAAAGTTGAAGGGAAATAAGGGGGGAGGGGGGAGGTTGGGTGGGGGAGGGAAGGAGCAGTACTCACACTCTCTCACCCCCACACACACCATACACACACGCACGCACGCATACACACACACACACACACACGCACGCGCACACACGCACGCACACGCACGCACACGCACACGCACGCACACGCACACGCACGCACACACACACACACACACACACACACACACACACACACACACACGCGCGCGCGCGCGAACACAAGCACATTCACAGGGATGGGGAAGAGAGAGAGGGGGAAGGAAGAGACAGACGAGAGGGAGAGATGGAAAGTGGTAAAATAAAGGGAGGGAGGGGGCGGGGGTTGATGCTGCTGTCTCCCTGGAAGCGTTTGTTCCACAGGACCCTCAGTACTGGACTCGTTTCTTGTTTCTGACCAGAGCACTCAGGTCCGATCTCACATTGAGGCCGATAAAAATGGTGCCCACATTCACTTGCCACCATGTCTCTCTCTTTCCCAAGTTTTCTTTTCTTTGCACAGCCTCTATGGCGAATATCCGGAGGCAGTAGAATTGAGGGTCCACAGGGTGCTGCTTGTCTTTGAAGTGCTGGGCCACGTGACACTTGTGGCCTTTACCCAGCTTGCAATCCGACTTGTGGTTGGCCCAGCGGTAGCGCAGGTTGACCGTCGAGCCAATGTACAAGAAGTCTGGGGTCTTGCAGTTGAGGGACTGCCTGATGTTGCAGATTCTGCCATCCCAAGGTGATTTAAAGGAAGAGGTTTCTTTTGAATGTTTGCAGGTGTCACATCGTCCGCAGGGGTGGAAGCCTGGCATTTCCTTGGGACCATACTGTGGGAACCTGTCCGGGACCGTGGGTTGAATTATTTCACCGAGTCCCGGTTTTGTGGATTGGCATACAGCACATGGAGGTTGTTCCTGATGATCTTGGATTTAGCAGGCGCTCTGGGGTCGTAGGTGGAAAGCCAGGCAATCTTTCTTTGCTTCTTTTGTCTTGGCTGGGTGAGTATTTCTTTCCTGTCCCTGCTGGCACCTCGTGTCAACTCTTTCACCGCATATGCCTTGCTCCAGCCAGAGTGCGCAAAGTAGCCAGCATATTCCTCAATCCGCTCCCTCAGTCTGGTATCGTCGCTACAAAGCATGCGCAACCTTGTCCCAACTCCGGATATCAGGCCCTTGAAGACTGACGGGGCATGGCAGCTTGTGGGAGGTAGGTAGGAGTGGTTGCTCTTGCTGAATACATCAATCCCAATGTACCCATCTTTCAATGAGAGTTTCAGATCGAGGTACTCTGCCTCCTTGCCATGAGACACCGTCCATTTAATGTTGGGGGGGTGTAGCTGGGTAAGGTCCTGCTCTAGTTGTACGACATCTGCGGCATCAGGCAGGATGGCAATTCCATCGTCCCTAAAACGGCTCCAGTCCAGCCGTCGTGCCTGCTCCCTGGTGTCAGGGGGGACCAAGCTAGATAGGAAACGTGCTGACGAGGTTAGCATCAACTTGGCGTCAAGTTCGCTCATGAATATGTCTACGAAATCACAAGCGTGGCTAGGGCCCATTGCTGTGCCCCTAGACGGCTTTGCATAAGTGGCATTCTGGTTGCCATCTGTGTATAGCGTGTAGTTGTTGTCTAGGGTTATGTCCAGAGCCTCCATGACACAGCGCTTTGACAGAGGGACACTGCTAGGGAACTTGGTAAATAGGCTGTCTACTGCAGGGACACCCATGGCGTTGTTGACGTTGGGGTAGAGGGCAACGACATCACAGACAGCAATGGTAGCAGTGTCTGGAAGTGGGGCCAGTTCAGTATTGATTTCCTCCACCTTAGTCAGGAACTCCTTGGTGTCAATCACCTGGTGAAGCAGTTCTTCTGTGAGATGGCAGATGCTTCTATGAACGATCTTGGAGAGTGGTTCCACCGGGGTGCCACACCCAGACAGAAGCAGTCTGTACGGGTATGGTTGCTTCTTGTGGGTCTTGACCAGCGGTTTGCATTTTCCAGGATGGGTCTCCTCAATGTTCGTAGCAAAAGTGGCTATGTCACCCGGGAGTTTGCCCTTCCTCTCCCATTTGTTTGCCCATCTCACACACACACACACACACACACACACACACACACACACACACACACACACACACACACACACACACACACACACACACACACACACACACGCGCGCGCGCGGACGGGAAGCACTTGGTCACTGGTCAAAAGAGATAAAGGGGTGAATGCCAAAACTGCCTATCTGTATTCTTTATTCCTTTTGAGATAGACCGTGGTGGCATTCCCC
>CM065703.1:915425-917925 GCA_017654935.2 Phymorhynchus buccinoides | reverse complement strand
TATTCATGTTGGAAAGCCATCTTTCTGTGAGTTTCAATAAAGTTGTGTGGCAGGAGTGTTTTGCCCTGAAACCAGATTGACTAGGATGAATTAGATTGTATTTGTTTAAATGTACAAGGAAACATTTATGAATATGTTTTTCTAAGGGCTTTGAAAGCACTGAGAGAATAGAAATTGGTCGGTAGTTAGAAGGGTCATCGGGATTTCCTGATTTATACAATGGTATTATTTTAGCATTTTTTTTAAAAAGCAGGGAAAGTGTTCTTTGTGATGCATAGATTGTAAATATAGGTTAAGGTTTCTGAAATTACAGGTGCAGACAGTTTAAGAATTTTACTGTCTAATCCGTCAATTCCACGGGTTGAAGACTGTTTTAGATGCTTTAATTCAGCATAAACTTCATGAACACTAAGAGGTGTAATAATCAATTCGGTATTAATATTCTTTTCTCTGCAAAAACATTTTAAATGTTCTAGTTCATTGTCTTTTGATTCATCATTAGTTATTATTTTATTAACTACAGTGGCAAAGTGATTATTTAGTGCGTCCGCAGATATATTATTGATGGGATTGACTTGAGTGTGTGCACTTCGGTTAGTAAGTTGATTGATGGCTTTCCATATAGACTTGCTATCCTTTTTCTGATCAACTAATGTAGCAAAATACACCTTTTTCTCTTTTCGAATGAGGGAAGTTACATAATTCCTTTGCTTCTTATAGTTCTCACGTAGCCCTTTTAATAACAAAAAATCTCTAAGGTAAATGTTCATTTGTATTTCTTTAGTTAGCCAAGGGGGCTTTATACGGTATCTTACTCTTTTCGTTTGAAGAGGGGCATGCTTGTTGTAGATAGTGTAGAAAATATTGTACCAGAATTCTATAGCCTGGTCTGGATCTGTGTATTGATAAACATTAGATAGAAAAGAGTTTGAAAGTTCTAAAAGAAAATTAGCACTGTCAAATTTAGAGAAATTCCTATATGTGATAATTTTATGGTTTAGTTTCGGGATTCTGATACCTTTCTTTGACCAAGTTATACAGATGGGGAAATGGTCACTACAGCCAAAAATAGGAACATTCGTTTCGATAACAGTGCTGTGGTTTGTGACATAGACATGGTCAATTAATGTACTAGAAGAATTCGTGACACGAGTTGGAGTTCTGATTAGCTGTTTTAGGTTAAATGATTCGTATGCGTGTACCCAATTATTATTTGATTTGAATAAATCTAAGTTAAAGTCTCCTAAAAGAATAACATCTTTCGATTCTTCATCAACCCTCTCCATCATAGAAATGAATCTATTTGTCCAATTAGCATTTTCAGCAGGATTTCTGTATATAAAAGAAATGAGAATTGGTTTAGAATTTTTCATTTTAATTTCAATCCAAACTGATTCAATGTGTTGTTGTTCTAAAATTTCAATTCTTCTAAACTGTACTGATCGATGAATATATACCAATAGTCCAGTTTCTAGAGGACTTTGGGGATCTTTGCGGACAATATTGTAGCCTGGCATCGAAATATCTCTGTCAGAAATGTGCATGGAAAAATGTGTTTCAGAAAATCCAAAAATGTGAAAATTTTTGTTCGAGTTAGATAATATTGAAGACATTTCGGTTAATTTGTTCATTCCATGATTAATATTTAAATGGCCAATGCGAAAGCCATCTTTCGTTAGCCATGGAGTAGTAACATCTGACATATTGATGAATAATATAGCTGATTACAAATGTACATACAATTTTAAGTATAAAAACTATAATAGAACACACAAGCTACAATACACTCATCTAGCACCCCGCTCACAACCTTGTCAAGGTAAGACCAATATACAAAAGCAAGCACAAGAAAGAAAAAAAAAGAAGAAAAAACCTAACAAGCTATCAAATTTTGCAATAACAATGTGGCAAATTTGCAATCTCAAGGGAAAGTAATAATTACTATCATGCAAGGAAATATTCAATCAAAATCCAACAGTATCCCTTCGTTGTGATACAAATAGCAATGAGCTTGTCAGAACGAATATGCAAATAATATTTTGTCAATATCACATAGAAGAAGGAAAGCGGAATCATAGCATTCATACATACTCGCACACCACACATTTCACTCACACATCCTTTGTATGATGTTTAGTAATACACAGATTAAGCTATGGGTTAGTAGAAACTTACTGATCAGGTCAATTTGGGATATTTCTTGGGAAACGTTGGTCTATTAATTGCGAAGCCATGGACAAGAGGTCAAACGCATAGGGGTGTAAGGAGTCTCTAGAAAATGGGGCATCTATGGGGGGTTGATTTTGGGGCATCTGGTTTACTGGTTCCTGACGGAAATAAAAATCGTCACCGTTTTCACCCATGGTTGGAGAATATGATGAGAATACTGGGGAAGGTATTTATCTTGTCCTTGATTTGAATTGCTATTTTGGTAAAGGAAAAACGGGGGAGTGTCCGTTGAATTATGTTCATTTCTTCTCTTAATGGATGGGAAATGGGA
>CM065703.1:905425-907925 GCA_017654935.2 Phymorhynchus buccinoides | reverse complement strand
CTATCATGTCTCTCTATCTCTATCTCTGTCTCCATGTCTCTATCATGTCTCTCTATCTCTATCTCTGTCTCCATGTCTCTATCATGTCTCTCTATCTCTATCTCTGTCTCCATGTCTCTATCATGTCTCTCTATGTCTCTCTCTATCTCCATGTCTCTGTCTGTCTCTCTATCTCTATCTCTGTCTCCATGTCTCTCCTGTCTCTCTATCTCTATCTCTGTCTCCATGTCTCTATCATGTCTCTCTATCTCTATCTCTGTCTCTATCATGTCTCTCTATCTCTATGTCTGTCTCCATGTCTCTCATGTCTCTATCTCTATCTCTCTCTCCATGTCTCTCTATCATGTCTCTCTATCTCTGTCTCCATGTCTCTATCTATCTATCTCTATCTCCATGTCTCTATCATGTCTCTCTATCTCTATCTCTGTCTCCATGTCTCCATGTCTCTATCTCTGTCTCCATGTCTCTATCTCTATCTCTCTCCATGTCTCTCTATCACTATCTCTGTCTCAATGTCTCTATCATGTCTCTCTATCTCTGTCTCTGTCTTCCATCTCCTATCTCTATCTCTGTCTCCATGTCTCTATCATGTCTCTCTATCTCTATCTCTATCTCTCTCTCCATGTCTCTCTATCTCTATCTCTGTCTCCATGTCTCTATCATGTCTCTCTATCTCTCATGTCTCTCTCTATCTCTGTCTGTCTCTATCATGTCTCTCTATCTCTATCTCTGTCTCCATGTCTCTATCATGTCTCTCTATCTCTATCTCTTCTCCATGTCTCTATCATGTCTCTCTATTTTCTATCTCTGTCTCCATGTCTCTATCATGTCTCTCTATCTCTATCTCTGTCTCATGTCTCCATCATGTCTCTCTATCTCTATCTCTGTCTCTATCTCTGTCATGTCTCTCTATCTCTATCTTGTCTCTATCATGTCTCTCTATCTCTGTCTCCATGTCTCTATCATGACTCTCTATCTCTATCTCTGTCTCCATGTCTCTATCATGTCTCTCTATCTCTGTCTCTGTCTCCTCTATATCTGTCTCTATCATCTCTGTCTCTCTATCTCTATCTCTGTCTCAATGTCTCTATCATGTCTCTCTATCTCTATCTCTGTCCTCCATGTCTCTATCATGTCTCTCTATCTCTATCTCTGTCTCCATGTCTCTATCATGACTCTCTATCCTCTATTTCTATCTCCATGTCTCTATCATGTCTCTCTATCTCTATCTCTGTCTCTTATCCCGTGTCTCTATCATGTCTCTTTATCTCTATCTCTGTCTCCATGTCTCTATCATGTCTCTCTATCTCTATCTCTGTCTCCATGTCTCTATCATGTCTCTCTATCTCTATCTCTGTCTCCATGTCTCTATCATGTCTCTCTCTATCTCTGTCTCCATGTCTCTATCATGTCTCTCTATCTCTATCTCTGTCTCCATGTCTCTATCATGTCTCTCTATCTCTATCTCTGTCTCCATGTCTCTATCATGTCTCTCTATGTCTATCTCTGTCTCCATGTCTCTGTCATGTCTCTCTATCTCTATCTCTGTCTCTCATCTTGTCTCTATCTATGGGTCTCTCTCTCTGTCTATCTCATGTCTCTCTATATCTGTCTCTGTCTCTATCATCTCTCTCTATCTCTATCTCTGTCTCCATGTCTCTATCATGTCTCTCTATCTCTATCTCTGTCTATCTCTATCATGTCTCTCTATCTCTGTCTCCATGTCTCTATCATGTCTCTCTATCTCTATCTCTGTCTGTCTCTATCATGTCTCTCTATCTCTATCTCCGTCTCCATGTCTCTATCTCTATGTCTCTCTATCTCTATCTCCGTCTCCATGTCTCTCTATCTCTATCTCTGTCTTTAATGTCTCTATCATGTCTCTCTATCTCTGTCTCCATGTCTCTCTATCTCTATCTTCTATGTCTCCATGTCTCTATCTCTATCTCTATCTCTATCATGTCTCCCTATCTCTATCTCTGTCTCCATGTCTCTATCATGTCTCTCTATCTCTGTCTCCATGTCTCTATCATGTCTCTCTATCTCTATCATGTCTCTCTATCTCTGTCTCCATGTCTCTATCATGTCTCTCTATCTCTATCTCTGTCTCCATGTCTCTGTCTGTCTCTCTATCTCTATCTCTGTCTCCATGTCTCTATCATGTCTCTCTATCTCTATCTCTGTCTCCATGTCTGTATCTCTGTCTCTCTATCTCTATCTCTCTCTCTGTCTCCATGTCTCTATCATGTCTCTCTATCTCTATCTCTGTCTCCATGTCTCTATCATGTCTCTCTATCTCTATCTCATGTGTCTCTATCATGTCTCTATCTCTATCTCTGTCTCTATCATGTCTCTCTATCTCTATCATGTCTCTCTATCTCTATCTCTCTCTCTGTCTCTATCATGTCTCTCTATCTCTGTCTCTGTCTCCATGTCTCTATCATGTCTCTCTATCTCTATCTCTGTCTCCATCTCTCTATCATGTCTCTCTGTCTCCATG
>CM065703.1:887925-900425 GCA_017654935.2 Phymorhynchus buccinoides | reverse complement strand
TCCCATGTCTGTTTATCCCTTATTACTAAGGTGTAGTTCCAACACCACCCATCCCATGTCTGTTTATCCCTTATTACTAAGGTGTAGTTCCAACACCACCCATCCCATGTCTGCTTAACCTTGATTACTAAGTTGTAGTTTCAACACCACCCATCCCATGTCTGTTTATCCCTTATTACTAAGGTGTAGTTCCGACACCACCCATCCCATGTCTGTTTATCCCTTATTACTAAGGTGTAGTTCCAACACCACCCATCCCATGTCTGTTTATCCCTTATTACTAAGTTGTAGTTTCAACACCACCCATCCCATGTCTGTTTATCCCTAGCCCTTATTGCTAAGTTGTAGTTTCAACACCACCCATCCCATGTCTGTTTATCCCTAGCCCTTATTACTAAGGTGTAGTTCCAACACCACCCATCCCATGTCTGTTTATCCCTTATTACTAAGGTGTAGTTCCAACACCACCCATCCCATGTCTGTTTATCCCTAGCCCTTATGACTAAGGTGTAGTTCCAACACCACCCATCCCATGTATGTTTATCCCTTATTACTAAGGTGTAGTTCCAACACCACCCATCCCATGTCTGTTTATCCCTAGCCCTTATTACTAAGGTGTAGTTCCAACACCACCCATCCCATGTCTGTTTATCCCTTATTACTAAGGTGTAGTTCCAACACCACCCATCCCATGTCTGTTTATCCCTTATTACTAAGGTGTAGTTCCAACACCACCCATCCCATGTCTGTTTATCCCTTATTACTAAGGTGTAGTTCCAACACCACCCATCCCATGTCTGTTTAACCCTTATTACTAAGGTGTAGTTTCAACACCACTCATCTCATGGAAAAGGTTCACTGAGAAGCAGCATGCTGCCATCATCGGGAAAGGGATAGGGTTAGGATCAGCCTGGGGTCATTGCCATGGCACATAAAGAACCAGTCTTTAAGATGGAGAGTTGTAAACATGATGGGGGTGTCTACGGTACAACGCTACCCCACCCCCCCCCACCCCACCCCCCATGCACACAGAATTTTTGTTCTCCCCGTAGCCTTCTTTGGGCTCTACTCCTCCACTCCTCATCCCCAGTCCCCCTTTAAAGCAGACATAATGTCGGCGCCAGTGACAGCAGGGCCCCACGCCCTCGTCACAATCAGTGATAATTCCTGTGACAGTTCCTTCATAATAATATCAATCGCTAACTCCAGTCCATTTTAACCGTCCCTCCTCTTTTAATTGAAACGTCCTTTTTCTGAACTTTTGTTTTCCTTTCAATTCATCTTTAATTTGTTTTTTGCCTCCTCATCAAAATAAACTAAAGTCTACACAGCTACAAAGAAGATAATTACGATATGGAAATGTACACTGGTTTGTTACCCTAATCAGACACTGTGTCCTTTCTATCTTTCTTCTTTTTCTCCCCTCTGCTAATGACGGAGATTAATTGAATCATCATTGGTATGTAAATATGATAATACATCCACTCTCTAATCATTTATTTGGGGCCAATCTTGTCCTATCTACAGACACACCTCTTTGTGTCCCCTCTGCTAATGACGGAGATGCATTGAATCATCATCAATATGTAAATATGATAATACATCCACTCTCTAATCATTTAGTTGGGGCCAATCTTGTCCTAACTACAGACACACTTCGCTTTTCCCCCTGAACCCCCAAAGCCCCTCCCCCTCCCTCCCCACCATCCCCCTCTGTTCCCCCCCCTCTCCATCCCCCTCTGTCTCCCTCCCCTCCCTCCTTTCTCCTGTCCAGACACCAGTTTCCAGGCTGCCCAACAAACGATGGTAAGCCAGCTTCCCTCTTCCAGCCGCCATGTTGACCACGTGATAGTGCATGCAGCCAATGGCAGAGCAGCACGTAATGGCTGTGATTGGGGACCGGGGGAAACATTACTAAAATGTAACGACCTGGTAACGACATCTTCAATGGAGGAGGAAGAAGAAGAAGAAGAAGAAGAAGAAGAAGAAGAAGAAGAAGAAGAAGAAGAAGAAGAAGAAGATGTTGGTGGTGATGAAGATTATGAAAAAGAAAGAGCTAACTAAAACCAAACGAGAAGGGAGGAGGGGGGGGGGGGGGGGGGGGGGGGAGGGGGGGCAATGACGAAAACAACCCTCAGATATAGAGACAGACACATAGAGAGAAAGAGAGACAACAACGAAGAGACAAAGAAAGAGACGGGGGTGGGCGGTAAGCAAAAAGGGCAGTGCATTATAATATTATTATAAAAGAAGAAATGAACGAACGAGAAGAGACTGTGGAGAAACAATCTGTATTTATGGGTGATTATATATATATATATATGTAGGTGGAGGGAGAGAGGGGGGGGGGGGGTGCTATGGGAAGAGAGGGAGAGGGAGAGTGAAGGGGGGCAAAAGCAAAGCAAACAGGACAAGTTAAAACTAAGAAGGTAGCAGTGTTCTGGGCTGAAAGCCACAATGTACTGTCATATAGGCATGCAGCAAGCTGATGCTACCTTCTGACTTTATGGAAACAATGGCAATACCTTCTGACTTTATGGAAAGAACAATGATAGTACCTTCTGACTTTATGGAAACAATGACAATACCTTCTGACTTTATGGAAACAACAATGATAGTACCTTCTGACTTTATGGAAACAATGACAGTACCTTCTGACTTTATGGAAACAATGACAGTACCTTCTGACTTTATGGAAACAACAATGATAGTACCTTCTGACTTTATGGAAAACAATGATAGTACCTTCTGACTTTATGGAAAGAACAATGATAGTACCTTCTGACTTTATGGAAACAATGATAGTACCTTCTGACTTTATGGAAACAACAATGATAGTACCTTCTGACTTTATGGAAACAATGACAGTACCTTCTGACTTTATGGAAACAATGGCAGTACCTTCTGACTTTATCCCTAGAACAATGATATTACCTTCCGACTTTATCCCAACAATGATAGTACCTTCTGACTTTATCGAAAGAACAATGATAGTACCTTCTGACTTTATCCGTAGAACAACGATAGTACCTTCTGACTTTATCGAAAGAACAATGATAGTACCTTCTGATTTTATCCCTAGAACAATGATAGTACCTTCTGACTATCCCTAGAACAATGATAGTACCTTCTGACTTTATCCGTAGAACAATGATAGTACCTTCTGACTTTATCGAAAGAACAATGATAGTACCTTCTGACTTTATCACAACAATGATAGTACCTTCTGACTTTATTCCAACAACAAGCATAGTACCTTCTGGCATTGAACGGCAAATGAGTTCTCTGGCATGACGCCATAAAGAGAGTAAAG
This sequence comes from Phymorhynchus buccinoides, assembly GCA_017654935.2. Lineage (NCBI taxonomy): Eukaryota > Metazoa > Mollusca > Gastropoda > Neogastropoda > Raphitomidae > Phymorhynchus > Phymorhynchus buccinoides. The sequence continues at coordinate 897,112 of CM065703.1, read as the reverse complement.
GAAAAACTGGTCAGACAGAGACAATGATATGACATGATTTTAGTGTGTGTGTGTGTGTGTGTGTGTGTGTGTGTGTGTGTGTGTGTGTGTGTGTGTGTGTGTGTGTGTGTGTGTGTGTATGCGTGTGTGTGTGTGTGTGTGTGTGTGTGTGTGTGTGTGTGTCTGTCTGTCTGTCTGTCTGTCTGGCTGTCTGTCTGTGTGTGTGTGTGTGTGTGTGTGTGTCTGTGTGTGTGTGTGTGTGTGTGTGTGTGTGTGTGTGTGTGTGTGTGTGTGTGTGTGTGTGTGTGTGTGTGTGTGTGTGTGTGTGTGTGTGTGTGTGTGTGTGTGTGTGAAACAAAAAGTGAAAATAATAAAGATAGAGCTACACAAAAATATTTTCCAAATGGATTAAATTGTAGTACCCCGCCACTAATGTCGTGCTTGACAAATCACTTTTAACTTCAACCCATAACACCTCCATTTGTACCCCCTCCTCTCCCCCCTCCGCCACACACACACAAACACGCGCACGGACACGCACACACACACACACAAATGTGCGCGCGCAAGCACACACGCATGCGCGCGCACACACACATACACATGCACATTCACTAAAATCCCATGGTAATGCTTGACGATCCTCTGTCTATCTATCTATCTCTCTCTCTCTCTTCTCTCTCTCTCTCCCAATTTATCTTCGTCTCTCTCTCTCTCTTCTCTCTCTCTCAAGTTGTCTTCGTCTCTCCCTCTCCCTTCTCTCTCTCTCAATTTGTCTCCGTCTCTCTCTCAGTTTGTCTTCGTGCTTTCAAACATGATATACATTTCGTCGGAACCTTTTCATGTCTACACGTAATAACTACACGTTATTTCCAGCATTGGTGGCCGCTTCACGATACAGATCGAACGTGCATTTGACATTGGGCTCCCTTTCCTTTCTTCACCTTATCAACATTATTTGTCAGTTTTGTGATTTATTTTCTTCTTTCATATAAATCCCACCTACGTTAAAACCTCCTACACATATCAGCCTGGAATAACTAAATTTTAGCTTTACGTCCTCTTGGCCGAACCATATGGAACATTACTTTTTACATGTGTTTTTTAGGAAAGGGGGGGGGGGGGGGGGGGGAGGGGAAAAGAATATGATGTTTCTATCGATTTTAGTTTTTTTTTATCTTTTAACCTATGTTTTTATCTTGAATAAAGGTCAAGTGAATTTGTTTGTTATTATTATTTTTTGTTGTAGTTTTTTAGAATTTGTAGGAGCCATGGCTCGCACTGAACTACTCTTATATAGTAAAAATGTTACTTTGAATTAAAAATGTTAGATTAAAAAGACTTTAGACTGTACCCCTCCCGGCGAGAGCAAGTGATTAAAATTTCAGGACCACTCAATGTTAAAAGAACAATTTTAATGAAGGTTTAAAAATCAAACAAGGTCTAACGAGAAAAAATATTTACACGTATTTTTGTTATTAGTTTGCTTTTATTTATCAAATCTCGTTTTAAAAGATCTCCACCATGAAGTGGAAAACCATTTGTACAATGTTTAAGAAAGATTTTTATTATTTTAAGTTTTACCTCAAAATGAGTTTAAACATGAGAAACTAGGGTCCCCAAATTAGTTTAAAAATGTACAAAAAAGAACGCCCCCAGACTCTAAAAGGCTCTAAAACATAATTTGGCCAAGTCTGGGCAGAAAATGTTCTTAATAGAGGGACCCCACGTTTGACACCAATTTCAGACTATGTACATCCGTTAATATAAAAAACCCAAGTTGCTAAAATTTGTTTGAAATATATCGGTTTTTAAAACTAGTGATTCCCGACGATTCCCGACGGGGATAGTTAACGATTCCTACTTGTTTGGGTCGGAGGGAGGGAGGTAGAGGGACCCCTCCTCCCCGGCGAAAACAGAGGTAGGGCGTCGCTATATGGATCCTACACTAAGTGCGGGGGGATCCATTGGGTTTTCCCTGAACGTGAATCTACGTTCACGACTACGAAGGCACCCCCCCGGAGGTCGCGCCGCACACCCATCTACAGGGGGAGAGGGAATAAAACTTACTCGGACTCAAACGAGTCCTACTGGCCATGTACCATACATGCCAAGGATAAAAAAGGGAATTATGGAGTTGGGAGTGGAGTATAGATAGGTGCGCGGACCGCTGTCCGGAGGGACCCTATCTCCGTCGTTAAAATAATTTTGTTTAAATGTTTACGTTAAAAACGTTTACAATTAAATCTTATTTTGTTTTACAGTACTTTACATGTTTAGAAATAGCAGCCAAAAGTTGAGTGGCTGAGGGTTTCCGCCAACCAAAGCAATGGGGCCCACCCTTCACTTCCCTTACACAAAGTATTAGTTTTATTAAATGTTATATTACAGGCTTCAAATTTTTTAATCAATTGACCAAATTCCAAATTAACAGTTTTACATAAACTGAACAGGTGGTTGATGTCAAGGACCTGGCCACATGGGCACATGACCTTGACATACTTACAAAAATAGGATTCAGTTCTTAGTCTGAAAATTAATGACTGTTGGGAGGGACTTATTTTAAAAAAAAGACCCTCTCTCACTATTTTGTGGTCCCACCCGTGGGAACTAGCGTATTTCTCTAGCTCTTCGGCCCACTGTAGGAAGGCTGTTGATTTAAATTTGCTTTTAGATTCTGAAATGGATAAATTAATATTTGTTTTAGTTCCTGAAGCTCCCAGGGCTGCTAATTTAGCTGCCCTGTCGGCTATGTCATTACCAGTTATTCCACTATGGGAAGGAATCCAAATTATCTGTAGATTGATTCCCTTTATAGTAATTTGGTGAAGGATCCATTTTATTTCATTTATAACTTCAGTTCTATTTTTCGTCTCTCCTTGGAGAGCTTGGATGGAAGATAAAGAGTCTGTGAATATTACCACGTTTCGCGGATAATTTGTTAAATTGTTTATGAAAGTACAAGCTTCCATTAGTGCCCACAATTCCGCACTAAAAATGGACAAATGATCATTTAGTATAAAGGCTTTTGTTATCTTAAGTGCCGGAATGGTAAAGGCACATCCAACTTTGGTATTAATTTTGGAACCGTCAGTAAAAATTTGAAGGTGTTCTTTTTGGCTGAAAACGTTTTATTTTGCAGCTATTGCTATTACGTTAGGTTCTTGTTTGGAATAGGCATCATTTATTGAAGTGTCATAAGATATTTCCTCCCTCTCCCACTGCGGAAAAGCCGCAGTGGGGTAGGGGGCAACATCATAAAAATTTAAATCTGCCTCCTGAAGTAAATCTTTAGTATAATATATTATGTTTTTTGTTTTCTGGTAAAGTGCAGGTTTTTTATACTGCAGCTTTGAGTAATCAAAAAAAGGGTAATTTATGTCTTGCATAAATTCTTTGTCTGAATTTGTTTTTGCTGCGTACCATCTGGTTAAGAAGTTGGCACAATTTAATTTCATAAGGTTTTGAAGTGGGAGCCATCCTATGTCTCTGTAAATTGATTTATTTACTGCATAGGAGGGTATTCCTAGGGCAACCTTTAACGCTTTTGTTTCCACCGACTGTAAATTATTAAATTGTGTTTTTGTTAGGGAATGAAAAACTTCCATCCCATACGTTAGCCTGCTGCGGACTAATGATCTAACTAAATGTGTGAGAAAATTAGGGTCCCTGGCCCATCTTTCTTTTGAAACCACCTTAATAAAGTTAAGGGCTTTTGATGCTTTTTTTTCATAGTATATGAGATGTTTTTGCCAATTTAAGTTTGATGTTAAGATGACCCCCAAAAACTTGACTTGGGAGCTTTGTTCTTTTTTGTCTCCCAAAATATCAATGGAAAGTTTGGACGTTGTTACATTAGAAAAGACCATAAACTCACACTTATCCGAGGAAAGCGTAAAGCCATTATCTCGTAAGTATGATGCTATTGCGGTGATGTGTTTCTGATGGTTTTTGAAACATGTTTTAAAGAAATTACTATGGATATTTCTATTGGTGGGGGTCCAAATAGCAATATCATCTGCATACATTGAAATTTTAGTTTTTTTAAGGGGAATATTTTGGATGTCGTGAAGCATAATATTGAATAAGGTAGGGGCAATTATACTGCCTTGGGGAACACCCATATCGAGGCTATATGTATCTGAGAGGGATTGCCCTACATTAACTTTCATTTTACGATTAGATAAAAACGTTTTTATAAAATTAAATGTGTTGCCCTGGATACCGAGCCTGCTAATTTTTTGGAGTAACTTCCCATGCCAGACTGTGTCGTAGGCGCCCTTTATATAAAAAAAAGTGGCTAAGATTTTTTTCCTACGACAGAATGCTTTTCTGACATGGGATGTTAATTTCACTATTTGCTCCAAGCAGCTTCTATGTTTACGAAATCCTGCCTGAAACGGGGGTAAAATATTATGTTTTTGTAGGTAATATTCTAATCGTGTTTTCACGATTCTTTCGTACACCTTACCCAGATGCGGGGTGAGTGAGATAGGCCGGTAACTTTTGGTGTCTCCCCTCGGTTTTCCGGGTTTGGGGATCCCAATTACTTGGGCCTCTTTCCAGGCCTGTGGAATCTCCCCACTCTCCCAGCATCTGGAGTAAAAGTGGTGCAGAATTGTTAAATATGAAGGGGGTAGTTGTTTTATAATTTTGTAGGAGATGGGATCACCTCCTGTAGCTTTATGTACTTTCCTAATACTTCGAAGGGCCATAGCAAGCTCGGTAAGTTTAATTGGGGCATTAATAGGATTGTTATTGTCCGTAGACTTTTCTTGTTCTGGTAAGTGGTTTCTTCTTTCCTGTTCGTATTGTGGTAAATGTTTGCTTTGGCTGGCTTAGCCAAAGACCCCAGCCAGAGCATTGGCTGTTTCAAGGTTGGAATTAGTCAATTTATTATTAATTCTTACTCTTGTTTTTCTTGTACACCCATTTTGTTTCAGTTTCCTTAATTTTTTCCATGCTTTACCCAAGTCTTTATAATGTACTAATTTTTCTTGGGTAAAGTATTCAAATTTGGCTACTGCTACTATTAGTTTACTGTGTTTTTCTGTACTTTTTTTATCTTCAAAATGTTCCAGGGTGGGGTGTTTGTTAAATTTGTTACTGGCCTTGTGCTTTTCTTGTACTGCCTCTGCGCACACCGTATTCCACCAGGGATTATTTCTAGTTGTTTTAATTTGGTTAGGGTTCTGTGTAGTCGTGGGGATGGCTAAATTACTGGCTTCTGCAATTTGGGAGTGCATATTTTTGTAGTAGATCTCCAGATCTTGGTCTGCGACCTCCTCTACCGTGTATTTACCCAAAAGTGTCTTAAAAAGTTGCCAGTTAGCCTTTTCGTAAATGAACTTTTTTGGTTGCGATTCCTCAGAGGAATCTAAAGTTACATTAAGTGAAATATGAATAGGTCTATGGTCTGACCCTAATGGGTCTATTAAAGGACACCAATCTGAGTTAGTGTGTAGCTGGGGACTAATCAGAGTTAAGTCTAAAGCTGTCTGGTTATCTGTAGACTTATCTGGGTATCGGGTAAAAGTCGCATCATTTAATAGAATGACATCGGCGTCATTTATCTCTTCTAGTAGTTGGGAACCTCCTCCCGAGGGTCCTTTACTGTTGGATTCCCAGGTGGGGTGGCGGACGTTAAAGTCCCCCACCACCACCCAGGAACATGAAGGAGACAAATCTGCTAGCCAACTTGTTTTAGGCACTTTATTATATCCCTTGGGATAATACATGTTACAAAAATTAGTAGGTTTTTCGTTTATTATTATTTGGATTGAGTTTGAATACAAATCTGAATCTATATTCTCAATCGGGGAACTTATTTTGGTATAAAACAGGGTTGATTTTACATATGTAGCAGTTTTTATCAGACCAACCGTGTTACTGACCCCCGGGGGGAAACAGTAGCCGTCTAGACGGGGCAGGGAATGGTAGTCAACATTTAAAGACTGTAAACAAAGAATTTGGAACGAGTCTGGACTAGTTGCCAAAAAAATTATTAGAAAATCCTTAGTAGTAGAAATGGATCTACAATTCCATTGTAATATATTAAGTGGTGCCATTATGGCAGTTAGGAAAAAAGTTCTGTAACGGTAGTTCTTATTTACTTTGGGTTTGTTCAAGGGCAACTTTTAGGGGGCGTGTTTTGACCTGGCCGATAGAACCGGCCTTCTGGGCCGAGGGCCCTCTCCTGATCCACACACTAGTGTGGCCAGTCTAAACAGGTTACTATCTTGGGCCAGGGAAACAGGAGCTTCATTTTGAACTTCTGGAAACATAGAGGCCAGGCCCTGAAGAAGAATGTCTGGTTTATTGGTGGTCCTGGCCTTTGCTAAATTAATCAACACTGATGTCATGATTTGTTCTCTAACTGTTTTTTTTTATGCTGAAATTTCAAACTGTTTCCAATCAGTGGATGAGGTTGAAGGTTGTGGGTTAGGAGCTGAGGGTTGAAGGGGTTGGCTGGGTAGTTGTTCTTCCCTAATTTTCTTTTCAAAGGCCTCCATCATCTTTTCCATATAGGTTTGCACTGATGAAAGTAGTACTTGTGTTTGTTTTTGAATTTGTTCTGCTTCATTTACAGATTTCATCAAGTTGGTTTTAAGGACGTTGGCTTGTAGCCTAAGTGCTGTAGCTCTTGTGCTACTCAACCTCACACTCCTTTTAGGCCTTTTTTTGTTGCTTTGTTCCGGGAAGACCCGTTTATCTACTTGTTCTGTTTGTTTACTCAAAACCCCAGCTCCCTTCTGACCTGCCTTTACAGCTGCAGCATAGCTGCCCTGGGGTGCCGGGAGGAATTAATCCTCTTGTCTCCAAGTAGGGTCAAGTTCTGGTTGTGGGGAGGGAATGGGTTGGGAATTACGTTTTTGTTTCTTTCCTTTTTCTAATTCTGTCTTCTCCACCTCGTATCTTGTTGGCCCTTAGTCTCAGTTGATGCTGTGGGCATCCCATATAGGCTGCCGAGTGACCTCCGCCACAATTTATACATTTCATATCTTCTGTTTTGCAGGACTGGACAGAATGCCCGCTCTGGGCACAGCGGGTACAGGTCTCTTTCTTGGACCTGCACTGAGCCTGAGAGTGCCCAAAACGAGCACACTTCCTACATCTTCTCACAGGAGCTACGTACACATGTACTTTAAATTCTTCCGCGTCAATTCTGACATATGATGGGAGAAGTTGTAAGTTGAAGACAATTTTGACTGCTCGAGACTCAGTGCCATCTCTGTTAGTGAGGCGAGTCGCACTTTGAGCTTTGGGGATGTGGGGTAACATTTTTTGTATATTTTCAGCCGTAGAGATACCCTTGATGACTCCCTCTGTTGTAGCTGTGGGGATTTTACATTTTATGTGAATACCAGCTATGTCTTTCTTGGCTAGTAGTTGGCTTTGTTGTTTGGCTGAGGCACAGCCCACCAACCAGCGGTTATTGGAAAGTGGCCGCTGACTGATGATTGGGCCTATAGTTTGCCTCCACATGTGAAAGCTTGTGGTGGGACCTAGCGCCCGAAACGTGGACGAGCCTGTTCCCAAGTCTTCCAGAATAATTGGATGCTTGAGGAAAACGGGCGGGGCCAGGTTCTTTTGATTTATTCTTGAAGGGGGTAATACCCTAGTTTTATTTTGGTCCTGGGACCTCTCCTGGGGCATCTCTTCCTGCTGAGGGACTACACTCTCCGCCGCCTCCGGCTCTTCAGCCGGTGGGGCGGGAGGTAAGTCTACATTACTTGGTAGGATATTTTCCTTCTGGGGTTTCTCAGTTCCTCCAGACGAGGAGAACAGGATGTTGGAGGAATCCTCCATGGACGTAAGGTCGTCACGAATCTTTTTCCCTTCGGGGGAAACTCTTAGGTGGCCCGAGGGTCGATCAGAAGGGGGGTCATCCGACCCCCTACTGCGTCTAGAACGTTTCCTCCTGGCAGCTTTGGAGGTCGGGGCGTCCCTGGCCGTGACCAGGAACACACTGTCATCCTGACTGCCAGTGGGGGTTAAGGTCGCTGAAGGCGACACATCTGAAGTGGTGGACTGGAGGTCTGAATCCTCAGCCCCACTCAGTGAACTATTGGAAAATGAGACAGGCATTTTGCCTCTATATCTTTTGGGTGAAGCCCAGAACTTCCCTCCTAGGGACTCCCGGGGAGTCTCCCCGGTCATAGGTGGAGGGTTCTCCTCGTCTGGGGACCTGGGAGTGTCCATTTCTTTAAGGGCCAAAGGCCTTCCAACAAAAAGTTATTTTAACCTGTATTCTAAATGTAATTTATCTATTGCTTATACTCTGTTGTTTTCCTTCCTCGTCCAGCTGGGGTAAGGGGGTGGGGGGGTCCCACTAGGACGAATGAGAACAATTTTACATCACTTTAAATGGGAGCCACCATGTTTACGAGATGAACCAATCAGAATTCAACCACTATGGCAGGGACCAATCAGGGTGGAGCAATCCAAACAACGAGTGTCACAATACAAATTGTGGCAGACTCTATAAAGGGCTTGTACGTTCAAGGCTCTGGTTTACAATTTTACCGAGAAAAAAGAAACGGCCAACAAAACAATATCCACTATAACTTCCAATTTTACTTTTATATAAGATACATATCTTTTCCAGTTATTAGTTTTATAATTATTTCAGCCAACAGAGCACCCAAGGGCTCAATATTGCCTAAACCTGTACCAGATTTGGATTTTAAAAGTTGTAAAATTTTAGACAACTAGGTGTTTATTTCAAATCTTTTCAATTTGTTTATAATGTTATTTCTTGATATCTTTATACCTAGTTTATTGATTGTTATTTATTTTATCAAATCTGTACTTTATTTTAGCAAGTCTTTACATTTTTACTTTTTCTTCTGAGGAGGAAGAAGGTCAAACTTAAGAGAAAGAGGTTCCTATGTTCCTAATATTTTATAAAGACCTACACTAAGCTATTTAAGTTGTTAGGCTTGCACACAAGCTCCTCCAACAATTTAGGAGGCTGGCAAAAACAAAACAACCCTAGAGAAAGAGGAACTACCCTATATAATCTATGCTATGAGTACCGATCCCACCGGCAAAAAGCCTACGAGTGGGGGGTTTGGAAAGACCGACGAGAACGACACACGAGTGTCGAAAAAAAAGATAGTGGAGGAAAGATGTAAACGTGGAAAAATCAGTGAAAAACTAGCTTGCTATGGACCTAGTCCCTAAACCTGGGAGTCCTGCTGTGCAA
>CM065703.1:877442-887425 GCA_017654935.2 Phymorhynchus buccinoides | reverse complement strand
GAGGAGAGAAGAGAGAGAAGAGAGGAGAGGAGAGGAGGGTGAGAGAGAGAGAGAGATATATATATATAGAGAAGAATATAGATAGATATAGATATAGACAGAGAAAAGAGAGACTTTTTTTGAAAAGTTAACTTTATTTTGTCAAGGATAAAGATTTTAGGCAACGACTATTCTTCCAATCTGTCCTTGATACAACTTTACGAACATAGAAAACAAACATGGATAAGGCATGATATTACACATACAGATTGGAACATAAAGGTTAGCACCTTTGTACATATACGAACATAGAAGACAAACTTGGTAAGGCATGATATTACACACATACAGATTTGAACATAACAAATGTAGCTCCTTTGTACATATACGAACAAAGAATACAAACATGGCAAGGCATGATATTACACATACAGATTTAAAAATAAAGGTAGCACCTTTGTACATATAATTATACGAACATGGAATACAAACATGACCAGGCATAACATTACACATACATAATTAAACATAAATGTAGCAAAGCAGGTATTATGATACAGACAGGTTGAAATACGAATTTATAGAATTACGTACGCACAGGTATAATTGTTAATACTTGTGCGGGCATACATGCGTCTAACCATACACGCGCACACCTGCACGTGCGCGCGGCACACGCAAAAATACATGCACATACGCACAGATATATGTTGAAGCACGTATGTTGAAGCAAGAGAGAGAGAGAGAGAGAGAGGAAGAGAGAGAGCTCAGAGAGAGAGAACAGAGAGAGAGAGAGAGCGAGAGAGAGATGAGAAGAGAGAGAGAGAGAGAGAGAGAGAGAGAGAGAGAGAGAGAGAGAGAGAGAGATGAGGGCGGAAGTAGAGAGAGAGAGAGAGAGATGGAGAGAGAGGAGAGGAAAGAGAGAGAGTGAGAGAGAGAGAGAGAGAAGGGCGAAAGATAGAGAGAGAGAGAGGGAGGAATAGATAGAGAGAGAGAGAGAGGGAGAAAGATAGAGAGAGAGGGAGAGAGAGAAGAGAGAGAGGATGAGAGAGAGAGAGAGAGAGACGAGAGAGAGAGAGAGAGAGAGAGAAAAAAAAGAGAGAGAGAAGAGAGAGAGAGAGAGAGAGAGAGAGATAATGAATATGAATACGAATACGAATATGAATGTTTTATTGAGGGTAAAACAAATAAGCTGAGTAGCTTTTTTACACCATTGCCCTCAAGCAAATAAACAACAATTAATGAAGAAAATTATTAACAGAAAAAAAGAAAAAAAGCTGGCAACAATAGTGACAAAAATATAAAAAGTAATATAACACAACAAGGCAAAAATGGACACACGACAGCAATTCAAGATTAAAGAAACACCCCCCCCCAAAAAAAAAACTCCCAGTCCCCCCCTCCCCCGCACTCACACCCACAAGCACCCCCCACATACCCCACCCCACAAACCTATGCACACATACATACATGCATACAAGTTCGTGTATTATGTACATGTACATGTATGTCAGTTCACATCAATCTGAAATGTTCTCTACACCTTGTACTATCACTGGAATGTCTACATAGACACAATGAAGCGTGTGTTGTGAACATATGTAGTGTAATTCGTGAGGTAAAATAAGACGAACAGATTTATAATTGGTCCATCAAGTATTTATAATATGCCTTTCTGAAAGATGACAAGCTTGGTTTTTGTTTTATGTGGTTAGGCATATCGTTCCACAATTTTGCTCCTGAATAATGAGGACATGAATAGATTTGTTCTAGGTCTAGGGGTACGAATAATCGATTTCCCACGAATGTTATTTACTGGGAAACTTTTTTGCAAATAATATGGTGTTAATTTATTCATAATTTTAAACATAAACACAGCTTTGTTATATTTATATTTGAGATGAAAAGGCAGAATATATAATTTCTTATAGTCACATGAATCAAGGGAGGATGATTTTAACATAGTAAGCTTAAAGGAACGTCTATAAATACTGTGAAGTGGTTTTAAACAATTTTCACTTGCTAAGTCCCAACATGTTGACACATAGTCCATGTCTGATTGAATATATGCATGGAAAAAGAGAATCCGGGAATGTTGGCCTATAAAGTGCTTAATTCGATTCATTTGAAATGCTTTTTGTGATAGTTTCTTGGACAGAAGTGAAACATGCTTTGACCACAAGAGATTATTATCAATAGTAAGACCTAACAGCTTATATAAATTTACTTCTTCCAATTCCTTATTTAATATATTTAACTTACATAAATTAGTCTTTATATTTTGGCGTTTTTGCCTAGTTGTAACCAACATCAATTTGGATTTGTGCGGGGAGAGAGAGAGAGAGAGAGATAGAGAGAGAGAGAGAGAGAGAGAGAGAGAGAGAGAGAGGAGAGAGAGAGGACGAGAAGAGAGAGAGAGAGAGAGAGAGAAGGAGAGAGGGGAGAGAGAGAGAGAGACGAGAGAGGAGAGAGAGAGAGAGAGAGAGAGGAGAGAGAGAGAGAGAGAGAAGAGAGAGGAGAGAGAGGAGTGACGGACGCGGACACATGTTTGATATTGGGCATCGATTCACCGGTAGCGTCCCACATGGCCAACTACGACCACCAGTTCTCCCCCGACAACATCACTATGTATGTGCTGGACCGAGACAGCAGTTGGCTCCAGAGAGGGGTGAAGGCCATCCACATCACTGTGCTGGATCGAGACAGCAGATGGCTCCAGAGAGGGGTGAAGGAGGCCATCCACATCACTGTGCTGGACCCAGACAGCAGATGGATCCAGAGAGGGGTGAAGGAGGCCATCAACATCACTGTGCTGGACCCAGACAGCAGATGGATCCAGAGAGGGGTGAAGGAGGCCATCAACATAACTGTGTATGTGCTGGACCCAGACAGCAGATGGTTCCAGAGAGGGGTGAAGGAGGCCATCCACATCACTGTGCTGGACCGAGACAGCAGATGGTTCCAGAGAGGGGTGAAGGAGGCCATCCACATCACTGTGTATGTGCTGGACCGAGACAGCACATGGCTCCAGAGAGGGGTGAAGGAGGCCATCCACATCACTGTGCTGGACCGAGACAGCAGATGGTTCCAGAGAGGGGTGAAGGAGGCCATCCACATCACTGTGCTGGACCCAGACCGAGACAGCAGATGGTTCCCAGAGAGGGGTGAAGGAGGCCATCCATATCACTGTGCTGGATCGAGACAGCAGATGGTTCCAGTATGTGCTGGACCGAGACAGCACATGGCTCCAGAGAGGGGTGAAGGAGGCCATCCACATCACTGTGTATGTGCTGGACCGAGACAGCAGATGGCTCCAGAGAGGGGTGAAGGAGGCCATCCACATCGCGGCCCAGACAGCAGATGGATCCAAGCCCACATCTGAACCCGGACCATGGGAGACAAGGAGGCCATCCATCCTGCTGGACCTCGGCTCCAGAGAGGGCTGAAGGAGGCCATCCACATCACTGTGATGGACCCAGACAGCAGATGGTTCCAGAGAAGGGTATTCTTCCTTGGTTCAGTCATGCGCCGTGGGTGCAGCCTTGAGCTGTACTCACTGATCGTGTGCCACTGAACCGCCAGTGGCCTCATCAGCAGACGACGTGGGTGCAGCCTTGAGCTGACGAAGGGAGCCGCCAGAGCAGACGACGCCCCCGAAAGCTCCGAGGTGAGCCTGATATGATTCGATTGATGATTCTACTATAGTTATTTGTACATATGTTTCTACAAACATGTTCATGGACGACTGTCACTATGCCTGTGTGTCTGCTTGATTGCCCCTCCCAGTGACACCCAACAATGCACATGAGATGGAACAAACAAAGAAGAGAAAACGAATGGACATAATGCGAACGATAGGAAAGGGAAGGGTCGGACATAACTAAGAGACGAAAACAAATGGACATAATGCGAACGATAGGAAAGGGAAGGGTCGGACATAACTAAGAGACGAAAACAAAACAAAACTATAATGCACAAATATACATTTATTTTTGCTATGTTTGTGTACATCTATGTATGCATATGCAGGTATGTATCGCAGCCCATGTGCTTGCTGCGTGGCTTATTGACGCCTTTAAAATGCATGCATTTGCCGATTTAGAGTTGTAAATGGTACCACATGCATTATGCATGAGACAGGGGCCTGTTTTATCTTCCTAGTTGGACTCAGCTTGCAATGCCAGAATGCCTGGACAGGAACGGTCTAATACAATTCCGACACATTTCTCAGTTGGCTTCTCTTTGAACGATCAACGCCCACACATACATGCACCCGTACGCATGTTCACAAAAGGATCCACACATGCGCGCGCGCCGCGCACACACACACTCACAAAACATATACATTATGCATACGCATACATGTACACAACACAATATAAATATACACACAAACACACGTAGTAGTAGAGAGAGAGAGAGAGAGAGAGAGAGAGAGAGAGAGAGAGAGAGAGAGAGAGAGAGAGAGAGAGAGAGAGAGAGAGAGAGAGAGAGAGAGAGAGAGAGAGAGAGAGAGAGAGAGAGAGAGAGAGAGAGAGAGAGAGAGAGAACTTGAACTTGAACTTGAAATGTTTAATGAGGATAAACTGAATAAGCATAGCAACACTTCTTTTCTTTCATAAAATAATAAGCAAGCAAAATTGGAGGAAAAAAATTTAAAAGAATTAATAGACAAACAAACAGCAATATTATAACATCATCATTAAACATGACAGCAAAAGAACGACGAAATTGTAACACCAATAATAATATAATAATAATAATAATAATATAATGATAATAATAAAACAGTAATATGCAAAATATTCACAATACTACAAACACTATAACAGTCAGATATAACAATAAAATCAAAGGAACAAGAACAACATGTAACATGAATCATAACGCACACCTAGACGTAAGTCTAACCATACGCACGTATGCACGCACGCACGCACGCACGCACGCACGCACGCACGCACACGCACGCACACGCACGCGCACACGCACACACACACACACACACACACACACACACACACACACACACAAAAACATATGAGAGAGAGGGAGAGAGAGAGAGAGAGAGAGAGAGAGAGAGAGAGAGAGAGAGAGAGAGAGAGAGAGAGAGAGAGAGAGACAGACAGACAGACAGACAGACAGACAGACAGACAGACAGACAGAGGCAGAGATACAGAGACAGAGACGGAGACACACACACACGTATGGAAATGCAGACACAGAAACATGTATTATTCCATAGGGGCGATTGTTTTATTGTGACAGACACATACGACACAGGCAGGCTCCTGTGCTTTCACACTTACACACCCGTGGAATGCTTCCACTCGTCACTCCCCTTCAATCTTTAGCACCCCCTCCCCCTCCCCTCCCTGAAGTAACTGTCCCCACTCCCTTCAGTGAGTGAATAGAGGACAGTAGTGTTATGTAGAGTAGCCTGCTCACTGTAACCTCCATGAGGTTCAACTGTCCCCACTCCCTTCAGTGAGTGGACAGAGGCCAGTAGTGTTATGTAGAGTAGCCTGCTCACTGTAACCTCCATGAGGTTCAACTGTCCCCACTCCCTTCAGTGAGTGAAGAGGACAGTAGTGTTATGTAGAGTAGCCTGCTCACTGTAACCTCCATGAGGTTCAACTGTCCCCACTCCCTTCAGTGAGTGGACAGAGGCCAGTAGTGTTATGTAGAGTAGCCTGCTCACTGTAACCTCCATGAGGTTCAACTGTCCCCACTCCCTTCAGTGAGTGGACAGAGGCCAGTAGTGTTATGTAGAGTAGCCTGCTCACTGTAACCTCCCTGAGGTTAACTGTCCCCACTCCCTTCAGTGAGTGGACAGAGGCCAGTAGTGTAGAGTAGCCTGCTCACTGTAACCTCCCTGAAGTTAACTGTCCCCACTCCCTTCAGTGAGTGGACAGAGGCCAGTAGTGTAGAGTAGCCTGCTCACTGTAACCTCCCTGAGGTTCACCTGTCCCCAGTCCCTTCAGTGAGTGGACAGATGACAGTGGTGTTATGTAGAGTAGCCTGCTCACTGTAACCTCCCTGAGGTTCAACTGTCCCCAGTCCCTTCAGTGAGTGGACAGAGGACAGTGGTGTTATGTAGAGTAGCCTGCTCACTGTAACCTCCCTGAGGTTCAACTCTTCAGTGAGTGGACAGAGGACAGTAGTGTAGAGTAGCCTGCTCACTGTAACCTCCATGAGGTTCACCTGTCCCCAGTCCCTTCAGGGAGTAGACAGAGGCCAGTAGTGTTATGTAGAGTAACCTGCTCACTGTAACCTCCATGAGGTTCAACTGTCCCCAGTCCCTTCAGTGAGTAGACAGAGGCCAGTAGTGTTATGTAGAGTAGCCTGCTCACTGCATAGTGCAGCCTACTGACAATACATTTAACAATGGCGGAAATCAAATTATGGAGATTATGCGAGATGCAAAAGAATGTTAACGTAACAGTATACATTTACCATTTTTTTTATTGTTGATGTTGCGGCCCTTGTTGCAGCTGTTCGTCTGTTGTGTCTTCTCTTCACCCTTAGTATGCTTCCCCAGTGGGTTAAAAAAAAAGAGCTCCTCCGCTTCCTCCCCCTCCTCTTCCTCCTCGTCGTCTCCTTTTTCTGTTCGTTTTCGAACATAGACCATTTCCATAAGAGAAGGCTAGGTGTGAGCACTGACTACTATATGTGTACGTCGCTGGGTGTAATGACTGTGAATGAAGGGAAAGACAAGAGACGGTAATGGGATGAAAAGGGAGACAATTATTGGTCCTAAAGCTGACCCCATGACCTGACCTGATGTGACCTATGACCCGGGCACTGACTGGGTCACTCTCTTTAAGACCTCCATGTACTGTTCACTCTCACAGTCCCCACCACTTTCCTTTCAGGCAAAAGGGCTACCCCCCCCCCCCCCCCTCTTTCTCTCTCTCATGCCAAGATACCCCCTCTCTCCCATCTGTTCTTGTCCCTCTCTTCTTCTTCTTCTTCTTCTTCTTCTTCTTCTTCTTCTATCATCCTCATCATCCTCATCGCTTTTTCTTCTTCTTCTTCTTCTTCTTCTTCTTCTTCTTCTTCTTCTTCTTCTTCTATCATCCTCATCATCCTCATCGCTTTTCTTCTTTTTCTTCATCTTTCCGAACACACAAAGGATTAGTCTATTCTGTATTCCTGGAGATGGCACAAGAGACACAATTGATTAAGGGAGGTTAGCTTGAGCTAATTCAGTACAGTCAGTATATCTCTCTCTCTCTCTCTCTCTCTCTCTCTGAAACATTCCAATGGTTCTGTAACAGCTCTGACTCGCTCCATGTCTCTCTCTCTCTCTTATCTCTCTGTGTCTGTCTGCAGCTAAGCTTTGCCCAAATAGGTACGTGTATTCATAGGAATCATGTAACTCCGTAAGCCCAAATGCCCTTCCTTTCTGACCCCCCCCCCCCCCTCTCTCTCTCTCTCTCTCTCTCTCTCTCTCTCTCTCTCTCTCTCTCTCTCTCTCTCTCTCTCTCTGTCTCTCTCTCTTGCTGGAATCCCTCTATTTCCATCTCTTGTTTGAGTCATGAATCGCAATTACATTTCTGCTTTGCCCTTTCAACCTCGTCGCATATTGAGAGAGAGAACACTGAACACTGAACACTGAAAATGGTTTACTACAAGGTCACCGGCCTGTATGCAAGGGAGGTAACAAAATATGACAGATACATAATACGGATACAAAGAAGCAAACAAACATGCACGAGTTAAGCATATCGCATCAACAACAACGAATACAACAGTGGAATTTCCTTAAACACTAAATGCATTTAATAGAGGTATTCATAAATTACCATGTATCTTAAATTTTCTTCTTCTCTTCTCTTTAAGGCATGATATATAAACATTGCCATGGAGCGATTCATAAATGTTGTTTCATAATGAAGAAAACTTAAAACTTATTCTCTCAACCCATACAGTTTCTACTCACTCGTAGCTTTCGCCAAGCTTCCGCCTGGCTTCCTTAGCGCTTGCACACTGTTCAAATGTTGTTTCGTTTTGCAATAGTACAGATAAATGCATATTTTCATTGGTATTTTTGAAGGCTGTAGTTAAGTACCTTTGTCTTAACGTTTGATACAGTGAGCACACTAGCAAAAAGTGCCGTTCATCTTCTATAACGTTGGACAGCTCTTCGATTGATTTGAATATCGTCTGTGAAAATTAATACCAGAAACGCCAAGTTTAAATCTTGTGAATGCAGTACGGAATTTCTTAATAGCTATGTCTGTAAGATACTTTTCCGGGTTCCTAGAGAGAGAGAGAGAGAGAGAGAGAGAGAGAGAGAGAGAGAGAGAGAGAGAGAGAGAGAGAGAGAGAGAGAGAGAGAGAGAGAGAGAGAGAGAGAGAGAGAGAGAGAGAGAGAGAGAGAGAGAGAGAGAGAGAGAGAGAGAGAGAGAGAGAGAGAGAGAGAGAGAGAGAGAGAGAGATTCAAACAATTTTAATGACTAGGCCTTCTGCCCGTATCATAGAGAGGCTGGGGGAGGGGTTATAAAGACACATAACATTTGTATCGAAAACTAGAAAATAACACAAATAGAGAGAGAGAGAGAGAGAGAGAGAGAGAGAGAGAAGAGAGAGAGAGAAGAGAGAGAGAGAGAGAGAGAGAGAGAGAGAGAGAGAGAGAGAGAGAGAGAGAGAGAGAGAGAGAGAGAGAGAGAGAGAGAGAGAGAGAGAGAGAGAGAGAGAGAGAGAGAGAGAGACTGAGAGAGAGAGAGAGAGAGAGAGAGAGAGAGAGGAGAGAGAGGAGAGAGAGAGAGAGAGAGAGAGAGAGAGAGAGAGGGGGGGATTTTTACAGATCCCTGGTTGGAATTTTCATACCTGTTTTTTCTACCTGGCAAACAATGCGTTCGTTGTTTCGTTTTGAAAACAGGTTTGCGAGAGGGGAAATCAATTAGAGGGGAAATCAATTAGAGGGGTCTTCAATTAGAGAGGTCTTCAATTAGGAGTGCTTGTGTTTACTTCATTCGTCTTATGTGTCTGGTTCTCTAACATTAAAGTAATGTGCATAGACACTGATTCCACAATAGTGTCAGATTATATGGAGGCTTCGTTGTGCTCTATGTGTCTGATTGCAACAGTAAGGAGACAGCAGTCATGAGGACCTCCATCACCAACCCCGCAGTCAGGCGGACCGTAGGGGTGCCTTTGAAGAGTTCACAACCAATCCTCCTCCACTCCTCCCGGTTCTCGCTTTCCTTGGTGTGTCTTTCAGCTCCAGGACCGTCCACTCGTGGGTGTGGTCTTCCCATCTCTTCTTCCATCTGCCTCTTCTCCTTTCTCTCTGGACCGTGCCTTGTAGGATTGTCTTTGAAAGGCCTGATGAACGGGCAACATGTCCATAACATTTCGACTTGCGTCTTTTGACTTGGGTCAGTAGGCCGACACATGGTCCAGATTCGTTTTCAATTCGCCTTTTGACTTCTTCACTGGTGATGTGATCTTTGTAGGAGATGCCGAGGATTGTTCCAAAGCATCTTATCTCCACTGCTCTGATTCTTCTTTCAATATCTGCTGTCAAGGTTCAGGATTCGCAGGCATTAGAAAGATACATATGACCAGTGAGCGCATCAGTCTGATCTTAGAGCTGAAAGCTTCAAGTCGACTAGCTCCTGTTCTTATCTGCCTGGTCCGTCTGTATCAGCGGCAAAAGGTAGTCTGTGACTGTCTGCCTGGTCCGTCTGTATCAGCGGCAAAAGGTAGTCTGTTCTTGTCTGCCTGGTCCGTCTGTATCAGCGGCAAAAGGTAGTCTGTGACTGTCTGCCTGGTCCGTCTGTATCAGCGGCAAAAGGTAGTCTGTGACTGTCTGCCTGGTCCGTCTGTATCAGCGGCAAAAGGTAGTCTGTGACTGTCTGCCTGGTCCGTCTGTATCAGCGGCAAAAGGTAGTCTGTGACTGTCTGCCTGGTCCGTCTGTATCAGCGGCAAAAGGTAGTCTGTTCTTGTCTGCCTGGTCCGTCTGTATCAGCGGCAAAAGGTAGTCTGTGACTGT
>CM065703.1:864942-867442 GCA_017654935.2 Phymorhynchus buccinoides | reverse complement strand
GGCTCGGGATTACAATGTCGCTGAGCGGCAGACATGGTTCGGTTTTTCTTCACCCTCTTATATCTCGTGAACTACTGCATGGAATCACTCCAAATATGTGTGTGTGTGTGTAAAAATAAGAGCAAAAGACATTGCGGTACAAATTATGCCATGCAGGATTTAAATGCCGCTGAGCAGCAGACGTGTCTCCGAGTTAAGGGTGTAGACCCCACTGATTAAGGATGTACATCCCAGTGAAGGACAGGGGGTAATACTAAGAGTGGCACAAAATGTGCCATGTAGGGTTTACATGTTACCGAGCGGCAGACATATCTCACTGCTAAGGGTGTACACCCCACCGCTATGCTAGAGCGCATATGCGTCATGCTGCTGTTATGTGCTCCAGTTCGCCCGCTCGGGAACTTATCTAACGCTCGGCGATCCACTTGTTGTTATTTTTGTTAATACTTTTAAAATGACATAAGAGTGATGGTCGTCGGGGGAAGGGAGGCGGAATGTGTGGACTTTCATTACGGTCGTTCGGGTAGTTTGTTTTACTGCCCGAACAATACAACCAGAACACATAACGACGTGAGAGTTCCCTTCCGTCAGTGGTGTACTATCCTGCTATACCTTACTGTCCATGATCACATAACGACGTGAGAGTTCCCTTCCGTCAGTAGTGTACTATCCTGCTATACCTTACTGTCCATGATCACATAGTGACGTGAGAGTTCCCTTCCGTCAGTGGTGTACTATCCTGCTATACCTTACTGTCCATGATCACATAGTGACGTGAGAGTTCCCTTCCGTCAGTGGTGTACTATCCTGCTATACATTACTGTCCATGATCACATAGTGACGTGAGAGTTCCCTTCCGTCAGTGGTGTACTATCCTGCTATACCTTACTGTCC
This sequence comes from Phymorhynchus buccinoides, assembly GCA_017654935.2. Classification (NCBI taxonomy): domain Eukaryota; kingdom Metazoa; phylum Mollusca; class Gastropoda; order Neogastropoda; family Raphitomidae; genus Phymorhynchus; species Phymorhynchus buccinoides. Next base: position 866,548 of record CM065703.1, on the reverse strand, counting down.
ATGATCACATAGTGACGTGAGAGTTCCCTTCCGTCAGTGGTGTACTATCCTGCTATACCTTACTGTCCATGATCACATAACGACGTGAGAGTTCCCTTCCGTCAGTAGTGTACTATCCTGCTATACCTTACTGTCCATGATCACATAGTGACGTGAGAGTTCCCTTCCGTCAGTGGTGTACTATCCTGCTATACCTTACTGTCCATGATCACATAGTGACGTGAGAGTTCCCTTCCGTCAGTGGTGTACTATCCTGCTATACCTTACTGTCCATGATCACATAACGACGTGAGAGTTCCCTTCCGTCAGTGGTGTACTATCCTGCTATACCTTACTGTCCATGATCACATAGTGACGTGAGAGTTCCCTTCCGTCAGTGGTGTACTATCCTGCTATACCTTAATAATAATAATAATAATAATATAAAAATAAAGCTTCTATAGCGCTCTTCGATGAAATAAAAAATCATCCTCAGAGCGCTTTACAATATTACGAGAGGGGGAAACCCCCAAAAAAAAAAAGATGAAGTGCTTAAGGCCAGACTTGAATGCAGACAGGGACAGAGCGACCGACCGGAGGTAGAAAGGGAGCAAATGGTGGCTGTACAACCAACTCACGCCGTTCATCCCACGGATGTAGTATTTCACATACACATTATTGACACAAATTCAAAGAAGGGGATTTAAAAAAATAAAATGATGAACGGTTGTGCAGGGGAGGTGCGCTGTACTGTACCGTGTTGTTCAAACATGAGGCGCTCTCTGGTATAGCATCGTGATGAACGGTTGTGCAGGGGAGGTGCGCTGTACTGTACCGTGTTGTTCAAACACGAGGCGCTCTCTGTATAGCATCGTGATGAACGGTTGTGCAGGGGAGGTGCGCTGTACTGTACCGTGTTGTTCAAACACGAGGCGCTCTCTGTATAGCATCGTGATGAACGGTTGTGCAGGGGAGGTGCGCTGTACTGTACCGTGTTGTTCAAACACGAGGCGCTCTCTGTATAGCATCGTGATGAACGGTTGTGCAGGGGAGGTGCGCTGTACTGTACCGTGTTGTTCAAACACGAGGCGCTCTCTGTATGGCATCGTGATGAACGGTTGTGCAGGGGAGGTGCGCTGTACTGTACCGTGTTGACAGAGTTCAGAAGACATTAAAGGAGAGTAATGCACACAACGCACACACGTTCCCCCTTCTTCTTTCTCTCTCGCTTTACAGTTCAAACCGCATCCTCTTTGTTTTATTAGAGTGTTATTATACCCTCTATTTGCCCAGCCGTGCAATACAAACACACACACAACCCATTTCATCATAACGTTAGCTGTAATATAGAGAGCCTAGCGATTCAACATCACTTACATTACTCCCATCATTCTACAGAGAAGATCTGGGACATGTAAAATATTTATTAACAAAAATGTTCTTGTTGCATGAAAATTTAATGGCTTCCGATATAACTGAATTCCTACTGGGACAATATCCGCGCATGACTACAGTGGACACGATGATTATCTGCTCTTGGTAGATCTGACAACGTGTCGCTGGATGACAAGACTGATGAGGCAGTGAACCGTGTTCTTTCAAGTGCTTCATTGTCCGTCACCGTAGG
>CM065703.1:842442-847442 GCA_017654935.2 Phymorhynchus buccinoides | reverse complement strand
CGATGCCGCCCATCTTCTCCTCCCACCCCCTATTGTCTCCCACTAGAAGACGACTCTGATTCTCTAAAAGCACCAGTGTTGTCCTCGTCGTCCCTAGCAGCAGTTTGCAGACAATTCAGGACATTGACCCAGCTATCATTTAAGTCAGACATCTCAGAAATGGCATCGTTTATTTCTTCCCACCCCCTTTACAACACAATCTTATTGTCTGAATGCATCATCTTTTGTCTTAGGGATGCCCCTTTCAGACAATTGCAGGGCAATGGCCTGGCTGTCATTTGAAGCATACCTCAGATGGCAGGTACCTTGTTTTCTCAATCCACCATTTTAAGGTTGATTTCCAAAAGGTACTGCAGTCACATTGTTCTCTTCTAAATCACATAGTTTACTTCGTCCAACCCTACTCCCATGCCTTTAAGGGACAGGGGTAGGGGTAGGATCAGCCTAGGGTGACTCTCATACAAATGAAAGAAGCAGACTTTGAGACTGAGGGTCGTAAACATGAGGGGGTGCACTAACGCAGAACATTACCCAATATTACTTTCTAAATGCATGGTGTTTTGTCTTAGGGATGCCGAGTTAGGCCGGCGCCGCACGCCGTGTACGTATGGGGATGCGATGCGATTGTGTCGTGTGAGTCATGATTCACGTGAAATACTTCCGTCTAAAATAATCCTGCCATTTTCACTCACTATGCTCAAGTAGACCCAATACATGAATTTCACGTGAATCATGACTCACATCGTCAAAATCGTATCGCATTCAGATGCGATTCGCATGTCGTGTGGCTGGCCCTTTACAGACCATTACAGGGCACTGGCGATCACACAGGACAGGTACCCCATAAGGCAGGGCACTGGCGATCACACAGGACATGTACCCCATAAGGCAGGGCACTGGCGATCACACAGGACATGTACCCCATAAGGCAGGGCACTGGCGATCACACAGGACAGGTACCCCATAAGGCAGGGCACTGGCGATCACACAGGACAGGTACCCCATAAGGCAGGGCACTGGCGATCACACAGGACAGGTACCCCAGAAGGCAGGGCACTGGCGATCACACAGGACAGGTACCCCAGAAGGCAGGGCACTGGCGATCACACAGGACAGGTACCCCAGAAGGCAGGGCACTGGCGATCACACAGGACAGGTACCCCATATGGCAGGGCACTGGCGATCACACAGGACAGGTACCCCATAAGGCAGGGCACTGGCGATCACACAGGACAGGTACCCCAGAAGGCAGGGCACTGGCGATCACACAGGACAGGTACCCCAGAAGGCAGGGCACTGGCGATCACACAGGACAGGTACCCCAGAAGGCAGGGCACTGGCGATCACACAGGACAGGTACCCCATAAGGCAGGGCACTGGCGATCACACAGGACAGGTACCCCATAAGGCAGGGCACTGGCGATCACACAGGACAGGTACCCCAGAAGGCAGGGCACTGGCGATCACACAGGACAGGTACCCCAGAAGGCAGGGCACTGGCGATCACACAGGACAGGTACCCCATAAGGCAGGGCACTGGCGATCACACAGGACAGGTACCCCAGAAGGCAGGGCACTGGCGATCACACAGGACAGGTACCCCATAAGGCAGGGCACTGGCGATCACACAGGACAGGTACCCCATAAGGCAGGGCACTGGCGATCACACAGGACAGGTACCCCAGAAGGCAGGGCACTGGCGATCACACAGGACAGGTACCCCATAAGGCAGGGCACTGGCGATCACACAGGACAGGTACCCCAGAAGGCAGGGCACTGGCGATCACACAGGACTGCTACCCCAGAAGGCAGGGCACTGGCGATCACACAGGACAGGTACCCCATAAGGCAGGGCACTGGCGATCACACAGGACAGGTACCCCATAAGGCAGGGCACTGGCGATCACACAGGACAGGTACCCCAGAAGGCAGGGCACTGGCGATCACACAGGACAGGTACCCCAGAAGGCAGGGCACTGGCGATCACACAGGACAGGTACCCCAGAAGGCAGGGCACTGGCGATCACACAGGACAGGTACCCCAGAAGGCAGGGCACTGGCGATCACACAGGACAGGTACCCCATAAGGCAGGGCACTGGCGATCACACAGGACAGGTACCCCAGAAGACAGGGCACTGGCGATCACACAGGACAGGTACCCCATAAGGCAGGGCACTGGCGATCACACAGGACAGGTACCCCATAAGGCAGGGCACTGGCGATCACACAGGACAGGTACCCCATAAGGCAGGGCACTGGCGATCACACAGGACAGGTACCCCAGAAGGCAGGGCACTGGCGATCACACAGGACAGGTACCCCATAAGGCAGGGCACTGGCGATCACACAGGACAGGTACCCCAGAAGGCAGGGCACTGGCGATCACACAGGACAGGTACCCCATAAGGCAGGGCACTGGCGATCACACAGGACTGCTACCCCAGAAGGCAGGGCACTGGCGATCACACAGGACAGGTACCCCATAAGACAGGGCACTGGCGATCACACAGGACAGGTACCCCAGAAGGCAGGGCACTGGCGATCACACAGGACAGGTACCCCAGAAGACAGGGCACTGGCGATCACACAGGACTGCTACCCCAGAAGGCAGGGCACTGGCGATCACACAGGACTGCTACCCCAGAAGGCAGGGCACTGGCGATCACACAGGACAGGTACCCCAGAAGGCAGGGCACTGGCGATCACACAGGACAGGTACCCCAGAAGACAGGGCACTGGCGATCACACAGGACAGGTACCCCAGAAGGCAGGGCACTGGCGATCACACAGGACAGGTACCCCAGAAGGCAGGGCACTGGCGATCACACAGGACAGGTACCCCATAAGGCAGGGCACTGGCGATCACACAGGACAGGTACCCCAGAAGACAGGGCACTGGCGATCACACAGGACAGGTACCCCAGAAGGCAGGGCACTGGCGATCACACAGGACAGGTATCCCAGAAGGCAGGGCACTGGCGATCACACAGGACATGTACCCCATAAGGCAGGGCACTGGCGATCACACAGTACAGGTACCCCAGAACGCAGGGCACTGGCGATCACACAGGACAGGTACCCCAGAAGGCAGGGCACTGGCGATCACACAGGACAGGTACCCCAGAAGGCAGGGCACTGGCGATCACACAGGACAGATATCCCAGAAAGTGCACAGTTTATTTCTCCCAACCCTACCACGTTCCTTGAGAGGAAGTAGGTCAGCCTAGGATTATTTTCATAAAGCTGAAAGCAGCAGACGTTTTGACTTAAACATGGGGGTGGGGGGGGGGGGGGGAGGGGGGGGTGTCTAAAGTACCAGATCGCCGAACAGCATTGTCTAAATGCAACATCTTTTGTGCTAGGGATGCTGAGTAGCAGACACATTCAGGGCACTGCACCCAGCTACCATAAAAACAACCGTATCATCAGAAATTGCATAGTTTATTTCTTCCAACCCTACCCCCATTCCCTTTACAAAACGCTATAATGATCCGTTGTCTTAGGGATGCCGAGTTCAAACAATTTCGGGGCACTGACTTATGAAACTCAGACATTATTTTCAGGAATCGCACAGTTTATTCCTTCCAAGCCTACCCCCACCCCCTTTACCGAACAATATTATTGTCTCAATGCATGATCTATTGTCTTAGAGATGCCGAGTTGTGGACAGTTTGAAGGCACTGACCCAGCTATTATAAAAGACATTACCATAAATCATGTTATTTCTCACAAACCCTACCACATCCCTTTATAAAATCGATATCATGATCTTAGGGATGCCGAGTTGTGGACAGTTTGAAGGCACTGACCCAGCCACCATTAAAAGGCAGCCATCCCACAAATAACAGAATGTCGTTCTTTTCTGAACACTCTCGGTGCTGGCAGCTAAAGTGCAGGGAATAATTCCTCCTTTCAACAAGTAGTCTTTCCGCTACTGTTGTCTGCAGGATATTGATTAAGATTGATTAGCTCTCTCTCTCTCTCTCTCTCTCTCTCTCTCTCTCTCTCTCTCTCTCTCTCTCTCTCTCTCTCTCTCTCTCTCTCTCTCTCTCTCTCTATCTATCTATCTCTCTGAGAGCTGAGAGAGAGAGAGAGAGAGAGAGAGAGAGAGAGAGAGAGAGAGAGAGAAGAGAGAGAGAGAGAGAGACATGTTCCAATAATAGTGTCACTTCTATCTAATTTTGATGAATATTTGAAGTTATTAATAAGCAGAGGAGTCCCTGCTCACAAAATGTGGCTTAATATATTTCACATGTACAAAGGATGTCCTTGAGACACTTTTGAATAACCTTAATATTGATGTTTATGAATTGTATGAATGCACGTGTGCGTGCGTGTGTGTGTTTGCGTGCGTGTGCGCGCATCTGTGTGTGTGTGTGTTTGTGCTGTGTTGTGTGCATATTTGTGTGATTTGTGTGCAACGAGAGAGAGGGGGTGGTGGGGGGTGGGGGTTAGAGAGAGAGAGAGGGGAGGGGGGGGGGGAGAGAGGGGCTACGTTGTTCATTGTGAATATAATAACTTTGATACCATTATTGTGTTATCAAAACAATTCAGTATGTATTTTTGTTTTTTTTATCTTACATGTACCCTTCCTCTTTCTCTCTCATTCTCTTTATCCATACTCTTTTGTCTGTTCGTCTGTCTGCCTACCTGTCTGTCTCTCCTATCTTCTCTCTCTCTCTCTCTCTCTCTCTCTCTCTCTCTCTCTCTCTCTCTCTCTCTCTCTCTCTCTCTCTGTGTTTGTCCTCCTTCCATCTCTCTCTCCTTCCTTTACTCCTTCTCCCTCAGCTTTCCGTTTATGTCTTTGCTGTCTCGCTCTATCATTTCTTTCTCTACCCCCCCCCCCCTCTCATTCCTTTCTTCTTTACTCCCCCTCCCCCTCCTATTCTTCTTATTTTTCTTACTTCATGTTTTGTTTTGTTCCTAGATACTCACTTATTTTCGGTCCCTCCACATCCCATTTCTTAAGTATTTATGAATAATGCTGAATTTATTATGT
>CM065703.1:827442-829942 GCA_017654935.2 Phymorhynchus buccinoides | reverse complement strand
GTGTTGGTCGATGACATTGGCAAGAGGTGACGTATACAAAGTAAACAAGACAGGACCAAGCACAGACCCCTGGGGGACTCCACAAGAAAGCCTAACCTGTTCAGACTGACGACCATTGACCAGAACTGATTGAAAACGATCAGAAAGGTAAGAGGAAAACCAAGAAAGAGCAGGGCCCTTAATTCCACACACACACACACACACACACACACACACACACACACACACACACACACACACACACTTGCCTTTTTATTATATGATGTAACGTCCTCCGCCCCGGAGCAGGCACAGAGAGAGAGAGACAGACAGACAGGCAGAGAGAGAGAGAGAGAGAGAGAGAGAGAGAGAGAGAGAACGAAACGAAAACGAAATTTTATTTAACCAGGGAACATGAGAGAGAGAGAGAGAGAGAGAGAGAGAGAGAGAGAGAGAGAGAGAGAGAGAGAGAGAGAGAGAGAGAGAGAGAGAGAGAGAGAGAGAGAGAGAGAGAGAGACAGACAGAGAGACAGACAGAGAGACAGACAGACACAGAGTCCGTATAGTAAATACAAAGACGGTGGGAACAATACTGGAGGCAATGGCCGGAGGCAGTGCTAAGCCAGTGAGGTCCCGATTGTTTAATAATACAGCTACGTGTAGCAGCAAGAAGAGTGGATTCCACTCTTCTTGGTAGCAGTAACCACACTTCTTCTCGCACCCCGTTGTAATCCCAACTGCCCCGCACCCCACCCCACCCCAACCATCTCTCTCCCTCTGTCTCTCTCCCTCTGTCTCTGTCTCTCTCTCTCTGTCTCTCTCTCATGTTATTAGGTGATCGGACTATTGCGATGGGCTGGTTTGTATTTTTTTTTTTTTTTTTTTTCTTTTTTCTGTCTGTCCCAAGGATATCTCCCGAACCGCTTGACCGAATCGCGTCAAATTTTGTGTGAAGGTGTGCCTCCTTAATAGGAAGAGATCGGCGCAAACCATTTTGCCGTCGTGACCTTGACGTACGACCTTGAAAACCGAAAATCTATTTTTAGCCATATCTCGGGCACCGATCAACATAGGATGTTGAAACTTGGTATGAAGGTGGTTTGGCTTATGCCCGTTCTGATGATGGCATACCGATCAAGGTCAAGGTCAAGGTCAAAAAGATCGCTGGAGCCTGAAAATCGGAGGGTAATTTTTTTCTCCTTCTGTCTGTCCCAAGGATATCTTTCGAACGGGTTGACAGAATCACGTCAAATTTTGTGTGCTGGTGTGTCACCATGAGAGGAAGGCATCCGCGCAAACCATTTTGCCGTCGTGACCTTGACCTTGTTCTTCATACTTTCGTTCGCTTTATGCATGGTGTGAATGTGAGGGAGAGGGCAAGATGCAAAGATGCCTTGGTAGCTTATCCATTTTACCCTAAAAAAACCCATTCGTATTCGTATTCGTATTCTCTTTCTCTCTCCGTTTTTGTATTACCCTCTCTCTCTGACACACGCGCACACGCACACGCACGCGCACGCACACACACACACACACACACACACACACACACACACACACACACACACAGACTCTCTCTCTCACACACACACAACAACAATATACAGTATTTATACGGCGCTGAATCTTGATATAAATCAAATCAAAGCGCACACACACGTTAGCATCCATAACGCATTCAAGCAAAAATGCAATGCAAAGCGAACACACACGTTCGACATAAATGGTATACAGCAGAAACAGACCTAAAGGCAAGAGAGAGAAGAAGAGAAAGAGAGTGGAGCCTCAATGACGGGGGAACAGTTTTGAGGTTAGATTTGAAGGCTGAGAGGGTCGGTCGCTGACGGAGGGAGAGAGGAAGTTTGTTCCAAGATGTCGGTCCTGAGACAGCAAAAGAGCGCCGACCAATAGTTGAAAGCTTATACCTAGGGATCTGGAGAGAAAGCGGGTCAGAAACTGAACGTAAAGTGCGAGCTGGCGTATAGATGGAAATATTGTCGCAGAGGTAAGATGGAGCAGCTTTATGGATAGATTTATAGCAAAGGGTTTAATTTATACTCAATTATGTCTGCGACAGGAAGCCAGTGCAAAGAACGGAGAAGAGGGCTAACGTGATCGAACTTTTTCTTCCTAAGGACAAGACGAGCAGCTGTGTTTTGAATACGCTGGAGACAAGATAGAGAAGAGACTGATAGGCCACACACACGCACACACACACACACACACACACCACCCGCATTTCCCCCGCCCCCAACCATCACTAACAATCAGCTTCATTAAGACAAACCGCAACGTACAACAGAAATAGGCCAATGATGTTCAGCAGCCAGTACGACTGACCTATAAATTGGGCCAACCAATCCATCCCTTGCCAACTCCCCTCTCCCCCTCCCCCCCCCTCCTTCTCTCCCCCCTCTCTCTCTCTCTCTCTCTCTCTCTCTCTCTCTCTCTCTCTCTCTCTCTCTCTCTCTCATTCCAAGGTGAAGGTCTTCTTGACCCAGAAAGATTGGTACTGGCTAAA
>CM065703.1:814942-822442 GCA_017654935.2 Phymorhynchus buccinoides | reverse complement strand
TCGCAAACGTAAAGCTTTGTATAAATAAATCGACAGGTTTCTTATAATTTTTTCATTCGTAGAAGCTAAGAGTAAACTAAAACGAAACTGGTTTGGATGTTTGTAGAACGTTTGCAAAATGTACCGTTTTCTTAAATCATACAAGGCAGGACAACATAACACAAAATGAACATCATCTTCCCTTGTTTTCTTACATAGTGGACAAATTAAGTCAGCTTCAGTGTGTCTCTTATAACGATAGTGATGTACTAAAATCTCAGATACTCCACATCTAAACCTTGACATAATGAATTTCAAATGTTTATCCATATCAATTTTCAAATAAGTTTTAACATCATGTATCGCACAAAATGTTCTATACACATTAAATCGCTCACTGTTATTTACATGGAAGTTCCAGTCTTGCCATCTACATACTATTAATATTTCCTTAAACACATACAAAAACCGTTTCATGTCTTGCACTCCTTGATTTTCCCAAACATACCCAAACCCAAATTGATAAAGCTTACATCGAATATTTGATACCCAGTTTCTTTTATCTCTTTTATCTAAATCTAACAGCATTTCATAGGCCTTATGGGGTAATCTGTAATTTTCCATAATCGTCAATTTTAACCAATAGCGGATACAACATATAGCAGAATTAATGGAAATCGGATATCTATCAGTTTCTCCGTATATGAGATCATTGGGTGTTTGAGACTCAAGTCCTAAATATTTCTTCAATCCAAACAAGTGTACTTTCTCACAAAGATGGGCTGAATCACCAAGCCCCCAAATTTCTGCTCCATACAGTACTACAGGCTGAACTTGGGTATCAAATAGCTTTAAAAACAAATTTAAACCAGCATGCTTCAATACACGAAATTTCCGTAAAATACATAATGTAGCGTTTTTAGCTTTACTTACCAATTCATTGCATGCCACAGTGAAACTAAGTTTAGTAGAAAATAAGATACCTAAATATTTATATGCATTAACCACTGGCATATCTCTATTATTGTAAGTCCATCTTTCTCTTTCAGCTAAATAACCGCCTTTTCTAAAGACTATTATATTACTTTTACTTAAATTTACCTTTAAATCAAGATTTTTTGCTGCTCGCTGCAAACTATTTAACTGTGTTTGTAACCCAATTACTGTTTCTGCTAATAAGGCAACATCGTCTGCAAGTAATAGAATAAAAAGTTCAAAATAATCAATTGTAAATAAAGCACCATGTCTACCATTTTCAGTAACTTCTTTAGCTAATTCGTTAATAAAAAGTGAAAATAGAACAGGACTGCAGACATCGCCTTGTTTCACACCATACGTACAATTAATAAAGTCTGTTAAATTAGAACCGCATCTTACTTTAATTTTAACACTATCGTACAGAGAGAGAGAGAGAGAGAGAGAGAGAGAGAGAGAGAGAGAGAGAGAGAGAGAGAGAGAGAGAGAGAGAGAGAGAGAGAGAGAGAGAGAGAGAGAGAGAGAGAGAGAGAGGGGGGGGGGGGGACTGAAAAAAACCCACAAGAGGCAAAATGGTTGGGTAAACGAAAACTGCAGCCAAGTAAGAACCCATTCTTTCAGCACAAAGTGTGAACGTGATTGACAGAAACATCACACAAACATTACAGAGCACAGAGAAAGCACTTCTTGATATTTTGTACATTGAAAAGCGAACAAGCAAACTAACAAAGCAGAAACGACACGCGCAACCCCAACAAAGCTCAGCTGACCACTCACTGACCTTCCCCCCAGCAGTGTGTGTGGAGTGCAGGAGCACTGACCGCGGCATCTGGGTCAACTGGACCGTTAGAAACCTGCAACATACAGAAGAAACATGCATTACGAACATTGCACTGAAACAGGTTGTGTTTGGGGTTTATGTAATGCAGGATGGACTGCGAGCTTGTCTGACAGAAAAACATACCTGTTTGGAATGAAAATATGAATGCTAATGTATGTGTGTGCGTGTGTGTCAAGTCGAGTCAAGTCAAAATTTTATTTAAAGATGGACATTGAATAAGCAAACATACATGTTTTTTTCATCAAGCCATCTAACAAAGACAAAATGCAAACACACCCGCACAATACACAAACCATATTGCTTATGTACATAGAAAAAAGAACCACGGAACCGATAAATATTTACAGTAAACAATGGAAAGCCTACGAAAGGCAAAACATATCAACAAATCGTGCCACATATTTAAATGGAAATGGGGACACAAAAGGTTATACGCTCAGATACATGAACACATCTTTATCTCACTCACTACTGTCTTGTCTGTTTGTGGGAATGGGATTGGGAGACATTACAGACCAATTCTACAGAATTGCTTATCCGAACTGTTGCTTATCCGAAAGATGGAGTTTAAGTCTTGTCTGGAAATAGTTCTTGTTTTTTTTTTGTTTTTTTCAAGGTACCCGGCAGGTTGTTCCACAAGGTTCCACCAGAGTAAAAGAAACTAGATTTATAGAGGTTATTTTTAGGCCTAGGAAAAGATAAATGATTATGTCTGTGAGTATTAACCTTAAATTATGTTTTAAGCTTTTTCGGAGCATTCCCATTTACGATATTGTGCATACGTATTGCTTTATTGAACAACAATCTGTCATGTAATGTGTGTGTGTGTGGGGGGGTGGGGGGGATGGGGGGGGGGGGTTACTAATTATCTTCGGTGCGTGCGTGTATGCGTGTGCGTGTGTGTGTGTGCATGCGTGTGTGCGTGTGTGTGTGTGCGTGCGTGCGCGTGTGCGGCCCACGTGCGTGTGTGTTTAGTGCGTGTGTGTGCGTATGTATGCGCGTGTTGAAGTCTGAAGAAGGTGGAATAGGGGAGAGGTGTGGCCAGTTGACGCTAGTTCGCACAGCTCAACGGATCCCTTCGCCATTTGTTTTCACATTTATCATGACCCCAACCTAGACCTGAAGACAGCTGCAATAGGCCTCCGATGCGTAGGGGAAGACGGGGTAAAAAGCGCATGGGCGGGTAAGAAGCCCACCCCAATTATCTCATGAAATAAAGAACATTTCAGTCAAATTTACCCATGAGACGAATGCTAGACATTAACGCTCGTCTCATGGGCAAAATGAGACTGAAATTTGCTTCATTTCATGAGATAATTGGGGTGGGCTTCTTACCCGCCCATGCGCTTTTTACCCCGTCTTCCCCTACTACTTACAAAGGCACGTGACATGAAAATGAGGCCACGGAAATCGGACTACGGGGACCCGGGGAATGGTAGCCCAGGGGAAAGTGACCGACAACAAACACTAGGTGTCGCACCAACGCGCCTCTGGAAACCAAGGAGTAGTTAGGTTGACTTCCTTCACAACAACACATCCGCTTCAGAAAACGCGGCGGCACACAACGGGGCACTTGAACACTTTGTTCATTTCAGCTTGTCGTCTGGTCAACTGGTCACGTGATGAAACTGCGGTCATTCTAAAATGCAGAAGGAACCGAGAGAAAACGAGAGAAGGGAAACACGAGAGAAACCAAGTCCAAGTAATTCTAAAACACCGCAGTGTGGTCCATTTCACCGCGACTGGCTGTCAATCAATTGGTCACGTGATATGATGCTGTCGTTATTTTAAGACGAAGCACGGTTACATTTCACTGCCCTTGGCTGTCAGTCAACATACCACGGGATATACCACTGCAGTAATGACACAATACCGCAGGCGGTCAGTTTCACTGTAGCCAGCTGTCACTCACAGTCTGCCAATCGCTGCTAGCAGACGAACAAACACCGGTGAGGGCTAGCTCATCAAAGCATGTCAGCGGCCATTATCCATCATCTCCTCACAAGAAATAGGCGTCTGCCTCTGTTTCTTGGTCACCCGAACTATTATTTCCTTCACTCTTAGTTTTGACATTTCAAAGATTGCAACGATTTACTCAAAGTAAGCTTACACCCCACCCCACCCTTTCCTCCCCCTACTGAAATATTATTAAAGAACACCACATCTCTGTATATTTTCACAAAGCGTATCTTTGCTCTCTCTCTCTCTCTCTCTCTCTCTCTCTCTCTCTCTCTCTCTCTCTCTCTCTCTCTCTCTCTCTCTCTCTCTCTCTCTCTCTCTCTCTCTCTCTCTCTCTCTCTCTCTATCCCCCACCCACTCACTCATTCTCCTCCCCCCACCTTTCTCTCTCTCTCTCTCTCTCTCTCTCTCTCTCTCTCTCTCTCTCTCTGTCTCTCTCTCTCTCTCTCTCTCTCTCTCTCTCTCTCTCTCTCTCTGTCTCTCTCTCTCTCTCTCTCTCTCTCTCTCTCTCTCTCTCTCTCTCTCTCTCTCTCTCTCTCTCTCTCTCTCTCTCTCTCTCTCTCTCTCTCTCTCTCTCTCTCTCTCTCTCTCTCTCTCTCTCTCTCTCTCTCCCCCCCCCCCCACTCACCCTCTCACTCATTCTCCTCCCCCCTTTCTTTCTCTCTCTCTCTCTCTCTCTCTCTCTCTCTCTCTCTCTCTCTCTCTCTCTCTCTCTCTCTCTCTCTCTCTCTCTCTCTCTCTTGTTTACACAATCTGCATGATTCCGACAGCATAATCCGCTCTCAATTTACCCACCACTCTCTCTAATCCCCAAAGGCCACCAATGTAAATAGTGTGCAGCTAAAAACAAACCACCCTGTATCGGCCTCTGCAATGGCCCAGGGGATGGCAGAGAGAGAGAGAGAGAGAGAGAGAGAGAGAGAGAGAGAGAGAGAGAGAGAGAGAGAGAGAGAGAGAGAGAGAGAGAGAGAGAGAGACGAACGAGATCTTTTTTTTTATTGATGGCTAAGAATAAGCATAGCTTCTTTACATCTTGCCTTCAAAAAAGAGAAAATGCAACAACAACAAAATCATGAATAAACAACATTAGCTAGTAAATCATAATGTAGACCAAAAACGCAAGAAAAAATTACATGAAAATACCAAGAAAACACACACACGCGCACACACACACGCGCGCGCACGCACACGCTCACACACTCACGCACGCAAAAACCGACACAGACACACACACAGACACACTAACAAAAGTCGACGCTAACATCAAGATAAACCATACATATCAAGTCACATCATAATAATGAAAAATCAATGACACATGAAAACATATGAAATGAGAACATCGAATTGGCGCTAGTGACAAATTATGGATTATGAGGACTAGAATAAATATTTATTACTTTGAATTAACAAACTCTGTCATCAACAGCTTATGGTAGTTATGTTTAAAACTGCTCAAACTACCTTTGATTGATGAAGTAGCGAGGATCGTGTTCCACAAAGCACCACCAGAATAGGTTAGGCTTGACTTGAAAAGGTCGATGCGCGGCAAAGGTAACATGAGTTTGTGTGTATGGCGTTGATCATTAGTTCAAAATGTATTTGTGAGTGATGGTGGAGCACAACCAGATAATATTTTGAACATAAAAACAGCCTTGTTGAATGTAAGTTTCAAATGGAAAGGCAAGATGTCTAATGTCACATAATCCGAAATGGTTAATGTTGACGATTTAGCTAAGACTAATTTCAGAGCACGTCTATAAAGACTTGACAGTGGTTTAGAATATTTTCACTTGCACCATCCCAGATAGTTGATGCATAATTTATATGGGATTCAATAAAGGAATGAAAAAATATTTTACGAGAATGTAAGTCTAAAAAGTGTTTAATTTTGGATAACTGAAATATCTTTGGGGAGACACATTTGCAAACATTTGACACATGTTCAGACCAGGAGAGGTTTTCGTCAACAACTACACCAAGAACTTTGTGGAAAGAAACTTGATTAATATTGTTACCGTTTATAAGAAGAGGAGGGACATTAAGATGAAGATTTTGTCGTTTCTGTCTACTTGTTATAACCATAAATCTAGTCTTTAATGGATGGAGACTCATGTGATTTAATTCAGACCAGTTAAGTAATCCATCAATGCTCTTTTGTAATATAGACAATGCAGTTCTGTAATCAGAATGACTTGAATGCAGTGTAGTATCATCTGCGAATAATTCGCACAGAGAACTGAGAACTAGAGGCAAATCTTTAATGTAGATAGTGAATAATAAGGGTCCAAGAACTGAACCTTGAGGTATGCCATACTTGGTTGTTAGAGTGGTAGACATAGCGCCATTCATTGCAACAATCTGCTTCCTATCAGTTAAAAACGACGAAAGAAGCTCCATTATGTTAGTAGATATACCATATATTTTAAGCTTTTCTAGAAGTAGGGAATGATCAATGACGTCAAATGCTTTCGCAAAATCAACTAAAAGGACACTAGTTAATTCATTGTTATTAATATTGGATAGCCACTTATCTACTAGGCTAGTGAGTGCTGTGTGACAAGAATGTTTAGCTCTAAACCCAGACTGGCAAGGATGGAGTAGATCGAAATGATCAAAATGATTGATAATATGTTTTTTAATATGAGTTTCAAAAGGTTTAGATAGGGCAGAAATGATAGATATAGGCCTGCAATTGGACGGGTCTGAGCGATCGCCAGATTTATATATAGGAGTGACTTTAACCACTTTGAAAGCTTTAGGGAATTGATTTTTTGAAATAAACAAATTATAGACATAAGTTAGTGATTCGGTAATAACTGGAGCAGACTGTTTTAAAATGTTACTATCAATATCATCAAGTCCTCTAGTACTAGTTGGTTTTAGGTGGATTAGTGCATTATAAACCTCATAAGTAGCCAGAGGGGGTATACTAAGTTCAGATAAAATTTCTTTTTTAGAACAAAAATCGTGTAAGTATTTAAGATCGTGTTCTGAGGATTTGTCTGAACTAATAATGGAACTAGCTATTTCTGAGAAATGTGCATTTAACGTATCAGGAGATAGATCCTTTATTACATGATGTTTACATTCGCATGCTTATTAGTTAACTGATTTATGGCTGTCCATATGGATTTGCTGTCAGATTTTGAAGAAACTAATTGCTGAAAATATTCCTTTTTTGATGCCCTTTTTAAGGTGGTAACAAAATTCCTTTGTTTACGGGCATCTTCTAAGTCGCCATTAGCAAAAAGCGACTCTCTCAAATCAATCGCATCTTGAACATTTTTGGTTAACCAGGGAGAGAGAGAGAGAGAGAGAGAGAGAGAGAGAGAGAGAGAGAGAGAGAGAGAGAGAGAGAGAGAGAGAGAGAGAGAGAGAGAGAGAGAGAAACAGACAGACAGACAGATAGACAGACAGAGAAAAACAGGCAGGCAGACAGACAGACAGATAAAAACAAGCAGGCAGACAGAGAAAGACAGACACAAGACAGAAGACAGAAACAGATAGATATAAAGAAAGAGAAAGTGGGACAGAGATACACAAAGAACGACCTAGAGGGAGAGACAGAGAGAGATACATGCAAACCAAAGAAACAAACCCCACACAAGTACGAGTAAATGGAAGGGAAGTAGACGACTCTGCATCTCCCACACACATTGACTTTAAATGTGAACAGAAACTGGGCTATCTGTGTTGTCAATATCGCTGCTTGAAACATACTATTTCAACTGGAGACAGGATGC
>CM065703.1:797442-807442 GCA_017654935.2 Phymorhynchus buccinoides | reverse complement strand
CTAAGACATCTCATCTCATCGTCTCTCCATCGATCTCTCTCTCCTCTCTCTCTCTCTCTCTCTCTGCTATCACGAAGTTCAGAACAGCTACAAAGATCAGTGGTGATCCCAATGAGGCCTGTCAGTTCTGAGCATTCACAGCTGTTGGCGGCCTCGTTTTCTGCAAATCAATAATTATGTCTTATCAATCTTGTCGAGTGACATCCATAAACTGATGTTATCCTTCTCTACTCCTTTATGATAGTGCCTTCTGGCTTTCACCCGAGAAGAATGATAGTACCTTCTGGCTTTCACTCACCACGATAAGAATGATAGTACCTTCTGGCTTTCACCACGAGAAGAATGATAATACACTTCTAGTTTTCACATTCCACAGAATAATGATATTACCTTTCTGGCTTTCACATGGCGAGAAGAATACATAACCTTCTAGTTTTTCACAAGAGAAGAAATGATAGTTGGCCTTCTGGCTTTCACACGAGAAGAATGATAGTACCTTCTGGCTTTCACACGAGAAGAATAATGCCTTCTAGTTTTCACAAGAGAAGAATGATAGTGCCTTCTGGCTTTCACCTGAGATGAATGATAGTACCTTCTGGCTTTCACACGAGAAGAATAATGCCTTCTAAGTTTTTCACAGAGAGAAGAATGATAGTACCTTCTGGCTTTCACCAGAGAAGAATGATAGTGCCTTCTGGCTTTCACCAGAGAATAATGATAGTACCTTCTGGCTTTCACACGAGAAGAATAATGCCTTCTAGTTTTTTCACAAGAGAAGAATGATAGTACACCTTCTGGCACATCATCACACGAGAAGAATGGATAGGTACCTTCTAGCCTGTCTTTCTGGCATTCACCACGAGAAAGAATGATAGTACCTTCTGGCTTTCACACGAGAAGAATGATAGTGCCTTCTGGCTTTTTCACAGAGAAGAATGATAGTACCTTCTGGCTTTCACACGAGACAGAATGATAGTGCCTTCTGGCTTTCACACGAGAAGAATAATAGTGCCTTCTAGTTTTCACAAGAGAAGAATGATAGTGCCTTCTGGCTTTTTCACAACGAGAAGAATGATAGTACCTTCTGGCTTTCACCCACCCGGAAGAATGCATAGTACCTTCTGGCTTTCACACGAGAAGAATAATGCCTTCTAGTTTTCACAAGAGAAGAATGATAGTGCCTTCTGGCTTTCACTAGAGAAGAATGATAGTACCTTCTGGCTTTCACCCGGGAAGAAGCATAGTACCTTCTGGCTTTCACACGAGAAGAATAATGCCTTCTAGTTTTCACAAGAGAAGAATGATAGTGCCTTCTGACTTTCACCAGAGAAGAATGATAGTACCTTCTGACTTTCACCCGAGAAGAAGCATAGTACCTTCTGACTTTCACCATAGAAGAATGGTAGTACCTTCTGGTATGTAAGAGACGATGAATGAGACTCACCAGCGCTGCAAGGTAACACGCCCACTTCACGATGAGCAAAGCCGGAGGGTACTACCTGCTTTATATTTCGATAGTATGTTCTGGCATTTGCCTATCTCACTTCTACTCCCTCCTCGTTAGTTTGACCGGTTCATCTGCTGTGGCCCAGTGATGACGTGGATATCACAAGGTGTCTGCGCAAATCAGTTATCACCCGGCAGGAAAACACTGTACTGGAGTGTGAGAGGTGTGTGTGAGGGGTGTGTGTGTGTGTGTGTGTGTGTGTGTGTGTGTGTGTGTGTGTGCGTGTGCGTGTGCGTGTGCGTGCGTGTGCGTGCGTGTGCGTGTGCGTGCGTGCGTACGTGCGTGTGTGTGTGTGTGTACGTGTGCGCGTTCGTGCGTGTGTGTGTGTGTGTGTGTGTGCGTGCGTGCGTGCGTGTGTGTGCGTGCGTGCGTGCGTGCGTGCGTGCGTGCGTGTGTGCGTGCGTGCGTGCGTGTGTGTGTGTGCGCGCGTGTGTGTGTGTGTTGTGTGTATGTGTGTGTGTGTGTGTGTGTGTGTGTGTGTGTGTGTGTGTGTGCCAGCCGTGGTGTCCAACGTGGACCTACACTACAGACAGCGGCGGAGGACACGCTCTACTGATGGGCAGTGGGGTTGTTTTTCAGATAAACAAAAGAAACCTGCCCAGGGGGCATCGCCATTATGTCGGTCAAGAGGACGCGGGCTGACACAGAAGCTTCGTCAACTTCAGAATCAAAGCTTTCTGTTGTCGTAGCGGTGGGCTGTGAGACAGAACAGAGGTCACGTGACGGGCACGATTATGGAATTCCCCATGATAGCGCGAGCCAACGCCACAGATGGAATCGTCATTGATCGCAACAAAACGCTAGAAAGCGTTCGCACGGTGAAAACCTCCGGCACGACAGACAAATCAAAGTCCTTTAGTTAAATACAGTCGATGACAGAAATCGTCATGCAAAGTAAACACTCAAAAATAAGAAAGAACTTGCCCGGAACAGTCTAGTAAGAAGCAAATGGTGTAGAAGAGGTCATCAAATTGTTATTATATCCAGACGGTTTTTTGCATTCGTGGAAAAGAAAGCCTAGAATTTTAAGTACACTCTGTATCATATCCTTAAAAGATGATACATACTAGAATGCTATTCTCAGTGCACACGTAGTCTAGGCAACATAATATAAACCAGCTTTAAATGAACTGCAGATCTTCTAAAACAACAACAAACACAGCAACAATAACAGCAACAAACACAGCAACAAACATAGCAACAAACACAGCAACAAACAGCAACAATAACAGCAACAAACACAGCAACAAACACAGCAACAAACACAGCAACAAACACAGCAACAATAACAGCAACAAACACAGCAACAAACATAGCAACTCGGATCAATTTCATAACCACCACTGCGTATTGATCCCTCCTTGAAGTCAACAAACAAAATGTTAATGTGTCTTAAGGTCACCCTTCAGCTCGTTACCAACATCATGTTTATGTTCTGTTCCAGTGGCATTACTACTTGTGGCAGCCAATAGTGTGTTCGACATCTGTGTCTTAAGGCCACCCTTCAGCTCGTTACCAACATCATGTTTATGTTCTGTTCCAGTGACATTACTACTTGTGGCAGCCAATAGTGTGTTCGACATCTGTGTTTGAGCGCCATGTAAGGGCTCGTTTGCATTTGTGGATGTTGCTGCTATACATGTGACTGGGTTTCAATAAAAGTCGTTTAATAAATCAACTAACAAATGAGAATGTTCGCCGGTAATACCATGCCCCTCCATCAAACTTCAGCAAAAGTCCGTTCTTTATCTTCTATAATAGCAACAGGTAGACAGACAGACAGACAGACAGACAGACAAACATGCATAGTAAATAGAACATAATTTCCTGAGGTGGAAGGTAAAACATAAATCTGCGTGATATCTTTGTAACCGTTTCTGACATTTATAAGCGCTTGTAAAAGGAACTAGATCAATAAAACTAAATACCCCAATGCTGTGATTCCCCACTGCCCTGCAAACATCGAAACATGCATCGAACCCCCCCCCCCCCCCCCCCGCCCCCCCCCCCCCCCCCCCCCCCCCCCCCGTGCACTATTGATTCTGTCTCCTCTTTTCTTTCCACAATTCCCCCACCTCTGTCCTTTCCAGCCCACCCCCCCCTTTCATGCCATCTCCCATCTCGTTTTATGTTCCTGGGGGGTGGGGGGTGCGGGGGGGGGGGGGGGGGGGGGGGGGGGGGGGGGGGGGGGGGGGGGGGGGGGGTCGCATTGTATCCTCCTCCATGCTCATTGTATTATGCGTATCTCTTTTGTTTCACACATTTACTTCCACAGAGACATAAATGTATATCATAAAACACGCACACACACACACACACACACACACACACACGCATACGCACACACGCGCGCGCACGCACGCACACACATATACGCACGCACGCGCGCGCGCGCGCTGACACACACACACCTCGCGAAAACCATTTTACAAAGTCAACAGCCTTCCAGCAAGCCAGAAGAATTACACTCAAATCACGCACAAAACCAATTACTTCTAACATTTAAGCAGGAGGGGTGTCTTCAATTTTTTTTTTTTTTAAACTGTATATAGAAGTCAATAAAATAAGAATGTAAATAACCTCTTGACCGCAACTGGTTCAATAGCATAATTTACAAAGACAGGGCTAAAAGCTTTCAGGGTACAACACTTTGCAAACCAGTGGAATAACAAAATACACTACATTTAGCAGGCCTATTTGTCCTCTGTCTCTCCCCATTAGTCTGTCTGAATAGCTCCTGGATTTGCTATTTTATCTGTCTTGTTGTTGGTTTGTTAGTCTCTCTCTCTCTCTCTCTCACATCCTCTCTCTCTCTCTCTCTCTCTCTCTCTCTCTCTCTCTCTCTCTCCTCGGTCGTCTCTCTCTCTCTCTCTCTCTCTCTCTCTCTCTCTCTCAGTTTCTGTCTCTGTCTCTCTCTCTCTCTCTCTCTCTCTCTCTCTCTCTCTCTCTCTCTCTCTCTCTCTCTCTCTCTCTCTCTCTCTCTCTCTCTCTCTCTCTCTCTTTCTGTACATGCCCACGCGTTCAGGCCAATATCAACAATGAATGAAAGCCATTTAAGGAACGGTGCGTGATAAAAAGTGAAGGCTGCACTATTTTAAAATAGATTCCATAAAGCCATTGATTCAAATACATTCATGATGCAAATACTGTAGATAATTTCCCCCCAAAACATTTTTTCTTTCAAATACAGTTTTGTTGGTGTTTGTTCCTGACAACAGCATACAAATCTGTCGACAAAGCAGAATTTTGCAACGTGTTTCATGCGATGCTTTTAGTCCCGACTGTCCCACTTTCAACAAATCGATTTTTCACGGTTTTTCTTGCTTTCGCTTGTATAATTCTACCGCGGACACAATGACAGGACATTAATTGACTTCTCCACTTGTGGAAATTCTCCCTCTCTCCTGCACTTTCACAATGAGTCCCCTCCCTAGAAGTTCGACAGGTTATTATTTTTCAGGGCTCCAACTTGAGAACTGAGTGCCTTCCATCCATTCATCCATCCATCCATGCATCATTTTTCAAACATTTCTAAAAGCTGTCTTCTTCTCCACGAGTATGCATCCATCATGCCCTCCTTCACTCTATCATATGTGGGACAAGGCGAAGAGCTGTGGGTCGACTTTCTTCACTCGGTAAATGGTTCACAAGGTTTACAGTTATTCGGGGGAAGTTCGCTCAAGTGGTCGTTGACTCACTGTGGTGATATATCACTTCTGTTGGTTGGGGATTTACAGACAATGAACAGTTGGAATCACTTGCATTTTGTTGCATATACTTTGTTTGCATTTACGTCGATGTCTTTGTATCTGTCTGTCTCTCCCACTCTGTCTCTGCCCCCCCACCCCCCTCCATCTCTCTCTCTCTCTCTCTCTCTCTCTCTCTCTCTCTCTCTCTCTCTCTCTCTCTCTCTCTCTCTCTCTCTCTCACACACACACACACACACACACACACACACACACACACACACACACACACACACACACACACACACACACACACAATGCACTTACATTCACAAGCACACGCACACACGCACGCACGCACGCACACACACACGCACGTACACACACACACACACACACACACACACACAACACACACACACACACACACACACACACACACACACACACACACACACACACACTTACATCAGCCATCTCACCGTCTAAGCTTTCTCACAAATACAGTTGAATCTGAAGAAGAATCGTCTTCGTGTCCCAACTTTCAATACAAGTGTAAAAACACATTTGGTTCACACTATGTTTATCTCCCCCCCCCCCCCCTCCCACACATCTCCCTGAGCTGTTTGTACCCTCCACCCCCTTCCCAATTCATAAACTTTGTTCCCCTTACTGTTTGTCCTGTTCCTTTGTTTCAACAACCGCATTACGGGGAGCTGGACGACCCCGAACCCCCCACGAGTCTCTCTCCGTGGGGAGACTGGGAGGTCTTTCGTAAAAACAGTTCCCCCACTTTCTGGAAATTATGTGTCTTGTACCCGTCGAACACTACAACCAATCGATCTAATATATAAGCTTCGTAATGACAAAGACTTTTGATTGTTTTGTAACTAGAATAGTTCATCTTCGTGTTGTCCTTAATTGTAGCATTGGATTGTCCTATCTCCATGCTGCATGCTGTCTGTGCTCTGTTATCTGGTCAGGTTGTAATCCATTTAGTGTTCGACGAGGACGTTGAGCTGTCCAGTGTTTTGTTTTTGTTTTCTAACCAGAATAATGTTACGCACATTGCAAGACCTAAAGTCGCCACCAACTTCACACGAAGTCAGACAAACACATTGTAGGCCAATATTCCGATTCCAAAGTGCTCCCTGTCTTAGTTTGATCGTTATGACGTCACTGATACGGAGCCAACAAAGATCAAAGTGCATAAGAGTCGTGATTCTGAAAGTCGTGGCGTTCCCCTACTTTTTGCAGCGCGTGAGCGAGAGAGAGAGCGAGACAAAGAGAAAGAGAGCGAGGCAAAGAGAAGAGAGCGAAACAAAGAGAAAGAGAGCGAGACAAAGAGAAAGAGAGAGTGAATTCTGCGTTGCTAGGAAACTGCCTAACAAAGAAACGCCACCTTGTGTCAAGTGCTACGGACGATGGGTCCACCCAAACCTCCTGTAACACAGACCTGTCTCCCCCTCCCCCATTGTCAGTGTTGTGTTAAAGACCCACCACGTCACGTGTCAAAAGCACGGTTTACGCGTGCTTTCCTTCTTACAGCTGGTAAGAAATCTTAAGAAATCTTCCTAGCATAAGAGGGAATGTGGCACGCGACGTGGGGGGTCCTTAAGGACTGTGGGTCACTGTGCAGCCTAGAACAACACACATCCTGCATAAGAGGGAATGTGGCACGCGACGTGGGGGGTCTTTAAGGACTGTGGGTCACTGTGCAGCCTAGAACAACACACATCCTGTACCCCAGACCTGTCTCCCCATCCCCCATTGTCAGTGTGAGGACTGGGGGTGACTGTACAGCCTAGAACAACACACATCCTGTACCCCAGACCTGTCTCCCCATCCCCATTGTCAGTGTGAGGACTGGGGGTCACTGTGCAGCCTAGAACAACACACATCCTGTACCCCAGACCTGTCTCCCCATCCCCCATTGTCAGTGTGAGGACTGGGGGTGACTGTGCAGCCTAGAACAACACACATCCTGTACCCCAGACCTGTCTCCCCATCCCCATTGTCAGTGTGAGGACTGGGGGTCACTGTGCAGCCTAGAACAACACACATCCTGTACCCCAGACCTGTCTCTCCATCCCCCATTGTCAGTGTGAGGACTGGGGGTGACTGTGCAGCCTAGAACAACACACATCCTGTAACGCAAAGGACTGGGGGTGACTGTGCAGCCTAGAACAACACACATCCTGTACCCCAGACCTGTCTCTCCATCCCCCATTGTCAGTGTGAGGACTGGGGGTGACTGTGCAGCCTAGAACAACACACATCCTGTAACGCAAAGGACTGGGGGTGACTGTGCAGCCTAGAACAACACACATCCTGTACCCCAGACCTGTCTCCCCATCCCCATTGTCAGTGTGAGGACTGGGGGTGACTGTACAGCCTAGAACAACATACATCCTGTACCCCAGACCTGTCTCCCCATCCCCCATTGTCAGTGTGAGGACTGGGGGTGACTGTACAGCCTAGAACAACACACATCCTGTACCCCAGACCTGTCTCCCCATCCCCCATTGTCAGTGTGAGGACTGGGGGTGACTGTACAGCCTAGAACAACATACTTCCTGTACCCCAGACCTGTCTCCCCATCCCCCATTGTCAGTGTGAGGACTGGGGGTGACTGTACAGCCTAGAACAACATACATCCTGTACCCCAGACCTGTCTCCCCATCCCCATTGTCAGTGTGAGGACTGGGGGTCACTGTGCAGCCTAGAACAACACACATCCTGTACCCCAGACCTGTCTCCCCATCCCCCATTGTCAGTGTGAGGACTGGGGGTGACTGTGCAGCCTAGAACAACACACATCCTGTAACTCAAAGGACTGGGGGTGACTGTGCAGCCTAGAAAAACAAACATCCTGTAACTCAAAGGACTGGGGGTGACTGTGCAGCCTAGAAAAACAAACAGAGAGAAGGGAAAAAAAGAAAAAGAAAATAGTACGAAGAAAAGAGAGCAGAGAAGGGATAGAGGAGGAGGGTTTATAAAGAGTGGCAGTCAACGGTCATCAGAGCAGAGAAGGGATAGAGGAGGAGGGTTTATAAAGAGTGGCAGTCAACGGTCATCAGAGCAGAGAAGGGATAGAGGAGGAGGGTTTATAAAGAGTGGCAGTCAACGGTCATCAGAGCAGAGAAGGGATAGAGGAGGAGGGTTTATAAAGAGTGGCAGTCAACGGTCATCAGAGCAGAGAAGGGATAGAGGAGGAGGGTTTATAAAGAGTGGCAGTCAACGGTCATCAGAGCAGAGAAGGGATAGAGGAGGAGGGTTTATAAAGAGTGGCAGTCAACGGTCATCAGAGCAGAGAAGGGATAGAGGAGGAGGGTTTATAAAGAGTGGCAGTCAACGGTCATCAGAGCAGAGAAGGGATAGAGGAGGAGGGTTTATAAAGAGTGGCAGTCAACGGTCATCAGAGCAGAGAAGGGATAGAGGAGGAGGGTTTATAAAGAGTGGCAGTCAACGGTCATCAGAGCAGAGAAGGGATAGAGGAGGAGGGTTTATAAAGAGTGGCAGTCAACGGTCATCAGAGCAGAGAAGGGATAGAGGAGGAGGGTTTATAAAGAGTGGCAGTCAACGGTCATCAGAGCAGAGAAGGGATAGAGGAGGAGGGTTTATAAAGAATACAAAAAAGGGAGAGGGTGGGGGCGTTGGTCTTTGCGTGCTGTGCACACAGCGATAGATGTGTTTGCTGAAATCCTCACTTCTCCAAACACTGCAGGGTGATTGCCTGGGTTCCACCCCATCCCGTTCTGCGTCTGTCACGTGTGTGTGCACAGACATGCACACACACACACACACACACACACACACACACACATGCGCACGCACGCGCGCGCGCACACCTATATTTAGGCACACGCGCGCATTCAGAGGCAGTCAAGAACTATGCACAAGGGAAGGTATATTATGTATCTGGGCTCACAAAGACATCAATATAAAAGTAACGGCCATTGAGATCAACTAGATACCAGGTTGATTTTATAAAGAGACGTTGCGCTGTTTATTCACCACTGGAAATGGAAAGCTGACTGATGTCTTTTCAGACGTTTAGAAAGCCCAACTTTTGGACTGATTGATCAAGGAAATGAACCTACAATTGTTTTTAAAATAAAATAAGTTTTTTTTATTTACTCTTTGATGTACTCTCCCCCTCATATTTTCTACCCAAGCTTTTCCAAGCACAGCGATCATTACAAATTACTTACTGAATGAAATGGGAAAACTTTAAATTGTATTTATAAACGTTAGAGCCAAACTACAATGACACCGAGGCATTTCAAAGATAGCTAATATCAAGCTGAACACAAAAATGAAAACGTGTTCCTTCTCATTACCAGTAATCTCATTAGAACACAAAATGTGCATCGTGTATTCCTCAGAGAATTTGTTTATCTAAGAGACCAGTACAACCAGTCAATGACGACAGCTAGAAAATGTCACAGCGTCCTCATTACGGGGCCTTAAACCTGGGATGACATCAGTTTATATGCACAGAAATGCTAACTAAACAAATGCTGCTGCTTCTAACAGCTGGTGAAGAAAAACAGTCTGTACCACAGCATACACACAGGAAGGGGCAGTCATCTCCTCACGTGTATATGTTCATAAACACCCGTTTAATAAGTTCCATGTGTGACGAGAAAGCTGAACCAACAAATATCTGCTACGGGCAAAAATATTAGAAACCAAATCCTGTAATAAAACAGATGAATCTAACAAGTTCTCTTCATATGGTTTTCAAAGTATTTTCGAACATTTCTACCCGTTTCTTAAAACGTCATTGTATTACAATAAACCC
>CM065703.1:774942-792442 GCA_017654935.2 Phymorhynchus buccinoides | reverse complement strand
CTGTTTTGCACTGTTTGTCTGTCTGTCCTAGCCTGTTTTTATCTGTGTGTCTCCCTCTCTCTCTCTCTCTCTCTCTCTCTCTCTCTCTCTCTCTCTCTCTCTCTCTCTCTCTCTCTCTCTCTCTCTCTCTCTCTCTCTCTCTCTCTCTCTCTCTCTCTCTCTCTCTCTCTCCCCCACAACAGACCGGATAGTGAAGGACCCAATGATGTACTTCACGAATACTGGCACATCAAATGATGTAAGTGTCCTGTGTGACAAATAGCAGATATCATGGAACAGAACTAACATATGCTTTGTTAGTAACTTGGAAAAAGGTTACAAGAAAGCCGGAGAGAGAGAAACAGGAATAGAAAGAAAGGGGGGAGGGTGTGTCTATCATTTAACGTCTTTCCACTTCTCGTGATATTAGACGGATGTGTGTGTGTGTGTGTGTGTGTGTGTGTGTGTGTGTGTGTGTGTGTGTGTGTGTGTGTGTGTGTGTGTGTGTGTGTGTGTGTGCGTGCGTGCGTGCGCACGCGCGTGTGTGTGCGTGCGTGCGTGCGTGCGTGCGTGCGTGCGTGCGTGCGTGCGTGCGTGCGTGCGTGTGTGTGTGTGTGTGTGCGTGTGCGTGTGCGTGTGCGTGCGTGTTCGTTCGTGCGTGCGTGTGCGTGCGTGCGTGCGTGCGTATGTGCGTGCGTGTGTGTGAGTGTGTGTGTGTGTGTGCGTGTGTGTGCGTGCGTGTGTGCGTGCATGTGTGTGAGGGTGACGGTATGTACAAGCAGTTGACTGTGGTGATTGTGGTAAAAATCCTTTAAGATGGTGAAACATCAGAAAGCTCTCAGACCATTCCTATTCTCCATTAAAGGGAGAGAGAGAGAGAGAGAGAGAGAGAGAGAGAGAGAGAGAGAGAGAGAGAGAGAGAGAGAGAGAGAGAGAGAGAGAGAGAGAGAGAGAGAGAGAGAGAGAGAGAGAGAGAGAGAGAGAGAGAGAGAGAGAGAGAGAGAGAGAGAGAGAGAGAGAGAGAGAGAGAGAGAGAGAGAGAGAGAGAGAGAGAGATTTCAGACTTCAGAGAGAGATTCAATTCAATTCAATTCAATGCCATTCAAACAATTTTAACGACTAGGCCTTCAGCCCGTATCATAGGGAGGATGGGGAGGGGGTTATAATGACACATAACATTTGCATCAAAAAACCAGAAAATAACACAAATTCTTGTGGATTGAAACAGTTAAGCAAAAATAAACAAATTAGTAAGTAAATAAATAAGCAGATATAAATAAATGTATAAATTAAAGAGAAAACAACAACAACAGATAATCCAATTAGATATTGAGTCGATGAAACAGTTGGTTAATCAATTAGCCAGAACTAGTCGATTACAAATATACCAAACTATTAAACTATCAAACAACCAATCATCCATTATTAATTAATAATACGAACAAGTAAGCAGTCCCACATCAATCAGCCACCGATAATTAGTAAATGCACCAAACTAATTCAATAAACCACCATTAATCAACACATTTACCAGATAAACAATCAACAGAGTGGTCAATGATTCTATCAACCAAACGGTCAAAAGCAAGCATCTGATTAGAGATATTAGATTATTAAGTCTTTTTGTTGTGAATTTTATTTCTTAGATCATTAAGTCTTTTTGTTGTTATTCATATTTGAATGTATGTTTTCTTATTTTCTGTTTTGACTCACCAGTGTCTGCCATTGTGTTTGTTGTTATCTATGTATTAGCTTAAAAGTCCCCCTAGGGCCAAAGCTCAAATAAAACTGTTTCCAAACTGTTACAAGGTGATACTATGCATAGACACTCACACTTGTAAAGGTAGATAATGCGAAAGAGCATTCATGAGGCCATTTACACTTGCCTTTTTTACCGGTCTCAGAGCGGTTTGAAAGCGGTTCTGTGCATTTACATTACACTTGAAACTTGAAACATGAAACCGCTTTATCGAAAGCGATCTCCGACCTGCTAGCGACCAGGCCCGAGACCGGTTTTGGTCTGTTTGGATGCCAGACATCTCTGGAATGTGCCCCCTCCCTTACCGATTTGCGGGAAATTTATCAGAGCAGGGCCTACATTCTTTTTTTTCCCCCTTTTCTTTTCTCTCACGAAAATGGACAACGAAGCATGAAGAGGGTGTGTTTGGAGTTCTGACGAAACAAGTTTGTTGATTGATGTGTTGTCGGATGACTAAATACAAGTCGAATTGAATGGAGGGAAAAGAAACATTTTAGTTTTTGCGCATATTGCAAAAAAATAAAAAATAAAAATAAAACAATGAAAGAGGAGCACGGCATTCTGTGGAGTCTGTACACGCCACACACTTCGCACTGTGCGTGGTTGATGATGAAAGTCTAGTGTCTGAATGTGGCACAGAAAACATGAAGCAAACAATGACAGAAACAATGAAAGAGGAGCACGGCAATCTGTGGAGCGCTGTACACGCCACACACTTCGCACTGTGCGTGGTTGATGGTGAAAGTCTAGTGCCTGAATGTGGCACAGAAAAGATGAAGCAAACAATGACAGAAACAATGAAATCAATCGCTTTCTTCTCTGTGCACTCTCGTCAATCAGAAATCTCAATCTTTGAGCTCTTTGCCTTCACCTTAGAGTCAACCCGCTGTTGCTCAGTTGGTAAAAGTCGCTAGCCCGTAATCCGTCAGGTTTGTGAGTGTGCGGGTTCGAACCTAGCTCGGGTCACAGCAGTGTGTCCTTGGGAAAGGCACTTTACTCCTATTTCCCTCACTCCACCCAGGCGTAAATGGGTACCTGACGTAAGTTGGAGAAAAAGTCCTTTGGATGAGACTTTTCAAAAACCGAGGTCCCGTGTGCGAACGCATGCGCAAGATCTTGTGCACACGTTAAAGCCCATCCTACTATTCGGTACGAGTAGGCCGTGTGTGCCGGTGGGATGGATGACACGAGTTCACATAGCACGCATCATGTGCACTATTAATGGTCTGAATGAAGACCGGTGAGCGCGGGGCAGGATAAACATCCCCAACTGGAAGAAGAAGAAGAACCAGGAACACAGCGACACCACGTGCTGGTTCTTATGCGCCCGTGACGCATCCAGGCATTCATGTCAGGCTGCCTTTAGGGTCATTCAGGGTTCAGTATGAGGTCAGAGCGGTTCTGTATTTCCTAGTGTAAATGCAAGGAAACCGAACGCGCCGAATACAGATTGAATCCGCATCCAGAAAGCGGTTTATATGTAAACGGCCTCAATGACTCAACACAAACTATAGCGATAACTCAACTTGAATCAACATACACAGCACTGAACCATAGAGGGCTAAAATTGAGCAAATTGTCATTCAAAGATATGTAAAGTAAGGGTGATAACCTACAAAGAATGCATACATACAAAATATGCTCAGAATGCGGAATTTACTACGTTTTGATAAACTAAAACGAGATATTATATACGAATTAATGTTTCACGAGGCCTTGATAAACCAAGCAAAAGCCTGAAGGGCATCTGACATTCATACACAATGCACACAGACTTCGGTAAACACACGTTTGTCTGTCTAAATAACATGGAGGTATAAACTCGCACAGAACATTGTTATTTTGTGTTAAGTACCATGCTATAGAGGGGGCCATGGTGCATTGAGAAAACACGCATCAAAAACACAAAGTACTGTGTACACTAAATAGTCCACAAAGGCATTATAATCACAAAGTACTGTGTACACTAAATAGTCCACAAAGGCATTATAATCACAAGGGAAGAGACATATTTGAGTACAACATGCTAGTGTTGTGTGAACATGCCTGTTGTTATTTTCTATTCTTTGTATGCATTTTGTACTCTTTTTTTCTTTTCCTTTTCTTGTTATTTGGCTTTTCTTTTCCCCTCGAGGGCATGGTGTAAAGAAGCTTGAGCTTATCCGTTTACCCTCATTAAACATTCGTATTCGTAAAAATAAAAATAAAAAGTATTCGTAAAACATGCATAACATTTCTATAATTTAATGAAAACACGTTTTCTGAATCAAAAACATTTTCTTACCCATGAATCAAAAGACCAAATGTCTGCAGTTTCGTGTTTGACGCTTAGAAAATAAACAAAAAAGGTACCCTATAGTCAGTCACGAATCCATTTGATCAACATCAATGTGTAAACATGCTAACGCAATACATTACGTAGGGTAAAAGCTTTAGCAATGAATACGGCAAGTTTTGTACATAGTCTTGAATCAGAGAGAAGTAAGGTCAATCTCAATGCATTTGGATTAGAACAATATTTTCTAGGAATAAGTGTTTCACGTAAATTACTATACTGATGGCACTCCAAAAGAAAGTGCAGTTCCGTGTCAAGGACTTTAGGACAAAATGGGCAGTCTTTGTTTTGTTGTGCCTTTGAAAATCGAAATCTATGAGGTCTCAACTGTGAAACCCCTAGTCTTATTCTGGTCAAATGTTTCCTTAATGCTGGGTTCTTAATGACACTCAAATAGTATGGAGTGCCTTGCAATAATCTAAATGATGAAAATAACTGAAATCTGTCCTTTGAAGAAATCGCGGAGTCGAGACATTGCAAATGGTTGTCAATTAATCTCTGCTTTAAAAGAGTCAAGGACATTATGGCAATTCACCCTGGAATCATAGTCTGTTCCATTGACATGAGTCATTATTGGTCCATAGGACATTATGGCAATTCACCCTGGAATCATAGTCTGTTCCATTGACATGAGCCATTATTGGTCCATAGGACATTATGGCAATTCACCCTGGAATCATAGTCTGTTCCATTGACATGAGCCATTATTGGTCCATAGGACATTATGGCAATTCACCCTGGAATCATAGTATGTTCCATTGACATGAGCCATTATTGGTCCATAGGACATTATGGCAATTCACCCTGGAATCATAGTCTGTTCCATTGACATGAGCCATTATTGGTCCATAGGACATTATGGCAATTCACCCTGGAATCATAGTCTGTTCCATTGACATGAGCCATTATTGGTCCATAGGACATTATGGCAATTCACCCTGGAATCATAGTCTGTTCCATTGACATGAGCCATTATTGGTCCATATGACATTATGGCAATTCACCCTGGAATCATAGTCTGTTCCATTGACATGAGCCATTATTGGTCCATAGGACATTATGGCAATTCACCCTGGAATCATAGTCTGTTCCATTGACATGAGCCATTATTGGTCCATAAGACATTATGGCAATTCACCCTGGAATCATAGTATGTTCCATTGACATGAGCCATTATTGGTCCATAGGACATTATGGCAATTCACCCTGGAATCATAGTCTGTTCCATTGACATGAGCCATTATTGGTCCATAGGACATTATGGCAATTCACCCTGGAATCATAGTATGTTCCATTGACATGAGCCATTATTGGTCCATAAGACATTATGGCAATTCACCCTGGAATCATAGTATGTTCCATTGACATGAGCCATTATTGGTCCATAGGACATTATGGCAATTCACCCTGGAATCATAGTCTGTTCCATTGACATGAGCCATTATTGGTCCATAGGACATTATGGCAATTCACCCTGGAATCATAGTCTGTTCCATTGACATGAGCCATTATTGGTCCATAGGACACTATGGCAATTCACCCTGGAATCATAGTCTGTTCCATTGACATGAGCCATTATTGGTCCATAGGACATTATGGCAATTCACCCTGGAATCATAGTCTGTTCCATTGACATGAGCCATTATTGGTCCATAGGACATTATGGCAATTCACCCTGGAATCATAGTATGTTCCATTGACATGAGCCATTATTGGTCCATACATGAGACATTATGGCAATTCACCCTGGAATCATAGTATGTTCCATTGACATGAGCCATTATTGGTCCATATGACATTATGGCAATTCACCCTGGAATCATAGTCTGTTCCATTGACATGAGCCATTATTGGTCCATAGGACATTATGGCAATTCACCCTGGAATCATAGTCTGTTCCATTGACATGAGCCATTATTGGTCCATAGGACATTATGGCAATTCACCCTGGAATCATAGTATGTTCCATTGACATGAGCCATTATTGGTCCATAGGACACTATGGCAATTCACCCTGGAATCATAGTATGTTCCATTGACATGAGCCATTATTGGTCCATAGGACACTATGGCAATTCACCCTGGAATCATAGTATGTTCCATTGACATGAGCCATTATTGGTCCATATGACATTATGGCAATTCACCCTGGAATCATTGTATGTTCCATTGACATGAGCCATTATTGGTCCATATGACATTATGGCAATTCACCCTGGAATCATAGTATGTTCCATTGACATGAGCCATTATTGGTCCATAGGACATTATGGCAATTCACCCTGGAATCATTGTATGTTCCATTGACATGAGCCATTATTGGTCCATATGACATTATGGCAATTCACCCTGGAATCATAGTATGTTCCATTGACATGAGCCATTATTGGTCCATAGGACACTATGGCAATTCACCCTGGAATCATAGTATGTTCCATTGACATGAGCCATTATTGGTCCATAGGACATTATGGCAATTCACCCTGGAATCATAGTCTGTTCCATTGACATGAGCCATTATTGGTCCATAGGACATTATGGCAATTCACCCTGAAATTATAGTATGTTCCATTGACATGAGCCATTCACCCTTGGTCCATAGGACATTATGGCAATTCACCCTGGAATCATAGTATGTTCCATTGACATGAGCCATTATTGGTCCATAGGACATTATGGCAATTCACCCTGGAATCATAGTATGTTCCATTGACATGAGCCATTATTGGTCCATAGGACATTATGGCAATTCACCCTGGAATCATAGTATGTTCCATTGACATGAGCCATTATTGGTCCATAGGACATTATGGCAATTCACCCTGGAATCATAGTATGTTCCATTGACATGAGCCATTATTGGTCCATAGGACATTATGGCAATTCACCCTGGAATCATAGTCTGTTCCATTGACATGAGCCATTATTGGTCCATAGGACATTATGGCAATTCACCCTGGAATCATAGTATGTTCCATTGACATGAGCCATTATTGGTCCATAGGACATTATGGCAATTCACCCTGGAATCATTGTATGTTCCATTGACATGAGCCATTATTGGTCCATAGGACACTATGGCAATTCACCCTGGAATCATAGTCTGTTCCATTGACATGAGCCATTATTGGTCCATAGGACACTATGGCAATTCACCCTGAAATCACAGTCTGTTCCATTGACATGAGCCATTATTGGTCCATAGGACATTATGGCAATTCACCCTGGAATCATAGTCTGTTCCATTGACATGAGCCATTATTGGTCCATAGGACATTATGGCAATTCACCCTGGAATCATAGTCTGTTCCATTGACATGAGCCATTATTGGTCCATAGGACATTATGGCAATTCACCCTGGAATCATAGTATGTTCCATTGACATGAGCCATTATTGGTCCATAGGACATTATGGCAATTCACCCTGGAATCATAGTATGTTCCATTGACATGAGCCATTATTGGTCCATAGGACACTATGGCAATTCACCCTGGAATCATAGTATGTTCCATTGACATGAGCCATTATTGGTCCATAGGACATTATGGCAATTCACCCTGGAATCATTGTATGTTCCATTGACATGAGCCATTATTGGTCCATAGGACACTATGGCAATTCACCCTGGAATCATAGTATATACCATTGACATGAGCCATTGTTGGTCCATAGGACATTATGGCAATTCACCCTGGAATCATAGTATGTTCCATTGACATGAGCCATTATTGGTCCATAGGACACTATGGCAATTCACCCTGGAATCATAGTATGTTCCATTGACATGAGCCATTATTGGTCCATAGGACACTATGGCAATTCACCCTGGAATCATAGTATGTTCCATTGACATGAGCCATTATTGGTCCATAGGACATTATGGCAATTCACCCTGGAATCATTGTATGTTCCATTGACATGAGCCATTATTGGTCCATAGGACACTATGGCAATTCACCCTGAAATCATAGTCTGTTCCATTGACATGAGCCATTATTGGTCCATAGGACATTATGGCAATTCACCCTGGAATCATAGTCTGTTCCATTGACATGAGCCATTATTGGTCCATAGGACATTATGGCAATTCACCCTGGAATCATAGTATGTTCCATTGACATGAGCCATTATTGGTCCATAGGACACTATGGCAATTCACCCTGGAATCATAGTATGTTCCATTGACATGAGCCATTATTGGTCCATAGGACATTATGGCAATTCACCCTGGAATCATAGTCTGTTCCATTGACATGAGCCATTATTGGTCCATAGGACATTATGGCAATTCACCCTGGAATCATAGTATGTTCCATTGACATGAGCCATTATTGGTCCATAGGACATTATGGCAATTCACCCTGGAATCATAGTATGTTCCATTGACATGAGCCATTATTGGTCCATAGGACATTATGGCAATTCACCCTGGAATCATTGTATGTTCCATTGACATGAGCCATTATTGGTCCATAGGACATTATGGCAATTCACCCTGGAATCATAGTCTGTTCCATTGACATGAGCCATTATTGGTCCATAGGACATTATGGCAATTCACCCTGGAATCATAGTCTGTTCCATTGACATGAGCCATTATTGGTCCATAGGACATTATGGCAATTCACCCTGGAATCATAGTATGTTCCATTGACATGAGCCATTATTGGTCCATAGGACACTATGGCAATTCACCCTGGAATCATAGTATGTTCCATTGACATGAGCCATTATTGGTCCATAGGACATTATGGCAATTCACCCTGGAATCATAGTCTGTTCCATTGACATGAGCCATTATTGGTCCATAGGACATTATGGCAATTCACCCTGGAATCATAGTATGTTCCATTGACATGAGCCATTATTGGTCCATAGGACATTATGGCAATTCACCCTGGAATCATAGTATGTTCCATTGACATGAGCCATTATTGGTCCATAGGACATTATGGCAATTCACCCTGGAATCATAGTATGTTCCATTGACATGAGCCATTATTGGTCCATAGGACATTATGGCAATTCACCCTGGAATCATAGTCTGTTCCATTGACATGAGCCATTATTGGTCCATAGGACATTATGGCAATTCACCCTGGAATCATAGTCTGTTCCATTGACATGAGCCATTATTGGTCCATAGGACATTATGGCAATTCACCCTGGAATCATAGTATGTTCCATTGACATGAGCCATTATTGGTCCATAGGACATTATGGCAATTCACCCTGGAATCATAGTCTGTTCCATTGACATGAGCCATTATTGGTCCATAGGACATTATGGCAATTCACCCTGGAATCATAGTATGTTCCATTGACATGAGCCATTATTGGTCCATAGGACATTATGGCAATTCACCCTGGAATCATAGTCTGTTCCATTGACATGAGCCATTATTGGTCCATAGGACATTATGGCAATTCACCCTGGAATCATAGTATGTTCCATTGACATGAGCCATTATTGGTCCATAGGACATTATGGCAATTCACCCTGGAATCATAGTATGTTCCATTGACATGAGCCATTATTGGTCCATAGGACATTATGGCAATTCACCCTGGAATCATAGTCTGTTCCATTGACATGAGCCATTATTGGTCCATAGGACATTATGGCAATTCACCCTGGAATCATAGTCTGTTCCATTGACATGAGCCATTATTGGTCCATAGGACATTATGGCAATTCACCCTGGAATCATAGTATGTTCCATTGACATGAGCCATTATTGGTCCATAGGACATTATGGCAATTCACCCTGGAATCATAGTATGTTCCATTGACATGAGCCATTATTGGTCCATAGGACATTATGGCAATTCACCCTGGAATCATAGTATGTTCCATTGACATGAGCCATTATTGGTCCATAGGACATTATGGCAATTCACCCTGGAATCATAGTATGTTCCATTGACATGAGCCATTATTGGTCCATAGGACATTATGGCAATTCACCCTGGAATCATAGTATGTTCCATTGACATGAGCCATTATTGGTCCATAGGACATTATGGCAATTCACCCTGGAATCATAGTATGTTCCATTGACATGAGCCATTATTGGTCCATAGGACATTATGGCAATTCACCCTGGAATCATAGTATGTTCCATTGACATGAGCCATTATTGGTCCATAGGACATTATGGCAATTCACCCTTCATTCTTTGTTCTTTTCACATTGTTTTTTTGTTCGCATTACAATTGTTTATTTTCTATATCTTTCTCTCTCTTCATTGTGTTCATTTCTATTTTCAATTCATCTTTCTCTCTGGTGTTCTTTTATTTCTATTTTCTTCATCTTTCTCTCTCTTCATTGTGTTCTTTTATTTCTATTTTCTTCATCTTTCTCTCTCTTCATTGTGTTCTTTTATTTCTATTTTCTTCATCTTTCTCTCTCTTCATTGTGTTCTTTTATTTCTATTTTCTTCATCTTTCTCTCTCTTCATTGTGTTCTTTTATTTCTATTTTCTTCATCTTTATCTCTCTTCATTGTGTTCTTTTATTTCTATTTTATCTTGACATGAGCCATTGTTGGTCCATAGGACACTATGGCAATTCACCCTGGAATCATTGTATGTTCCATTGACATGAGCCATTATTGGTCCATAGGACATGATGGTAATTCACCCTGGAATCATAGTCTGTTCCATTGACATGAGCCATTATTGGTCCATAGGACATGATGGCAATTCACCCTGGAATCATAGTCTGTTCCATTGACATGAGTCATTATTGGTCCATAGGACATTATGGTAATTCACCCTGGAATCATAGTATGTTCCATTGACATGAGTCATTAATGGTCCATAGGACATTATGACAATTCACCCTGGAATCATAGTATGTTCCATTGACATGAGCCATTATTGGTCCATAGGACATTATGGCAATTCACCCTGGAATCATAGTATGTTCCATTGACATGAGCCATTATTGGTCGATATGACACTATGGCAATTCACCCTGGAATCATAGTATGTTCCATTGACATGAGCCATTATTGGTCCAGAGGACATTATGGCAATTCACCCTGGAATCATAGTATATACCATTGACATGAGCCATTGTTGGTCCATAGGACACTATGGCAATTCACCCTGGAATCATTGTATGTTCCATTGACATGAGCCATTATTGGTCCATAGGACATTATGGCAATTCACCCTGAAATTATAGTCTGTTCCATTGACATGAGCCATTATTGGTCGGTGCTGCAAACACAACACAGGTATTGAATGTTAATGGTCTCTTAGTGGAGGTTTGTACAGAGTCAGTTCTTTCTAGAGGCCTTTCTTTCTTTGCCTCTTTTCACATTGTTTTTTTGTTCGCATTACAATTGTTTATTTTCTATATCTTTCTCTCTCTTCATTGTGTTCTTTTATTTCTATTTTCTTCATCTTTCTCTCCCTTCATTGTGTTCTTTTATTTCTATTTTCTTCATCTTTCTCTCTCTTCATTGTGTTCTTTTATTTCTATTTTCTTCATCTTTCTCTCTCTTCATTGTGTTCTTTTATTTCTATTTTCTTCATCTTTCTCTCTCTTCATTGTGTTCTTTTATTTCTATTTTCTTCATCTTTCTCTCTCTTCATTGTGTTCTTTTATTTCTATTTTCTTCATCTTTATCTCTCTTCATTGTGTTCTTTTATTTCTATTTTATCTTGTACGGAGGAGTCGCTTTTCTTTTTAAAATTCAGTACTTTTTTAATTATTTCTACAGCCCAATAATTCACACACGCACACGCACACGCACACGCACACACACACACACACACATACACACACACACACACACACACACACACACACACACACACACACACACACACACACACACACACACACACACACACACACACACACACACACACACACACACACACACACACACACACACACACACACACTTATCGGCACACTACACAAAACAACAATGCTGTAACCATAACAAACAACAATGCTGGAACCATAACAAACAAACAAATAAACAAAATAGCCAGTTCAGAAAATGTCACACTACAGGAAGTCGTAAACAGTTCACGTTTTGGTTTGGGTTTTCTTCATGTTTCTGTTTCTGTTCCTTGTTCCCCGTTGAGTGTGTTGTGGTTTGCTTTAGAAATCTGAAAGCCGTGTTGTAGTCTGTTCTGACTGTAGAAACCACCAGCATTGTTCTGCGGTGAAAGTGACTGCACTGTAACGATAGCAATGAAGAATGCGGAGAGTACCTTCTGGCGTTCAATTGTCCATTATGTTGTGACCGTTACTTCTTCTTCTTGTTCTCCTCTTTCTGTTGCATTCACAGACCCCCTGTGGATTATTTGTTTGCAATTTTTTTATCTTTTTTTTTCCACTGAGGTATGTTTTAATTCCTGCTGTCTTTGCTTCCATTCCAACATGCTGGCTGCATTTTGTGATTTGATTTTGATACATTTTCGTCCTGCTGTATTAGTGTTTGAATCCATTTACGAAGATGCGATGACATCAATCAACAAAGGCAGGCAGATAAAATCGTGAAATGCAATGTTAGTTTGATGCGTTAGGGGAGAAAAGAAGGAAGATGATAATGGAATTGGTGTAGTACTACCTAGTAGCCTACTAAATCAATGATGTTTCGGAACGAGCTCAATTTATTGGGCATATGCAAAGGCACTGCTCATAACAATTTCGAACAAGGGCGTCGCCGAGCGGCAGACATGTCCGTCACCAGCAATGCCACGCACTTGCGACACCCCGTCGAGTGTCACATCCTGACACAAAATTGGAAGGGATTCTGTCTTCTAGTTCACGAGATACAGCTTGAAGAAGAAATACATAGCGCAAAGAAGGAAATTTCGGTTTTCAAGGTCAAACTTCAAGGCCAAGGTCAGCATGGCGATAATTTACTGGAACAGCAGTTGTCCTCTTTGCTCTCTGTCTATGTCTCTCTGTCTGTCTGTCTTTCTTTGTGTGTGTCTTTGTCTGTCTGTCTGTTTGTCTGTCTGTCTGTCTGTCTGTCTGTCTGTCTCTCTCTCTCTCTCTCCCCCCCCCCCTCTCTCTCTCTGGAGGACGTTAAACACATTTTCATTCATCCACATCCTGACACAACATTTGAAGAGCTTATGTCTTGTAGTTCACGAGATACAGCTTGGACAATAATATATAGCGCAAATAAGGAAATTTCGGTTTTCAAGGTCACACGTCAAGGTCAAGGTCAGCATGGCGATAATTTATGCTCGGGTGTTTTCTACTCTAGGGTATACAGTGCCGGACACAATATGAAGCGCTTCTGGTAAGTACAAATGTGGAAAATATGGCTGAAAACCCAATCTGTAGACCCCTACCACTTTCAAGGCCTACGATCTCCCGGACCGTGTCCTTGACCTTGATCAGTATGCCAACATCAGAACGGGCGTACGCCAAAGTACCTGCATGCCAAATTTGAAGACTCTAACACCAACGGTGTGGGAGTAATGGCCCCTTAAAGATATTCGGTTTTCAAGGTCGTACGCCAAGGTCAAGGTCACGACGGCAAAATGGTTTGCGCGGATGCCTGCCGCTCATAGTGACACACCAGCACACAAAATTTGACGCGA
This sequence comes from Phymorhynchus buccinoides, assembly GCA_017654935.2. NCBI lineage: Eukaryota > Metazoa > Mollusca > Gastropoda > Neogastropoda > Raphitomidae > Phymorhynchus > Phymorhynchus buccinoides. Next base: position 778,783 of record CM065703.1, on the reverse strand, counting down.
TTCGGTCAAGCGATTCGGGAGATATCCTTGGGACAGACAGAAGTAGAAAAAATGACCCTCCGATTTTCAGGCTCCAGAGATCTTTTTGACCTTGACCTTGACCTTGGTCGGTATGCCATCATCAGAACGGGCATAAGCCAAACCACCTTCATGCCAAGTTTCAACATCCTATGTCGATCGGTGCCTGATATATGGCTAAAAATAGATTTTCGGTTTTCAAGGTCGTACGTCAAGGTCAAGGTCACGACGGCACAATGGTTTGCGCCGATCTCTTCCTATTAAGGAGGCACACCTTCACACAAAATTTGACGCGATTCGGTCAAGCGGTTCGGGAGATATCCTTGGGACAGACAGAAAAAAACAAAACAAAACAAAACAGACAAACCAGCCCATCGCAATAGTCCGATCACCTTTGGTGACGGACTAATGACTAAAACATGCCCACAATACTCATGCTGTATGCATGGAATTCCAGTTGTATGGAAGACAAATGGACCGATAGTCGTTGCACATACAGTGATGCGCTCCTCATTTCGCAGCGCCATTCTTGTTCTTTCATTTTCATGAGAGAGAGAGAGAGAGAGAGAGAGAGAGAGAGAGAGAGAGAGAGAGAGAGAGAGAGAGAGAGAGAGAGAGAGAGAGAGAGAGAGAGAGAGAGAGAGAGAGAGAGAGAGAGAGAGAGAGAGAGAGAGAAACGTAAAGGGACAACGAGACCTACAGGCGGATAAACGAATGGGAGACAACCATCCATTCATACACATAGAGAGACAGAGACAGAGGCACGGCCGGACTATAAATCTTCAATATCTAAATTAATAGTAATGTCCCATAACTTCGGCCGAGAGGACGTAAAACTTTAACTTTGTGAGCGCACGCCGTATTTGAATCACAGCTGGCGAGAGAGACGGTTCGCCCTTCTTTGTTTCATACTGTGCACGGTTGTTTTCCCTTTAAACGTCCACGACAGTCTGTTACTGTTCAACTGTTTCATGTCTCGGGGTGACGGGCTGCAATGCCATAACCTGCACAGTGTCACGCTGTTTCAGAACGCCTCTCATCGCATCACACCTACGGCAACAGCACAGGGTAGCGCTTTACCAGAACAGAGTTTCATGAGAAACATAGCGCTCTGGTTGGACACCAAACGCAGAGTTTCAATGGCACTCAGCAGCACATGATTGGATGTTGTCTTGGTTGAATGTTGTGCGAGTCATTTAACGCTCTGATTTGACAGCTGAAAAAAAAAGAGTTTCAATCTAACCGAACAACACACGATTTGCGTTCCCTTGACCTATTATGTTGCAACGTATTTAACGATGTGCATAAATTAAGCTCTCTAGCTGGATAACACTTATAGAGCTTCAACAACCCTGTAGCACAATGACCTGCTTTGCGTTAGATGGACGTTGTGAAACAAATGTATCGCTCTGAACCGACGACCGTAATATAACTTTAATAATGTAATTCTTCTTCTTCTTCTTCTTCTTCTTCTTCTTCTTCGATCGCTCAGAAAATGTCCCGTCAATTATGACCACAGATGCGTCATGTTGCTGTTATGCGCCTAAGTAAGAAATAATTAGGCCCAGCAGGTCCGACTTCGGCTGAAGGAAATCTTTTTGAAAGTGTTTCTTGAAAAAAGGCAGGAGAATGGACCGGAAAGGCAGAAAGATAGTAGATGACAGAAAGATAGTAGATGACAGCAAGCAAAGGGAAAAGGCACAAAGGGGGTGCGTGTGTGTATGTGCGTGTGCACGTGCGAGCATGTGTGTATATGTGCAATATGTGTGCATGCACGTACGTGTGTGTGTGTGTGTGTGTGTGTGTGTGTGTGTGTGTGTGTGTGTGTGTGTGTGTGTGTGTGTGTGTGTGTGTGTGTGTGTGTGTGTGTGTGTGTGCGTGCGTGCGTGTGCGTGTGCGTGCGTGCGTGTGCGCGCTTGTGTGCGTCAATTGGTGTAAGTATGCGTAAGTCGGTGAAAGTTTTACATTTTGTGTAAATGAATGTTAACTAAATGTGTCCAGTTTGCAATGCGATGCGTTGCACTACCATTATTTATTATTGGTATAGAACATCGAAAGAAAGGTTTGCGTGTTGCACTATACTATGTTGCATGCATGAAAATGTATGTGAAGGTATGTTTTTAATAGATGTTTTAGTGAAATTGTAAAGCGCTTAGAGCTATAAGAATAAGTGCTGAAGAAATATTCTTTATAAAAACATAAGTCGAAGAGAGTGACAGATTAGAGGAAGTTACAAGTACAGAACAACGTCCAGAAGGTGGAGGAACTATAAATGTCATACAAAAGATCCCCGGTATCCCCACGGGGGGATAATGTAATTCGATAGAACAACGAATCGGGTTGCCTTGGCATAACGTTTGTCAGGGCAATGCAACGTTAGCTCTTTCTTAGCTGGACGACTGTCAGAAGGCCGCAATAGCACAGGATGGAGAGGCCTTGGCATAACGTTTGTCAGGGCAATGCAACGTTAACTCTTGCTGGACAACTGTCAGAAGGCTGCAATGGCACAGGATGGAGAGGCCTTGGCATAACGTTTGTCAGGGCAATGCAACGTTAACTCTTGCTGGACGACTGTCAGAAGGCCGCAATGGCACAGGATGGAGAGGCCTTGGCATAATGTTTGTCAGGGCAATGCAACGTTAACTCTTGCTGGACGACTGTCAGAAGGCCGCAATGGCACAGGATGGAGAGGCCTTGGCATAATGTTTGTCAGGGCAATGCAACGTTAACTCTTGCTGGACGACTGTCAGAAGACTGCAATAGCACAGGATGGAGAGGCCTTGGCATAACGTTTGTCAGGGCAATGCAACGTTAACTCTTGCTGGACGACTGCCAGAAGGCTGCAATGGCACAGGATGGAGAGGCCTTGGCATCGTGTGTTGTGGGAAATGTACAGCTCGGACTCAACAACTCTGAAAGATCTGTTATCTACTCTAATAGCACAACGATTCGTGAAGCTCCGGCATAACGTTGCGCATCAACTTTATGTAATGGAGTTTCCATCTAAGCGCATGGCTGGCTTTACTTAGACTTGACTCAACTTCGCTCGCTTCTAAAAGACATAACGATGTGTGGGAACTGTAGCGCTTTGTCTCAACAACTCTAGCACATCCTGGATGTTAGTCAACAGCCCCAGTGTCTGATTCGCGGTGCCTTGGCATATAACATTGTGCGGGACAAAACTTTGTCAACTGGCAGACGAGCCGCGATACATTAGCGTAATATAAAGGCGTGAAAAAGAACACTAGTCTTGAGTTGCATGCTACACCCTCCTTCCAGAATGGTGAGTAATTGTTCATATCTGTACTGCCTCCCTGTTCAAACCCTTTCTAAAACTGCTTCCACGCTAGCTTGATAACCCCATCACAGATTCACCGAAAGCTGAGTATCGTGACACACTGCTATGTTAAGTTGATGCGTCCCATCAAATGTCAACTACAGCATTTCTCTTTTTGCCGTGTTTATTACAGCTGTTGTTCAGTGTTGATTCCATGCGTGTCCACAGTTCGTGTTCTGGGGTTATTGTCCATTTGACGTCCTGTGTTATGTGCTCTGAAATACGGTGAACCCAGTCATTGGGAAAGTAGGGCACTCTCTCTCTCTCTCTCTCTCTCTCTCTCTCTCTCTCTCTCTCTCTCTCTCTCTCTCTCTCTCTCTCCTCTCTCTCTCTCTCTCTCTCTCTCTCTCTCTCTCTCTCTCTCTCTCTCTCTTCTCTCTCTCTCTCTCTCTCTCTCTCTCTCTCTCTCTCTCTCTCTCTCTCTCTCTCTCTCTCTCTCTCTCTCTCTCTCTCTCTCTCTCTCTCTCTCTCTCTCTCTCTCTCTCT
>CM065703.1:769942-772442 GCA_017654935.2 Phymorhynchus buccinoides | reverse complement strand
TGAAAAGCATATTGACCAAGCTTTCAGAAAAAACATAGTGACCAATCCCCCCCCCCCCCCCGGCGGGGTAAGGGGGGTCTACGGACACCTGTAGTAGGCCTAGTCTTTGCCTGTGGGTCTAAGCCTCTTACTCTTAGAAAATTAATAATTGAAGTTGCGTGATCTGTTACTGTTTTAAACTGATTGTTCATGCGATGAAAACTTGTTCCACATCTTCTACATTTCTGTAAGATATTTTATATTAGTCCTAATATTTTATTTTCGTTTCGTTAATTCCCCCTCTGCCACAAAGCAAAGGTCAAGGTCACAGCCAGCAAGCTCATCCATGTTTATCTTCCCCTGTACAGTCTTTGCTCATGGTGATCAATCGTCTAGGACTAACAAAGGATTCGTACGTCGAAGGCAGTGAAATCGACGAACCCTGGATTTTCCGTATATTTTTTTTCAAGACTGAAATGAATGTGGGCTAAATGTTAAGTACGTCGTCTTGATTATGAGGTAAGGCATGGACTCTAGGCCTAGGCCTTGTTGCCGGAAGTGCAGTAGGCTAAGTTATGCGCAGAGATGATGGGCAAATGAACACGAACAACCGTTACTCAAAGGCGCAAATAAAGCGAAACTACCGGGCCGTCAACGCACACACTCGGTACATCCATTTGTTACAGAAAATATAAGTTGACGACGTTAAAATGTACCTATTTGTACACACCTGAAGTCTTGTGTTTCTTTTTAAAGAGCGTTTTTGTATATCTAATGGAGAGTCTTCTTTCCAGTATGTATCTCCTACTCGGTACAACACAACAGTTACAGTAATCTCTGCAACAAATGATTTTCTTTCTTTTGTTCCTTACCGATGTATCTGACTGCTTTGACCGCCATGACTTGAAGGCTCACATCAAAATCAAGTATCCTGCTAACTTTAACCCTCTAACATCTTATGTTTTTTTGAGAAAATGACAACGTTAAAGTTTCAGTGGAGAGTGAGAGTCTTCTTTAGTTTGAAGAGTGTGACTGAGTCAAGGTTAAAGGTTGCACAACAGTAATCTCTGCAACAAATGATTATCTTTATTTTGTTCTTTATCAATGTATCTGACTGCTTTGATCGTCGTGACTTGAAGGCTCACGTCAAAATCAAGTATCCTGCTAACTTTAACCCTCTAACGCCTTATATGTTTAGAGAAAATGACAACGTTAAGGTTTGAGTTAAGGTTAAAGGTTGGGGCCACGGACGCAACACACACACACACACACACACACACACACACACACACACAGACACACACACACACACACACACACACACATACACACACACATACACACAGACACACAACCGAACATGTACGATACTATAGACTCACTTTGTTTTAAAAAACGACGTGAGCCAAAAACCAACAGGTTTAAGAAAGAAGAGAAAGGAGACATACAAGATTAAAACATAAAAAAGAACTTTGACATCGTAAGAACAAGATATCATTAGAAAACATTAAAATTAATACATGCGGGGAACATATACCCCCAGCCCCTCCACTCTCTCACCACCCCCTTCCCCTCCCCCCTCCCTCACCCCGCGCTGTCTCCCCCCCTAAAAAAAACAACAACAGCAAAACACACCCTCCACTCTCTCTCGCGCCTTCTCACTCACACACACACACACACACGCACGCACGCACTCACCTACACACACGCAATCACACACACACCGTTTGGGATAAGACATATCAGCAGGTTGACGGTTGATACACGTCAGATTAATCATGGTTAAAATAGGTATGGAATAAGAAGGTCTTCATGCCTGATTTAAAAGCGTTAAACGTGTGTGCATTACGAAGGGCTAAAGGTAACGAATTAAAAACAGTAGGGCCAGCAAAAGAAAAAGAACGCTTGCCATATGTCTCCAGGCGAACTCGCGGGATGGCCAAATGACCGGCGTCTGAGGAACGGAGAGATCTCGATGGTGTGTATGGCACAACTAAGTCTGAAAGATAGGAGGGAGCAAGATCGTGGAGGCATCGAAAACAGAGGGTGGCAATTTTGTATTCGATACGGGCTCGAACGGGAAGCCAGTGCAGCTCCCTCAAGAGAGGCTTTGCATGGTCGAATTTGCGTTTTCTGAGGACTATGCGTGCAGCATGATTCTGAGCTCTCTGCAGTTTGTCGAGAAGCGTGTTTGGGAGACCAAAAAACAAAGAATTGCAATAGTCCAGTCTGGACAAAACAAATGCTGACATGAGCTTTTTGGCCGCATCAATGGTAAGAAAAGGACGGATATGACCGATTCTGCGGAGCTCAAGATAGATGGTCCTGCACAGTAGCTTTATATGGTTCTCCATTGAGAGTACACGATCCAGATGTACCCCAAGATTCCTAACGGACTCGGCAAAACAGATGTCTTCACCAGACACAACAAGAGAACTACTGTTGGAGACTGCTTTGAGCTGCCTGGACGTTCCAACTGGGATGACCTCGGTCTTCCCATCATTCATTTTCAGCTTGTTCA
>CM065703.1:754942-762442 GCA_017654935.2 Phymorhynchus buccinoides | reverse complement strand
AAGGTGAAACAATGGAAATTGTACTTTAAAATTAGTGTGGAGAGTGAATTGATGATGTATGATAATTGAATGTGAAACTTTCTTTTGATTTAATACTTGACCAGGATTAAATTATACCTGCTTTTGTGGACTGTTGTTGATTGTTCGTCTGTGTCGTGAGGTGTGGATAATTTGTAGAGAGAGAGAGAAACACGAACATTCTCATGCGCTTGCATAGTCATACACTTTGATTGTTATTGTTGATTGTTTATTATTTCCCCTCACGCACGGGTGTAACAGATTGTGATTGCCAACTGTCTTTTCAACAGTAAACCACATGCACTGGGCATGCTGCCAACTGTCATTTCAACAGTAAACTACATACACTGGGCATGCTGCCAACTGTCATTTCAACAGTAAACTACATACACTAGGCATGCTGCCAACTGTCATTTCAACAGTAAACTACATACACTGGGCATGCTGCCAACTGTCTTTTCAACAGTAAAATACATGCACTGGGCATGCTGCCAACTGTCATGTCAACAGTAAATTACATACACTGGGCATGCTGCCAACTGTCATACCAATAGTAAACTACATGCACTGGGCATGCTGCCAACTGTCTTTTCAACAGTAAACTACATGCACTGGGCATGCTACCAACTGTCATTTCAACAGTAAACTACATGCACTGGGCATGCTGCCAACTGTCATTTCAACAGTAAACTACATACACTAGGCATGCTGCCAACTGTCATTTCAACAGTAAACTACATGCACTGGGCATGCTGCCAACTGTCATTTCAACAGTAAACTACATGCACTGGGCATGCTGCCAACTGTCATTTCAACAGTAATACTACATGCACTGGGCATGCTGCCAACTGTCATTTCAACAGTAAACTACATGCACTGGGCATGCTGCCAACTGTCATTTCAACAGTAAACTACATGCACTGGGCATGCTGCCAACTGTCATTTCAACAGTAAACTACATACACTAGGCATGCTGCCAACTGTCATTTCAACAGTAAACTACATGCACTGGGCATGCTGCCAACTGTCATTTCAACAGTAAACTACATACACTAGGCATGCTGCCAACTGTCATGTCAACAGTAAATTACATACACTGGGCATGCTGCCAACTGTCATACCAATAGTAAACTACATGCACTGGGCATGCTGCCAACTGTCATTTCAACAGTAAACTACATACACTAGGCATGCTGCCAACTGTCATTTCAACAGTAAACTACATGCACTGGGCATGCTGCCAACTGTCATTTCAACAGTAAACTACATACACTAGGCATGCTGCCAACTGTCATTTCAACAGTAAACTACATACACTAGGCATGCTGCCAATTGTCATTTCAACAGTACACTACGTGCACTGGGCATGCTGCCAACTGTCATTTCAACAGTAAACTACATGCACTGGGCTTGCTGCCAACTCCCATTTCCCTCCTCAACTCTCTCTGAACTCTTTACGCCTTAACCTTGCGCCATCAACGGCGTAGGAACCTATTGAATCACGTCGGCACTATTTGTGTACACACATAAACTCCCTGTAGTTATTCACACCAATGTAACTTGTTTTCATTGTTTTCGTTATAGCTGGCAAAGTTGCGAGTGCTCAAAATAAAATGCTCATCCTTTCTATCTGGCCATAATGTTAACTCTGAACCTTGACCCCTAAAACGGAAACAGGCATCTGTGGCAGAGATGAATTATGGGCACTAGCACATCCCAAACAAACATGCACGTATGTTATGAAACAGAGATAAAAACAAGTGAGAGCACGAATTCAGAATCTCTCTCTCTCTCTCTCTCTCTCTCTCTCTCTCTCTCTCTCTCTCTCTCTCTCTCTCTCTCTCTCTCTCTCTCTCTCTCTCTCTCGCTCTCTCTAACTGGTGTCCTTATAGTTGATTTCGCGAAAGCATTTGACGTCTGATCATTCCCTACTTCTGAAAAAGCTTAAAATATATGGTATATCTACTAACATAATAGAGCTTCTTTCGTCGTTTGTAACTGATAGGAAGCAGATTGCTGCAATTAATGGCGCTACGTCTACCACTCTAACAACCAAGTATGGTATACCTCAAGGTTCAGTTCTTGGACACTTATTATTCACTATCTACATTAAAGATTCGCCTCTAGTTCTCAGTTCTCTGTGCGAATTATTCGCAGATGATACTACACTGCATTCAAGTCATTCTGATTACAGAACTGTATTGTCTATATTACAAAAGAGCATTGATGAATTACTAACTGGTCTGAATTAAATCACATGAGTCTCCATCCATTACAGACTAGATGTATGGTTATAACAAGTAGACAGAAACGACAAAATCTTCATCTTAATGTCCCCCCTCTTCTTATAAACGGTAACAATATTAATCAAGTTTCTTTCCACAAAGTTCTCGGTGTTGTTGTTGACGAAAACCTCTCCTGGTCTGAACATGTGTCAAATGTTTGCAAATGTGTCTCCAAAATTTGTTTTCAATTATCCAAAATGAAACACTTTTTATACTTACATTCTCGTAAAATATTTTTTCATTCCTTTATTGATTCCCATATAAATTATGCATCAACTATCTGGGATGGCGCAAGTGAAAATATTCTAAAGCCACTGTCAAATCTTTATAGACGTGCTCTGAAACTAGTCTTAGCTAAATCGTCAACATTAACCATTTCGGATTATGTGACATTAGACATCTTGCCTTTCCATTTGAAACTTACATTCAACAAGGCTGTTTTTATGTTCAAAATATTATCTGGTTGTGCTCCACCATCACTCATAAATAAATTGATAACTAATGATCAACGCCATACACACAAACTCATGTTACCTTTGCCGCGCATTGACCTTTTCAAGTCAAGCCTAACCTATTCTGGTGGTGCTTTGTGGAACACGATCCTCGCTACTTCATCAATCAAAGGTAGTTTGGGCAGTTTTAAGCAAAACTACCATAAGCTGTTGATGACAGAGTTTATTAATTCAAAGCAATAATTATTTATTCTAGTTCTCATATTTAATAATTTGTCACTAGCGCCAACTCGATGTTCTCATTTCGCATGTTTTCATGTGTCATTAATTTTTCATTATTATGATGTGACTTGATATGTATGGTTTATCTTGATGTTAGCGTCGACTTTTGTTAGTGTGTCTGTGCGTGTGTCTGTGTCGGTTTTTGTGTGCGTGCGTGCATGCGTGCGTGCGTGCGTGCGTGTGTGTGTGAGCGTGTGTGTGCGCACGCGTGTGCGCGCGCGCGTGTGCGTGCGCGCGTGTGTGTTTTCTTGGTATTTTCATGTTCTTTTTCTTGCGTTTTTGGTCTACATTATGATCTACTAGCTAATGTTGTTTATTCATGAATTGTTTTTGCATTTTCTCTTTTCTGATGGCAAGATGTAAAGAAGCTATGCTTATTCTTAACCATCAATACAAACAGATTCGTTCGTTCGTTCTCTCTCTCTCTCTCTCTCTCTCTCTCTCTCTCTCTCTCTCTCTCTCTCTCTCTCTCTCTCTCTCTCTCTCTCTCTCTCTCTCTCTCTCTCTCTCTCTCTCTCACTCTGTCTGTCTCTCTCTCTCTCTCTCTCTCTCTCTCTCTCTCTCTCTCTCTCTCTCTCTCTCTCTCTCTCTCTCTCTCTCTCTCTCTCTCTCTCTCTCTCTCTCTCTCTCTCTCTCTCTCTCTCTCCCTCTCTCTCTCTCTCTCTCTGTGTCTTCTCTCTCTCTCTCTCTCTCTCTCTCTCTCTCTCTCTCTCTCTCTCTCTCTCTCTCTCTCTCTCTCTCTCTCTCTCTCTCTCTCTCTCTCTCTCTCTCTCTCTCTCTCTCTCTCTCTCTCTCTCTCTCTCTCTCTCTCTCTCTCTCTCTCTCTCTCTCTCTCTCTCTCTCTCTATCTGTGTCTCTCTCTCTCTCTCTCTCTCTCTCTCTCTCTCTCTCTCTCTCTCTCTCTCTCTCTCTCTCTCTCTCTCTCTCTCTCTCTCGTTCTCTCTCTCTCTCTCTCTCTCTCTCTCTCTCTCTCTCTCTCTCTCTCTCTCTCTCTCTCTCCTCTCTCTCTCTCTCAGAATGTGACCGAGAGTTGCTTTGTTTCGTGGCATAGTTGGAGTGGGCTTCTTACCCGCCCATGGGCTTTTTGCTCCGTCTAACACTAGTAGTAGTAATTGTAGTAGAAGAAGTATATTGTAGTGATAGATGTGTTTTTAATCTATTACTTTGTTTAATTGGTTGGTTAGTTGTTGTTTTAAATTTGTTTTTATTGCTTATGTTGATGCTCTGCCTACCATGTCGTTGCTATATTACTGTTAGTGTTGTTATTTTTTTGTTGGCGATGTTCCTGTGTTTCGATGTTTCATTTATAGTATTAGTTATGTAGTGCATGCTTAGAACCAAGGACAGAATGGAAGACTAGGCCCAGCCTAAATTATTTCCCTTGCAAAATAAAGTTTCTGAAGTCTGAAGTCTCTCTCTCTCTGTCGCTCTCTATCTGTCTGTCTCTGTCTCTCTCTCTCTCTCTGTCTCTCTCCTCTCTCTCTCTCTCTCTCTCTCTCTCTCTCTCTCTCTCTCTCTCTCTCTCTCTCTCTCTCTCTCTCTCTCTCTCTCTCTCTCTCTCTCTCTCTCTCTCTCTCTCTCTCTCTCTCTCTCTCTCTCTCTCTCTCTCTCTCTCTCTCTCTCTCTCTCTCTCTCTCTCTCTCCTCCTCCCCCAGTGTGCGCACTGCATAATGCAGGCTACAGCAACAAACAAGTGGCCCCAGTGATGTCAAACATTGTCAGATGTGTTTCACGTGTAGGACTGAAACACCAAGCATCCAGTGAGTTGTGTGCAGAAACACGAGATGTAACAACACACATCAGAGAGAGAGGGGGGGGGGGTGGAGGAGAGAGGGAGAGAGAGAGAGAGAGAGAGAGAGAGAGAGAGAGAGAGAGAGAGAGAGAGAGAGAGAGAGAGAGAGAGAGAGAGAGAGAGAGAGAGACAGAGAGAGAGAGAGAGAGAGAGAGAGAGAGAGAGAGAGAGAGAGAGAGAGAGAGAGAGAGAGAGAGAGAGAGAGAGAGGAGGAGAGAAACACAGAGCGTATGACTAAGAGAGAGGGACATAGAGAGATAGCAAGAAAGAATGGAGAGAAACTGCTAGAGAAAGAAAGAACGAGAGAGAGTGAGTGAAAGACACAGAGAGGGAAAGAGAGCGAGATAAAAACAACAACAGACAGACAGACAGATAAAAAAGAAAGAGGGTGAGAAAAGGAAAGTGACAGACAGGCAGACAGACAGACAGGCAGACATAAAGAGAAAGAAAGCGAGACACAGACAGTGACAGACAGACATAAGTAGATTGTGTACAGACGCATGTGGCTGTTATTGTCATTGAGACTAGATTATTTAATCGATGTTGTGTTTAACTCTCCAACAGTCACATGTGGATGTTATTGTCATCAGATGATTTAATAATCACTAGCGCAACGCCCCGTACTGGTAACGCCTAGTACAGGTAACGCCAAGTACCGGTAACGCTGAGTACCAGTTTCGCCGGGTCCGCAAAATATTATATTTTTATTTTTGTGGCTGAAAACCCAATTTTTAGACCCCTACCACTATCAAGGCCTACCGATCTCCATGACCTTGACCTTGACCTTGATCAGTATGCAATGATCAAAACAAACATATGCCAAAGTACCTACATGTCAAGATTGAAGTCCCTAAGACCAACGGTGTGGACGTTACAGCCCCTTACAGATTTTCGTTTGTGACGGTCATACGCCAAGGTGAAGGTCATGACGGCGATAATTTATGCGCGGACGCCTTCCTCTCATGGTGACACGCCACCACACAAAATTGGAAACGATTCGGTGAAGCGGTTCGGAAGATATGCGTGGGGCAGAAAACCCCAATTATTAGACCCATACCACTTTCAAGGCATACCGATCTCCCTGACCTTGACGTTGACCTTCATTGGTACGCCATCATCAGAACGGCCATAAGTGAAAGTACCTCCATGCCAAGTTTCATGACTCCAGGACCTGCGGTGTGGAAGTTATGGCCCCTTAACGATTTGGGATTTTCAAGGTCATACGCCAAGGTCAAGGTCAGAGCGGCGAAAAGTTTTGTGCGGATGCCTTCCTCTCATAGGGACACACCATCACACAAAATGTGAAGTGATTCGGTCAAGCGGTTCGGGAGATCGTTAGGACAGACAGAAAAGAACAACAAACAAACAAAAAAAAAGGAAACAAACCTGAACGAAAACTTACTCCTTTGCGATCGTAGATTGGCAAAGGACAAAAACAGAAAAAAGAATTGAAAGCCAACTTAGTTCGGCCTTTCGGCATGTGGGGCATTTGTAAATACAAAGATTGTGGGAACAATACTGGAGGCAATGCCCGGAGGCAGTGCTAAACCAGTAAAGTCCCGATTTTTTAATAATACAGATACGTGTAGTGTCATCCCCTTGTAATCTTCACTGCCCCCCCCCCCCCCCCCACACCATCCCTCCGCCCACCCACCCACCCACCCCCCCTACCCCACCCATAACCAGCTGGCTGACCTACTCGTCACCCCAGCACGTGTGAACCATGGTCTTATGCCCACAGCAGTCCCCCCCCCCCCCCCCCCCCCCCCCCCCTTTAATAACAGCACATTTGGGCAGATGTTGTTTCGCCTAGTGAGCAAAACTGTAAATTGGTGCATATCGCGCGCATTTATGAACGGATGCTGTTGAAATTTCCTGCCATGCTTTGCCCGGGACATAGCAAGCCTGACAGCACATTTGAGGCGATTCAGTTAAGAAACGGTGGAGTTATTCGTGAAAAGGTGAAGCGGCGTCTAGCGCGCGCGTTTCTGAACCGATTCGCTTCCGTTTTGGCACACGGATAGTCCCCGGCCACAGTCATCTTCCTGCCAAATACGAAGGCAATCGGCCCAGAAACGCCGGAGATACGGGCGCCGAGAGGCCGGCGGATGCGCGTTTCGCGCATTTGCGAAACCGCGCAAATGACACGGCCGCATCGGTTGCCGTTGCCATCGCGCCGTTAGGCTCACAGCAAATTTGAAGCGATTCGGTCGAAAAACGGCGGAGTTATAAGGCCCGTTTTGTGTTTCACACACACGGACGGACAGTTGGCTTTTTACTATATGATGATAATTGTCTTTAACCCTCCAACAGCCACATGTGGATGTTATTGTCATCGGATTCTTTAATCGACGTTGTCTTTAACCCTCCAACAGCCACATGTGGATGTTATTGTCATCGGATTCTTTAATCGACGTTGTCTTTAACCCTCCAACAGCCACATGTGGATGTTATTGTCATCGGATTCTTTAATCGACGTTGTCTTTAACCCTCCAACAGCCACATGTGGATGTTATTGTCATCGGATTCTTTAATCGACGTTGTCTTTAACCCTCCAACAGCCACATGTGGATGTTATTGTCATCAGATTCTGTAATCGATGTTGTCTTTAACCCTCCAACAGCCACATGTGGATGTTATTGTCATCGGATTCTTTAATCGACGTTGTCTT
>CM065703.1:742442-749942 GCA_017654935.2 Phymorhynchus buccinoides | reverse complement strand
GTACTCTACCCATGCAGACCTTGTACTCTATCCATGCAGACCTTGTACTCTACCCATGCACACCTTGTACCTTGTACTCTACCCATGCACACCTTGTACTCTATCCATGCCTCTACCCATGCAGACCTTGTACTCTATCCATGCAGACCTTGTACTCTACCCATGCAGACCTTGTACTCTAACCATGCAGACCTTGTACTCTACCCATGCAGACCTTGTACTCTACCCATGCACACCTTGTACTCTACCCATGCACACCTTGTACTCTACCCATGCAGACCTTGTACTCTACCCATGCAAACCTTGTACTCTACCCATGCACACCTTGTACTCTACCCATGCACACCTTGTACTCTACCCATGCACACCTTGTACTCTACCCATGCACACCTTGTACTCTACCCATGCACACCTTGTACTCTACCCATGCACACCTTGTACTCTACCCATGCACACCTTGTACTCTACCCATGCACACCTTGTACTCTACCCATGCACACCTTGTACTCTACCCATGCACACCTTGTACTCTACCCATGCACACCTTGTACTCTACCCATGCACACCTTGTACTCTACCCATGCACACCTTGTACTCTACCCATGCACACCTTGTACTCTACCCATGCACCCATGCACCTTGTACTCTACCCATGCAGACCTTGTACTCTACCCATGCACACCTTGTACTCTACCCATGCACACCTTGTACTCTACCCATGCACACCTTGTACTCTACCCATGCACACCTTGTACTCTACCCATGCAGACCTTGTACTCTACCCATGCACACCTTGTACTCTACCCATGCACACCTTGTACTCTACCCATGCACACCTTGTACTCTACCCATGCACACCTTGTACTCTACCCATGCAGACCGGATAGAAAAGCTGAGAAGGAATACAAACTAGGGGAAACAAAGTAAATACAGAAAAGGAAAGCATAAATGAAAAGAAATACAAGAAGAAAGAAAGTAGTCATTACTACCCGCAGACAAAAGAGAACGAAAAACCGATTAGGGATACAAATGCCTAGGGATACAAATGTGAGAAAATTGTCACACAAAAATTCCTTACCTTGCAAAAGTGACACGGGTGTTGCTCATTTCTGTTTGTGGGTTAACAGAAGCAGGACCCTCCAACCCCACAGCCACATGAATTATCGACTCATTTAGTCCCTAAAGAAGCCACAAGGTGTGTCATTTCGTGACACCACTTTCCATTGGCTGCAGCCTGGCACGCGCCTTATGAATAATCCAATCAGAGGCTTCCATTCATCGGGGTGTCCATTACTGAATTGAGACTTATACTTTCCTTATAACTCGGTCAACTTGAAACATCAGAGTCGGTTTGCTTGTGTTCTGAAGATAGGCTGGGCGCCTAGAAAGAGCCACTGTTAGTGGCACTATCCGAACTTGTTCCTCCAGGAGTGTTGAGATGGCAACAATAAAGACCCGTCTCACCAGTTCATATCTGGTACATGCTAGTGGTTTTTTTGGGTTTTTTTTCTTTAAACCAGCTAAAATTACAATGTGTTTCTGCTTGAATGCAATCATCCATCTCTGTCTCTCTGCGTAACAAAATAGAAATAAAGTATCACTTATGGAATCTGACGAAAACTAGTTGGCGATAACATTTAACAGTTTGGACAAAAGTGTGCGACTCTGGCCAGCTGTAGCCAAGTCCCAGATCGTGAAGGCAACAAGAGGGGAACACTAAACGCATGCTGAACGTTGTGACTAGGCACTACGTTGCAGCTAGAAATAGGTGAATGGAAAAGTACAAAGGTGTAGGAAGCTAGGGGTTGGGGGGGGGGGGGGTCAGGTATGGAATGTTACAATGGGAGCAATTAAACAAAAATAACTATAATTGCATTGAAAGAACTAGTAAGGCCGAAAAAGTGTAGCAAATCTTTCAAGAGGATAATTTGCCATATCAGTCTGCTTTACAAAAGACAGTTATCAAGTTAATCATGATGTTAATAAATTATCAATTAAGACACCAACGCAGGATAATTTCTTACGTGATAAACAAAGACTTCTCATTTGTGATGGTGCATAGGAAAAGCAGACATAAGTCGCTCAGAATGGTTTCTGGTTGTTTTTTAAGCTAAAGCCAAGAAGAACAACCCCCGAAATACCAATGTTCTACTTAGGTCATATTTATGTATATTGCTATGACTGTGTTCTACCTGTCTCCACAATATGAAAGACTGAAAGAGTTTGAATGATTACTTTGTTTATTTGATTTTTTTAAAATCTTGTACATAGAAGGAAAGAGGCAAAATTCCGTCTTATATGTCCGATTTCTGCAAATTATCTATCGCAAATGCTAAACTTCAAATGGCTATCAAATCAAAACTAAAACAAGACGACTCCATTCTGTTTTCTGTGTATTGACTGGGAATCTTTGCTCCATCTTGTAAAAACAACATCACAAGTTATGCCAATATTCCATTAGGTCTGCTTGTCCCATGCACTATCACAGTTACTTTACATAGCTTTTAAAAGACAACTTTGTTCTGACTTTGACACAGGTATCTTTTGTGCTGGACAGTTGAACTGTGTACATGAAAGACCAGTTCCTGGCTGTGAAAGAATCTTCACCTTCCTGTGACAGTTGAGCTGTGTACACGAAGTACACAGACCAGTTACCGTTCCTGGTTGTGAAATAATCTTCACCTTCCTGTGACAGTTGAGCTGTGTACATGAAGTACACAGACCAGTTACCGTTCCTGGTTGTGAAATAATCTTCACGTTCCTGTGACAGTTGAGCTGTGTACATGGAGTACATGGACCAGTTGTCGTTCCTGGTTGTGAAATAAACGTCACCTTGCTGTGACAGTTGAGCTGTGTACCTGAAGTACACAGACCAGTTATCGTACCTGGCTGTGAAATAAACGTCACCTTGCTGTGACAGTTGCGCTGTGTACCTGGATCCCCTGCTGTTAACAAAGACCAGAGAACGTGGCTGAATGGACGTCAACAGGAGAAAGAGGTCCAGCCATTGTTTCCATATTTCATAACTTGCTCAATGACGTGTCTTTCCTTTTTTTTTCTCTTTAAGTTAGTTTATTTTGAAACCACTGAAGTGTGGATCAGCGAGAGAGAGAGAGAGAGAGAGAGAGAGAGAGAGAGAGAGAGAGAGAGAGAGAGAGAGAGAGAGAGAGAGAGAGAGAGAGAGAGAGAGAGAGAGAGCAGTCATCGAGATAACTGAATGACAAGCTCTTTGACTCTGTCCCTCTATATGTCAATCTCTCTGTCTCTCTGTCTCTCTGTCTCTCTCTCTCTCTCTCTCTCTCTCTCTCTCTCTCTCTCTCTCTCTCTCTCTCTCTCTCTCTCTCTCACACACACACACAGACACAGTCTCATTGTATAGTCCACCCAGTTCAAAACAATCAGTGGTTCCCATTGGTCATTATTACCAGAATATACCCAAATAACATTCCCACATCGTTGGACAATCCCAAAGTACTAGACTGGGAGTAATTCAATTCATTCAATTCAACGAGGAAGATCACCGAGCCTTCAGTACTATCCAGCTGATATGAATCTGTACCCTTTTTTCCACTCTCTCTCTCTCTCTCTCTCTCTCTCTCTCTCTCTCTCTCTCTCTCTCTCTCTCTCTCTCTCTCTCTCTCTCTCTCTCTCTCTCTCTCTCTCTCTCTCTCTCTCTCTCTCTCTCTCTGTGTCACTCTTCAGTTCTCTCTCTTTGCTGTAGTTCTCCAATTCCAATGTTCATTCTCTCATTAAACCAAATTAATGTCTCTTCGGTTGTCTTCGTGTGTGTGGAAACAGTCAGCTGAAATGTTGATAGAAGAGCCAAAATCCCCCTCCCCCGTATCTCTCTTTCTCTCCCCCACTGAACTCGGGAGCCGGTTGCGAATCACGTTTACTGCAATTAGGACATCGTGGGTCTCATAACACCATTATGTAACATAAAACTGTGAACAACGTTCCTTTGACAAAATAATTATTAAAACCACGTCTTGCCATTAATGCAAAAAGGTTATTGGCAAAGGGGATGGAAGTGCGGGTAGGAACGTATGCTAACCAGAATCCTTTATAAAGGTACATAAGAAGGTTTCTGATCCTAGTAAGGTAATATGTGGAAATGTAAGTTGAGCTGCGAATGCTTATTTCAGATTCATCCGCCTTCCCTCGACAAGTGTTGTCTTTATATAACCAAGGACGAACATCTAGGAATGTTTTCAAGTTCTGTGTGAAGTCTGTAGGAGTCGTGAACTTGCATAATATATTGTATCATGTGGCCAGTGCTAAACAAATCCAACTTGTTTTGGGAACAGAACATACTGGGAGAGAAGGAAGCATAATGCCACCAATTCATATAGGTCTGAGAATCATGATACCATTATATAATTATTTGTATGCATGTTTCACATCTAAACGTTTAAACGTTTAGATGTCAAACATGCATACAAGTAAACACAGGTTCAGCAGGATTATGTTCATAATTAAAAACAACAAAAACAAAGCAATCCCTTCCCCAGAGTTTCTCCTTTGCTTTATATTGTTGTCTGATATCCTGTTTCTCCAAAGGGGTCATGTTACATTTCTAATGTCTCTGTTTCTCCATCTCCCAGGGGTCATGTTACATTTCTAATATCTCTGTTTCTCCATCTCCCAGCGATCATGTTACATTTCTAATGTCTCTGTTTCTCCATCTCCCAGGGATCATGTTACATTTCTAATGTCTCTGTTTCTCCATCTCCCAGGGATCATGTTACATTTCTAATGTCTCTGTTTCTCCATCTCCCAGGGATCATGTTACATTTCTAATGTCTCTGTTTCTCCATCTCCCAGGGATCATGTTACATTTCTAATGTCTCTGTTTCTCCATCTCCCAGGGATCATGTTACATTTCTAATGTCTCTGTTTCTCCATCTCCCAGCGATCATGTTACATTTCTAATGTCTCTGTCTCTCCCAGGGGTCATGTTACATTTATAATGTCTCTGTCTCTCCCAGGGGTCATGTTACATTTCTAATGTCTCTGTTTCTCCATCTCCCAGGGATCATGTTACATTTCTACTGTCTCTGTCTCTCCCAGGGGTCATGTTACATTTATAATGTCTCTGTCTCTCCCAGGGGTCATGTTACATTTCTAATGTCTCTGTCTCTCCCAGGGGTCATGTTACATTTCTAATGTCTGTGTCTCTCCCAGGGGTCATGTTACATTTCTACCTCTGTCTCTCCCAGGGGTCATGTTACATTTCTAATGTCTCTGTCTCTCCCAGGGGTCATGTTACATTTATAATGTCTCTGTCTCTCCCAGGGATCATGTTACATTTCTAATAATGTCTCTGTGTCTCTGTCTCTCCCAGGGGTCATGTTACATTTCTAATGTCTCTGTCTCTCCCAGGGGTCATGTTACATTTCTAATGTCTCTGTCTCTCCCAGGGATCATGTTACATTTCTAATGTCTCTGTCTCTCCCAGGGATCATGTTACATTTCTAATGTCTCTGTCTCCCCATCTCCCAGGGATCATGTTACATTTCTAATGTCTCTGTCTCTCCCAGGGGTCATGTTACATTTATAATGTCTCTGTCTCCCCATCTCCCAGGGATCATGTTACATTTATAATGTCTCTGTCTCTCCCAGGGGTCATGTTACATTTATAATGTCTCTGTCTCTCCCAGGGGTCATGTTACATTTATAATGTCTCTGTCTCCCCATCTCCCAGGGGTCATGTTACATTTCTAATGTCTCTGTCTCTCCCAGGGGTCATGTTACATTTCTAATGTCTCTGTCTCTCCCAGGGGTCATGTTACATTTCTAATATGTCTGTCTCTCCCAGGGATCATGGGGTCATATGTCTGTCATCATGTTACATTCTAATATATCTGTCTCTCCCAGGGGTCATGTTACATTTCTAATATATCTGTCTCTCCCAGGGGTCATGTTACATTTCTAATATATCTGTCTCTCCCAGGGGTCATGTTACATTTCTAATATATCTGTCTCTCCCAGGGGTCATGTTACATTTCTAATATCTCTGTCTCTCCCAGGGGTCATGTTACATTTTAATATCTCTGTCTCTCCCAGGGGTCATGTTACATCTAATGTCTCTCCCAGGGGTCATGTTACATTTCTAATATCAGGGGTCATGTTACATTTCTAATATCTCTGTCTCTCCCAGGGGTCATGTTACATTTCTAATATCTCTGTCTCTCCCAGGGGTCATGTTACATTTCTAATGTCTCTGTCTCTTCCAGGGGTCATGTTACTTTCCAGGGGTCATGTTACATTTCTAATGTCTCTGTCTCTCCCAGGGGTCATGTTACATTTCTAATATCTCTGTCTCTCCCAGGGGTCATGTTACATTTCTAATATCTCTGTCTCTCCCAGGGACATGTTCTACTGTCTCTGTCTCTTCCAGGGGTCATGTTACATTTCTAATCTCTCTGTCTCTCCCAGGGGTCATGTTACATTTCTAATCTCTCTGTCTCTCCCAGGGGTCATGTTACATTTCTACTGTCTCTGTCTCTTCCAGGGGTCATGTTACATTTCTAATCTCTCTGTCTCTCCCAGGGGTCATGTTACATTTCTAATCTCTCTGTCTCTCCCAGGGGTCATGTTACATTTCTAATGTCTCTGTCTCTCCATCTCCCAGGGATCATGTTACATTTCTTTATGTCTCTGTCTCCCATCTCCCAGGGATCATGTTACATTTCTAATGTCTCTGTCTCCATCTCCCAGGGATCATGTTACATTTATTATGTCTCTGTCTCCATCTCCCAGGGATCATGTTACATTTCTAATGTCTCCCAGGGATCTGTCTCTCTGTCTCCCCAGGGATCATGTTACATTTATAATGTCTCTGTCTCCATCTCCCAGGGATCATGTTACATTTCCAATATATCTAATATATCTGTCTCTCCCAGGGATCATGTTACATTTATAATATATCTGTCTCTCCCAGGGATCATGTTACATTTCTAATATATCTGTCTCTCCCAGGGATCATGTTACATTTCTAATATATCTGTCTCTCCCAGGGATCATGTTACATTTCCAATATATCTGTCTCTCCCAGGGATCATGTTACATTTATAATATGTCTGTCTCTCCCAGGGATCATGTTACATTTCTAATGTCTCTGTTTCTCCCAGGGATCATGTTACATTTCAAATGTCTCTGTCTCTCCATCTCCCAGGGATCATGTTACATTTCAAATATATCTGTCTCTCCCAGGGACCATGTTACATTTCTAATATATCTGTCTGTCCCAGGGGTCATGTTGCATTTCTAATGTCTCTGTTTCTCCAACCTATGGTTTCACAGATGTTGTCTCTTTCCCCAAGGACATTCTGATTTTCTCCAATGCAAACTAATCAATGTCTACCAGTTAAGCCAGTGTAGAACCCTCGGGGACTCAATCTCTCTTTTCTTTATTGACAACCATTCGATTGAAACATTCTTAGAAAGGCAAGACACACAGCCTACAGACAGATAACCATCGAACAGACAGACAGACAG
>CM065703.1:709942-734942 GCA_017654935.2 Phymorhynchus buccinoides | reverse complement strand
CACACACACACACACAACACACACACACACACACACGCACGCACGCACGCACGCACGCACGCACGCACGCACGCACGCACGCACACGCACGCACACGCGCACGCACACGCACACACGCACACACACACACACACACACACACACACACACACACACACACACACACACACACACACACACACACACACACAGACACACACGCGCGCGCGCGCGCGCGCGAGAAGTGATGTCTATTTTTCTATATTTTCTTCTTTTCCCCCCATCTACATGTAATGGTAGTTGTTTTTGTGGGGGTTTTGCTCGTTACAGGCGGCGCCGGGGCGGAATAGCGACTCTCAAAACAGCGACAATCGAAAGAGCGAACTCAAAATAGCGACTCCATCATAACAGCGACCGTCACAACAAGCGGCATAAAAATAGCGACTCCATCACAACAGCGGCATAAAAATAGCGACTCCATCATAACAGCGACCATCATAACAGCGGCATAAAAATACCGACTCCATCACAACAGCGGCATAAAAATAGCGACTCTATCATAACAGCGACCGTCACAACAGCGGCATAAAAATAGCGACTCCATCATAACAGCGACCATCACAACAGCGGGCGGCATACAAATAGCGACTATATTGAAACAACGACTGTTAAAAATCGCGATTCGGGAGAAAGAAAGTTGTTTGTATTTCATTTCTCAGAGCCCTAATACTTAACCAATTTTAACGACAATTGGAACACTTGTCCTTCATGTCCCCAAACCAATGCCCATAACACCAGCTTACCCAAATGCCAAGCCACTTGAACGTGGTCTCAGTGAGTTGAATTGCTATTACCATAATCAATAATAATGAAATTTGGCAGATCTTCCCACACTATCACGCCAATGTATCATACTTCATCCACGTATGATCTTCCCCAACTATCGCCCCAATGTATCACACTTTATCCACTATCGCTCCAATGTATCACACTTTATCCACTATCGCCCCAATGTATCACACTTTATCCACTATCGATCCAATGTATCACACTTTATCCACTATCGATCCAAAGTATCACACTTTATCCACTATCGCTCCAATGTATCACACTGTATCCACTATCGATCCAATGTATCACACTTTATCCACTATCGATCCAATGTATCACACTGTATCCACTATCGATCCAATGTATCACACTTTATCCACTATCGATCCAATGTATCACACTTTATCCACTATCGCTCCAATGTATCACACTTTATCCACTATCGCTCCAATGTATCACACTTTATCCACTATCGCCCCAATGTATCACACTTTATCCACTATCGATCCAATGTATCACACTTTATCCACTATCGCTCCAATGTATCACACTTTATCCACTATCGCCCCAATGTATCACACTTTATCCACTATCGATCCAATGTATCACACTTTATCCACTATCGCTCCAATGTATCACACTTTATCCACTATCGCCCCAATGTATCACACTTTATCCACTATCGATCCAATGTATCACACTTTATCCACTATCGCTCCAATGTATCACACTTTATCCACTATCGCCCCAATGTATCACACTTTATCCACTATCGATCCAATGTATCACACTTTATCCACTATCGCTCCAATGTATCACACTTTATCCACTATCGCTCCAATGTATCACACTTTATCCACTATCACGCCAATGTATCACACTTTATCCACTATCGATCCAATGTATCACACTGTATCCACTATCGATCCAATGTATCACACTTTATCCACTATCACGCCAATGTATCACACTTTATCCACTATCGCCCCAATGTATCACACTTTATCCACTATCGATCCAATGTATCACACTTTATCCACTATCGATCCAATGTATCACACTTTATCCACTATCGATCCAATGTATCACACTTTATCCACTATCGCCCCAATGTATCACACTGTATCCACTATCGCCCCAATGTATCACACTTTATCCACTATCGCTCCAATGTATCACACTTTATCCACTATCGATCCAATGGATCACACTGTATCCACTATCGCTCCAATGTATCACACTTTATCCACTATCGCCCCAATGTATCACACTGTATCCACTATCGCCCCAATGTATCACACTGTATCCACTATCGCCCCAATGTATCACACTTTATCCACTATCACGCCAATGTATCACACTTTATCCACTATCGCTCCAATGTATCACACTGTATCCACTATCACGCCAATGTATCACACTTTATCCACTATCACGCCAATGTATCACACTTTATCCACTATCGCTCCAATGTATCACACTTTATCCACTATCACGCCAATGTATCACACTTTATCCACTATCACGCCAATGTATCACACTTTATCCACTATCACGCCAATGTATCACACTTTATCCACTATCGCTCCAATGTATCACACTTTATCCACTATCACGCCAATGTATCACACTTTATCCACTATCGATCCAATGTATCACACTTTATCCACTATCGCTCCAATGTATCACACTTTATCCACTATCGATCCAAAGTATCACACTTTATCCACTATCGCTCCAATGTATCACACTGTATCCACTATCGATCCAATGTATCACACTTTATCCACTATCGATCCAATGTATCACACTTTATCCACTATCACGCCAATGTATCACACTTTATCCACTATCGCTCCAATGTATCACACTTTATCCACTATCGATCCAATGTATCACACTTTATCCACTATCGATCCAATGTATCACACTTTATCCACTATCGTATCACACTTTATCCACTATCGATCCAATGTATCACACTTTATCCACTATCGATCCAATGTATCACACTTTATTCACTATCGACCCAATGTAAACTTTATCCACTATGCATATTTCCAGAGACACTGTGTCTAATAGACGATTTCCGAACAAAACTCGGGGAGAGCACTTCGCCAAAATCATGAGTTGTTTACCCCCATTCAAATACCATGGCAACAATGCAAAATGGCATCGAAGCTTGAAACCGGAGGATGCGAATATGGACTTGCAAACATTTTTTAAAAAGAAAAATTAGGGGTGGCCAGTGACCACAAACTGATAAAACTTGGAAAATGTGACGTAAACATATGAATGACATAACTTTTTAGACTGACGCACGGTGTTCTAAGTGCTTTATGTCTGCTCAAACACACGAGTCGATAGACTACGAGAGCTGATAGTAGAGTGATTTTCCCTGTTTGAACGATTTAATTAGGCAAGATAACTCGCTCACACCATGAAATTACTCCGCTTAATTATTTCCGATCAATTCCTATTGCTATTGTCTAGATTAAAGAACGGTTCATAATAACAAATGAACTAATTGTTCTGTGTCCGAATGACAATGTCCATGCTATTTCAACCAGCCTACCACTCTATATGTTCATGTGGTTCATCAAAGTCTGTTCATGTGGTTCATCAACATCTGTTCATGTGGTTCATCAAAATCTGTTCATGTGGTTCATCAAAGTCTGTTCATGTGGTTCATCAACATCTGTTCATGTGGTTCATCAAAATCTGTTCATGTGGTTCATCAAAATCTGTTCATGTGGTTCATCAAAATCTGTTCATGTTGTTCATCAAAATCTGTTCATGTGGTTCATCAAAATCTGTTCATGTGGTTCATCAAAATCTGTCCATGTGTTTCATCAAAATCTGTTCATGTGGTTCATCAAAATCTGTTCATGTGGTTCATCAAAATCTGTTCATGTGGTTCATCAAAATCTGTTCATGTGGTTCATCAGAATCTGTTCATGTGTTTCATCAAAATCTGTTCATGTGTTTCATCAAAATCTGTTCCGCTATGTTTCATCAAAATATGTTCATGGGTTTCATCAAAGTCTGTTCATGTGTTTCATAAAATCTGTTCATGTGGTTCATCAAAATCTGTTCATGTGGTTCATCAAAATCTGTTCCACTATGTTTCATGAAAATCTGTTCATGTGGTTCATGAAAATCTGTTCATGTGGTTCATCAAAATCTGTTCATGTGTTTCATCAAAATCTGTTCCACTATGTTTCATCAAAATCTGTTCATGTGCTTAATCAAAATCTGTTCATGTGCTTCATCAAAATCTGTTCGCACATGTTAGATCAAAGTCTGTTCATGTGTTTCATCAAAATATGTCCGTATGCTTCACACAATCTGCTCACGCGTTTCATTAAAATCTGCATAAATGTTTCACACAAACTGTTAAGCTGTCCACAACATTCTTGATAATACATGAGAAAAAAACACCTCAATAAATGACAAACAAATGTTTTAATGAAACGTGCTGCTCGTGTAAAACGGCTTGAAACATCACACACATCACACACACACACACACACACACACACACACACACACACACACACACACACACACACACACACACACACACACACACACACGCACGCACGCACGTACGCATGCACACACACACACAAACACACACACACACACATACACACACACACACACACACACACACACCACACATACACGAACGCGTGCGCACACGAACCCTAACATGCACACACACACACACACACACACACACACACACACACACACACACACACACACACACACACACACACACACACACACACACACACACACACATACACACACACACACACACACACACACACACACACACACACACACACAACAAAAACACACACACACGCGCGCGAGCACACACGCACGCACGTTCGCACACACGCACACACTTCTAAAATGATTTATGTTTGTGGTGGGATTGTCGCTATTTTAATCGTCGCTGTTTTGATTGTCGCTATTTTAATCGTCGCTGTTTTGATTGTCGCTATTTCGGAGATCGCTGTTTTGATGTTGTCGCTATTATGACTGTCGCTGTTTTGATGTTGTCGCTATTATGACTGTCGCTGTTTTGATGTTGTCGCTGTTATGACTGTCGCTGTTTTGATGTTGTCGCTGTTATGACTGTCGCTGTTTTGATGTTGTCGCTATTATGACTGTCGCTGTTTTGATGTTGTCGCTATTATGACTGTCGCTGTTTTGATGTTGTCGCTATTATGACTGTCGCTGTTTTGATGTTGTCGCTATTATGACTGTCGCTGTTTTGATGTTGTCGCTGTTATGACTGTCGCTGTTTTGATGTTGTCGCTGTTATGACTGTCGCTGTTTTGATGTTGTCGCTGTTATGACTGTCGCTGTTTTGATGTTGTCGCTATTATGACTGTCGCTGTTTTGATGTTGTCGCTATTATGACTGTCGCTGTTTTGAACCAGTCGCGGTTTTGATGTCGCTTTTTTGACAGTCGCGATTCCGCCCGGATCCTAAACAAGATGGCGTGGTTTTTTTTCTCTTTTCCTTTTAGTTTACAACTTTAGCTTCCAAGACAATAAATTTAATTTTGTTCTCTGCAACCTGTGTTTTGCTTTTAACTTTTCTTTTCAATTCCTTATTCGCTCTTTCACTTCCTTGGCTAATCTTTTCTTTTTTTTTCTTTTTTTTCTTTAGTTCAAAACATTTCTCTACTTTTCACAATCAAATTATCCTTTCCTTCTGGACTTTTATTTCAGCATTAGTTTGTTCTTTTCGCATTTATAACATGTTATTTTGTTCTGGAATACATGTTGCTGATTTATAGACTATTACTTTGTGTGTCCGATTTTGTTGTCTTAGTTTTGGTTAGATCACTTGAATGATTTTCGAAAAACAATATGCCAATGTAATCAATAAATCAATAAATCAACAAATAAATAAATAAATAAATAAATAAATAAATAAATAAATCAATCAATAAATCAATCAATAAATCAATCAATAAATAAATACATAAAATGTACACTTTTGCCTAATATCATTTTTCAATTTAATTGTTTAAACATTTTACCATACCTATGGCTACAAATCAGTAAAAAAAAAAGAAGAAGAAGGTTTTAATACGTGTCTGCTAACAACATCCGTAAGAAGAAAGAATGAAAGTTACTTAAAAAGAAAGTAATTATTCCATGAATGCGTACGGCATGTAAAGAAGGGGGGTAACCACTCTAGAAAGACGCGTTGTTATGCAAATGAGGACAGCCAGCTAAAGATGCCTATCAGCACAGAAGGAAAGGGCCCAGACACAAAGTATGTATGTACATGAAGGGCCCAGACACAAAGTATGTATGTACATGAAGGGCCCAGACATAAGGTATGTATGTACATGAAGGGCCCAGACATAAGGTATGTATGTACATGAAGGGCCCAGACATAAGGTATGTATGTACACACATACAACATAGGAAAGAGAGATAAGAAAGATAAAAAAGACACAACAGATGGAAAATGACAAGAAGAAGCTTGGCAAATAAACGATGGACAGTACAGATATATGTGTGCATAATCAATAGTCAACAGGGAGCCAGTGAAGAGCATAAGAAGTGAATGGATTCAGAATTCTGAGGACTTTTCTGGTGGCCTGTGCGAGTATTGTCCACGACTAACAAGCAATGAATGGCAATCAGCTGAACATACGAGCGTTTCCGCAATCCTGCCTTTGGTGCCGTGCTCTGGGTGAAGCTATGCATGTCATGTAACGGGAACAAAAGCTAACTGCCAAACGTCACCAGCATTTATCTCGGGTAAAGGCCAGAAGTCCTACCAGCATTACCTACTACGTTTGAGATCATGCCTCCTGGCTTTACCCCTCGGAATGGCCAGCCGCGGAGGACAGATCTTTCTAGAAGCATCGTCAGATGATTGTATTTAACCTACGGACAACTGACACGATTAAAAGGGAGTAAATGTGCTTCTGTCACAACCGTTTGACACGCATAACAGCGAAGGCGTTAGTTTCCTCTCACAAGAAAACCAAATACGTTAGCTTATAATAATAATACACAAAATCAAGATTCTATTCCACCGGCTAATTAGATCAATAGGTATTGTATAACTAGTGAAGGTGGCTTACGAACACAATGGACCCTCTTGCAAAGCAAGCACACCTTAACGAGATAGATGGAATCAGTTTTAAACTACTTTAGAAATACGACATTCTGAAGAAAGTGTGGATACAAACCCACGTGTATCAAGCCATCTTATTTCACCAAGCAATAGAAACAGATGAGTAGCGGGGTGTGAGTAAGGCTAATGAGTAGATGATGCACGTCAAGGTACCCAGGACAACAAGCCTTCATCCTAAAACCGTAACTAATGCGTTGTGTGGGCGAGCAGGCGAGGGGCTAAATGAAGCTAATGTGACGCACTGTTGTCAGAAATAGTCGTGCGCTAAATGCTAAGTCTCCATCCACGTTCATCTCGCGTACCGTGCTTAGGAGGTGGACAAAGAAACATCCTCATGCCTTACGTCCAAGGGCTTGGGCTTTGCCGATGTATCAGAGAATGGTACTATTATAAGCGATTAGTGACTGCTGTATGCAAACCTAGATCAGAGGCGCCGTGCATTTGTTTTTTTACACGCCGACAGAGAGAAGGACGCTGGCAGACAAAGACATAAACAGGGAGACAATGCAAACAGACTGACAGAGAGATACACATACATCAATATAAACAGTTACACCCACATACATACTGGCCAGGTCATTTCAAAAGCTCTGGCCCCAAAGCAAAACTCAGAAAGAAAACCAAGCGCACCTACGAAAACATAGTCACGTGGTTCCAACCAATCAACTTAACTCTGAAAGAAAACCTATCGGACCTGAAATAGTCACGTGGCTTACAGTTCAATCACCTTCAAACCATAGTACCGTTTTCAGAGTAAACACGAAGAACTTCTGAAAACATCACGGAGAAAGTAAGCGTATACTTTGATGAGAAAAAACCACACTGTTTTCTTCTGACCTCTTGGTTGGCGCTACAGAGCTACAGACCTCAGCAATAAACGACCCGCCAACACAGGAGCGTTGTCAGCCAGTGCAACAACAACACGCAGCTGACAGACAAATGGCTGTTATAGTGTGTTGAAAGAGAGAGAGAGAGAGAGAGAGAGAGAGAGAGAGAGAGAGAGAGAGAGAGAGAGAGAGAGAGAGAGAGAGAGAGAGAGAGAGAGAGAAGCGGAAGCGGACATCTAATTAGATAGGCCACAGCCCCTTCTGATGGGGGTTATAAAACATCATGAATACAAATGACAATAAACAATAGCTACACATGTAACACAACGGCACATAATATTGCATTGATGATAGGGAGTAAAACGAGAGAGAGAGAGAGAGAGAGAGAGAGAGAGAGAGAGAGAGAGAGAGAGAGAGAGAGAGAGAGAGAGAGAGAGAGAGAGAGAGAGAGAGAGAGAGAGAGAGAGACGGAGAGAGACAGAGACAGAGACGGAGACAGAGAGCGATGTCTATGGCTACATTATCTGTGTGAAGACATTCACAGAGGAGGTTCACGGTCAAAGTTGTGTATGTTCTTACGATCCCCATATAAAACATTGTCCACACGTGTTGATTCTTGGTTGGGGTTTTTAATTGATGGGACTTTCCTGGTATTGCACTGCCTCCAGGATCGACCCACTATCTTTATGTCTACAAATGTCCTGCATGTACCTGCTCCAGGTCGGAGGACGTTAAACAGAACTTCAAGTTGACTCTTGTTTGTTTCCAACTTTCTACCATCATACCTAACTACCATCAACCTACAACTGAACAACATGCACTGTGTATGTGTCCGTCTGCTCCGTACACCTCTATAACCATCACCCTACTACTGAACAACATGCACTGTGTATGTGTCCGTCTGGTCCGTACACCTCTATAACCATCACACCCTACTACTGAACAACATCCACTGTGTATGTGTCCATCTGGTCCGTACACCTCTATAACCATCACACCCTACTACTGAACAACATCCACTGTGTATGTGTCCGTCTGGTCCGTACACCTCTATAACCATCACCCTACTACTGAACAACATCCACTGTGTATGTGTCCGTCTGGTCCGTACACCTCTATAACCATCACACCCTACTACTGAACAACATCCACTGTGTATGTGTCCATCTGGTCCGTACACCTCTATAACCATCACCCTACTACTGAACAACATGCACTGTGTATGTGTCCGTCTGGTCCGTACACCTCTATAACCATCACACCCTACTACTGAACAACATCCACTGTGTATGTGTCCGTCTGGTCCGTACACCTCTATAACCATCACCCTACTACTGAACAACATGCACTGTGTATGTGTCCGTCTGGTCCGTACACCTCTATAACCATCACACCCTACTACTGAACAACATCCACTGTGTATGTGTCCGTCTGGTCCGTACACCTCTATAACCATCACACCCTACTACTGAACAACATGCACTGTGTATGTGTCCGTCTGGTCCGTACACCTCTATAACCATCACACCCTACTACTGAACAACATCCACTGTGTATGTATCCGTCTGGTCCGTACACCTCTATAACCATCACACCCTACTACTGAACAACATCCACTGTGTATATGTTCGTCTGGTCCGTACACCTCTATAACCATCACACCCTACTACTGAACAACATGCACTGTGTATGTGTCCGTCTGGTCCGTACACCTCTGTAACCATCACACCCTACTACTGAACAACATCCACTGTGTATGTGTCCGTCTGGTCCGTACACCTCTATAACCATCACACCCTACTACTGAACAACATGCACTGTGTATGTGTCCGTCTGGTCCGTACACCTCTATAACCATCACACCCTACTACTGAACAACATCCACTGTGTATGTGTCCGTCTGGTCTAAGCGTCTGTTCAAAAACTGTAAACCGCAAACCAATAGCCGCACACCTCTATAACCATCATTGATTCTTGAAAAGCATCACGCAAGGAATACAGTGGAAGACATTTGAACCTACAGAGTAAGCCTCCTGCAAGGAAGCACCGGCACTCGTCGGCATGAACACAAGTAACACGTTATCGGGTGGAGTCCCAATAAAAAGAAAATTAATAAACAAATAAAAACATAAAATAAACCAACTAACACATATAAACCTCTATATCAAATAAACTATCCCTTTCTGTCCGTTTCTCTCTTTCTCTGTCTCTGTCTGTCTCTGTCTCTCTCTCTCTGTCTCTGTCTCTCTCTCTCTCTCTCTCTCTCTCTCTCTCTCTCTCTCTCTCTCTCTCTCTCTCTCTCTCTCTCTCTCTCTCTCTCTCTCTCTCTCTCTCTCTCTCTCTCTCTTCTTGTTAATAAATGGGTCTGTTTTTAATATTAGGAGGATTGATGTATTTTTGTTTAATGCCATGAATATATTAACCCTTTCAACGCTAGCGATTCCTCAGCCAAACTTTACCATGAAACTTACCTGGATAAAGAAAAGATTTTGTCTGCAATACTGAGGATTCCTCTGTGACATGCATACAATATGGCCTATCCTTACCTCCCAAAATGAAGAACATCAGGTAACTGGATACCAGTCCCTTTTAGTGACATGTGGTGCCAAGAGGCATTGTGGTGCCAAGAGGCGATACAAATTGTTTTAAAGACAAAATGTTTTCGACAGTCACACCAGAAAGCTGATAAGTCGGGGATATTTATGTATGTGTCTTTTAGTTTCATGTTAACTTGACCTCGTGTCTAGGGACTGGGGGCCTGAAGTATATTGTTCAAATACATAATCTCTCTCTCTCTCTCTCTCTCTCTCTCTCTCTCTCTCTCTCTCTCTCTCTCTCTCTCTCTCTCTCTCTCTCTCTCTCTCTCTCATTTGAAAGCCCATCTATCTGTTGCAGACGAAGCCCAGTGGTCCATTTATAAGGCGAACGTCTCCCGCCACCATGGTAATGGTCACTGGTGCAGCCCGGTAGGAGATGCCACCATGGTAATGGTCACTGGTGCAGCCCGGTAGGAGACGCCACCATGGTAATGGTCACTGGTGCAGCCCGGTAGGAGACGCCACCATGGTAATGGTCACTGGTGCAGCCCGGTAGGAGACGCCACCATGGTAATGGTCACTGGTGCAGCCCGGTAGGAGACGCCACCATGGTAATGGTCACTGGTGCAGCCCGGTAGGAGACGCCACCATGGTAATGGTCACTGGTGCAGCCCGGTAGGAGACGCCACCATGGTAATGGTCACTGGTGCAGCCCGGTAGGAGACGCCACCATGGTAATGGTCACTGGTGCAGCCCGGTAGGAGACGCCACCATGGTAATGGTCACTGGTGCAGCCCGGTAGGAGACGCCACCATGGTAATGGTCACTGGTGCAGCCCGGTAGGAGACGCCACCATGGTAATGGTCACTGGTGCAGCCCGGTAGGAGACGCCACCATGGTAATGGTCACTGGTGCAGCCCGGTAGGAGACGCCACCATGGTAATGGTCACTGGTGCAGCCCGGTAGGAGACGCCACCATGGTAATGGTCACTGGTGCAGCCCGGTAGGAGACGCCACCATGGTAATGGTCACTGGTGCAGCCCGGTAGGAGACGCCACCATGGTAATGGTCACTGGTGCAGCCCGGTAGGAGACGCCACCATGGTAATGGTCACTGGTGCAGCCCGGTAGGAGACGCCACCATGGTAATGGTCACTGGTGCAGCCCGGTAGGAGACGCCACCATGGTAATGGTCACTGGTGCAGCCCGGTAGGAGACGCCACCATGGTAATGGTCACTGGTGCAGCCCGGTAGGAGACGCCACCATGGTAATGGTCACTGGTGCAGCCCGGTAGGAGACGCCACCATGGTAATGGTCACTGGTGCAGCCCGGTAGGAGACGCGTGCGTGGAGTAAAAAACAAACAGCTTCATTCTCGCTTTCCGTTGAAAGGCAGAAGGTAGTACTAGCCTTCTCTACAGCTTCATTCTCGCTTTCCGTTGAAAGGCAGAAGGTAGTACTAGCCTTCTCTACAGCTTCATTCTCGCTTTCCGTTGAAAGGCAGAAGGTAGTACTAGCCTTCTCTACAGCTTCATTCTCGCTTTCCGTTGAAAGGCAGAAGGTAGTACTAGCCTTCTCTACAGCTTCATTCTCGCTTTCCGTTGAAAGGCAGAAGGTAGTACTAGCCTTCTCTACAGCTTCATTCTCGCTTTCCGTTGAAAGGCAGAAGGTAGTACTAGCCTTCTCTACAGCTTCATTCTCGCTTTCCGTTCAAAGGCAGAAGGTAGTACTAGCCTTCTCTACAGCTTCATTCTCGCTTTCCGTTGAAAGGCAGAAGGTAGTACTAGCCTTCTCTACAGCTTCATTCTCGCTTTCCGTTGAAAGGCAGAAGGTAGTACTAGCCTTCTCTACAGCTTCATTCTCGCTTTCCGTTGAAAGGCAGAAGGTAGTACTAGCCTTCTCTACAGCTTCATTCTCGCTTTCCGTTGAAAGGCAGAAGGTAGTACTAGCCTTCTCTACAGCTTCATTCTCGCTTTCCGTTCAAAGGCAGAAGGTAGTACTAGCCTTCTCTACAGCTTCATTCTCGCTTTCCGTTGAAAGGCAGAAGGTAGTACTAGCCTTCTCTACAGCTTCATTCTCGCTTTCCGTTGAAAGGCAGAAGGTAGTACTAGCCTTCTCTACAGCTTCATTCTCGCTTTCCGTTGAAAGGCAGAAGGTAGTACTAGCCTTCTCTACAGCTTCATTCTCGCTTTCCGTTGAAAGGCAGAAGGTAGTACTAGCC
Source organism: Phymorhynchus buccinoides (assembly GCA_017654935.2). Taxonomy (NCBI): domain Eukaryota; kingdom Metazoa; phylum Mollusca; class Gastropoda; order Neogastropoda; family Raphitomidae; genus Phymorhynchus; species Phymorhynchus buccinoides. The sequence goes on along the minus strand of CM065703.1, from coordinate 722,366 downwards.
TTCTCTACAGCTTCATTCTCGCTTTCCGTTGAAAGGCAGAAGGTAGTACTAGCCTTCTCTACAGCTTCATTCTCGCTTTCCGTTGAAAGGCAGAAGGTAGTACTAGCCTTCTCTACAGCTTCATTCTCGCTTTCCGTTGAAAGGCAGAAGGTAGTACTAGCCTTCTCTACAGCTTCATTCTCGCTTTCCGTTGAAAGGCAGAAGGTAGTACTAGCCTTCTCTACAGCTTCATTCTCGCTTTCCGTTGAAAGGCAGAAGGTAGTACTAGCCTTCTCTACAGCTTCATTCTCGCTTTCCGTTGAAAGGCAGAAGGTAGTACTAGCCTTCTCTACAGCTTCATTCTCGCTTTCCGTTGAAAGGCAGAAGGTAGTACTAGCCTTCTCTACAGCTTCATTCTCGCTTTCCGTTGAAAGGCAGAAGGTAGTACTAGCCTTCTCTACAGCTTCATTCTCGCTTTCCGTTCAAAGGCAGAAGGTAGTACTAGCCTTCTCTACAGCTTCATTCTCGCTTTCCGTTGAAAGGCAGAAGGTAGTACTAGCCTTCTCTACAGCTTCATTCTCGCTTTCCGTTGAAAGGCAGAAGGTAGTACTAGCCTTCTCTACAGCTTCATTCTCGCTTTCCGTTGAAAGGCAGAAGGTAGTACTAGCCTTCTCTACAGCTTCATTCTCGCTTTCCGTTGAAAGGCAGAAGGTAGTACTAGCCTTCTCTACAGCTTCATTCTCGCTTTCCGTTGAAAGGCAGAAGGTAGAAGCTTTCCGTTGAAAGGCAGAAGGTAGTACTAGCCTTCTCTACAGCTTCATTCTCGCTTTCCGTTGAAAGGCAGAAGGTAGTACTAGCCTTCTCTACAGCTTCATTCTCGCTTTCCGTTGAAAGGCAGAAGGTAGTACTAGCCTTCTCTACAGCTTCATTCTCGCTTTCCGTTGAAAGGCAGAAGGTAGTACTAGCCTTCTCTACAGCTTCATTCTCGCTTTCCGTTGAAGAAGGTAGTACAGCCTTCTCTACAGCTTCATTCTCGCTTTCCGTTGAAAGGCAGAAGGTAGTACTAGCCTTCTCTACAGCTTCATTCTCGCTTTCCGTTGAAAGGCAGAAGGTAGTACTAGCCTTCTCTACAGCTTCATACCCCCACCTAGCCTTCTCTACAGCTTCATTCTCGCTTTCCGTTGAAAGGCAGAAGGTAGTACTAGCCTTGTAAGAAGGTAGTACTTTTTTTTCCGAGGCAAAGGTAGTACTAGTACACCTTCTCTACACCATGCTTCCCTCAGACACGGTGAGCGTGATATGAGTGTTAATGGCTTCATCAACACTGGACCCACTGAGAGAGAGAGAGGGAGAGAGAGAGAGAGAGAGAGAGAGAGCGACAGACGACAGACAGACAGACAGACAGACAGACAGACATACAGGAGTGGGAAACGAACGGTTCCCCCACCCTACGACAAAATAATTTTTTGAGACATAGGCGCTTTCAGTCGACAAAATCAGACATAGGCGCTTAGCGTATTGTGCCTACTTCTCGGTGTCTTGTGAGATCAGAGGAGAATTACATGGATACACGAAGAACTAGAGTAATGGAAAAGTGGTCTACTGTAAACGTAGAGACTGTTCGCTTAGTGAAAATTGAATTTAAAGTAAACGCAAACAAGAACAGACAAAGTCTGTTAACCCGAAGTCTCAGTGTTCTAGCCAGGGCTGTGTATGGGGTACCAGGTGAACAACGCAGCTGTCGGGAAAAGGCGTACACATCAACAAGATCAAGGCGATAAGGAACTGGGAAATACACAGTCTGTGAGCTTTGTTCGTTCGTTTTACTACAGGAAGGTAGTGAAGGGATTACCGCTTCGGCTGACACGGAACGAGTTTGACCACCATGAGATGCCATGAGGCGCACTGTTTCGGGGCAAAGCAGTCACACTAAGGATTCTTCAATCTCAGCAAGAAAGCATAAATGCCGCTATAAAAGTAATGCCAATACTAAACACCAACAGCATCCTAATCATGAATAAAGACCAGTACTTGTTTTACGGGAAAGCTATTAGTAAGATCCTTCAGATGTTTCCTTGAACGTGCGGTTAAAATATATTCTTGCAAAATGAATTGTTGAGGTTTGCAAAACGTCAGCACCATGATAAGTATCTTCCTTAACTTTCAAATGCTATGCTAAATTCGGCCACAATAGACACATCTTTAAGACAATTACTTCAAACCTTTTCAGCCGTTAGAGCATGAAGTGACGTTTCGAGAGACGTTCTCCAGAGACAGACCCCGGAACAAGCTACTTCTCGGTGTCTTGTGAGACCAAGGCAACAACATCCCACAGAGGTAGAGAGACGTTCTCCAGAGACAGACCCCGGAACAAGCTACCGGAGACCAAGGCAACAACATCCCACAGAGGTAGAGAGACGTTCTCCAGAGACAGACCCCGGAACAAGCTACCGGAGACCAAGGCAACAACATCCCACAGAGGTAGAGAGACGTTCAACAGAGACAGACCCCGGAACAAGCTACCGAGTTTGACCAAGGCAACAACATCCCACAGAGGTAGAGAGACGTTCTTCAATCTCAACAGAGACAGACCCCGGAACAAGCTACCGTAGACCAAGGCAACAACATCCCACAGAGGTAGAGAGACGTTCTCCAGAGACAGACCCCGGAACAAGCTACCGGAGACCAAGGCAACAACATCCCACAGAGGTAGAGAGACGTTCTCAAAACAGAGACAGACCCCGGAACAAGCTACTAAATTCGGCCAGACCAAGGCAACAACATCCCAGAGCAGAGTGACGTTTCGAGAGACGTTCTCCAGAGACAGACCCCGGAACAAGCTACCGAGACCAAGGCAACAACATCCCACAGAGGTAGAGAGACGTTCTCCCAACAGAGACAGACCCCGGAACAAGCTACCGGAGACCAAGGCAACAACATCCCACAGAGGTAGAGAGACGTTCTCCAGAGACAGACCCCGGAACAAGCTACCGTAGACCAAGGCAACAACATCCCACAGAGGTAGAGAGACGTTCTCCCAACAGAGACAGACCCCGGAACAAGCTACCGGAGACCAAGGCAACAACATCCCACAGAGGTAGAGAGACGTTCTCCCAACAGAGACAGACCCCGGAACAAGCTACCGGAGACCAAGGCAACAACATCCCACAGAGGTAGAGAGACGTTCTCCAGAGACAGACCCCGGAACAAGCTACCGGAGACCAAGGCAACAACATCCCACAGAGGTAGAGAGACGTTCTCCAGAGACAGACCCCGGAACAAGCTACCGAGACCAAGGCAACAACATCCCACAGAGGTAGAGAGACGTTCTCCCAACAGAGACAGACCCCGCAACAAGCTACCGGAGACCAAGGCAACAACATCCCACAGAGGTAGAGAGACGTTCTCCAGAGACAGACCCCGGAACAAGCTACCGGAGACCAAGGCAACAACATCCCACAGAGGTAGAGAGACGTTCTCCAGAGACAGACCCCGGAACAAGCTACCGGAGACCAAGGCAACAACATCCCACAGAGGTAGAGAGACGTTCTCCCAACAGAGACAGACCCCGGAACAAGCTACCGTAGACCAAGGCAACAACATCCCACAGAGGTAGAGAGACGTTCTCCAGAGACAGACCCCGGAACAAGCTACCGAGACCAAGGCAACAACATCCCACAGAGGTAGAGAGACGTTCTCCAGAGACAGACCCCGGAACAAGCTACCGGAGACCAAGGCAACAACATCCCACAGAGGTAGAGAGACGTTCTCCAGAGACAGACCCCGGAACAAGCTACCGGAGACCAAGGCAACAACATCCCACAGAGGTAGAGAGACGTTCTCCAGAGACAGACCCCGGAACAAGCTACCGGAGACCAAGGCAACAACATCCCACAGAGGTAGAGAGACGTTCAACAGAGACAGACCCCGGAACAAGCTACCGGAGACCAAGGCAACAACATCCCACAGAGGTAGAGAGACGTTCTCCAGAGACAGACCCCGGAATAAGCTACCGGAGACCAAGGCAACAACATCCCACAGAGGTAGAGAGACGTTCAACAGAGACAGACCCCGGAACAAGCTACCGGAGACCAAGGCAACAACATCCCACAGAGGTAGAGAGACGTTCTCCAGAGACAGACCCCGGAACAAGCTACCGGAGACCAAGGCAACAACATCCCACAGAGGTAGAGAGACGTTCTCCAGAGACAGACCCCGGAATAAGCTACCGGAGACCAAGGCAACAACATCCCACAGAGGTAGAGAGACGTTCAACAGAGACAGACCCCGGAACAAGCTACCGGAGACCAAGGCAACAACATCCCACAGAGGTAGAGAGACGTTCTCCAGAGACAGACCCCGGAACAAGCTACCGTAGACCAAGGCAACAACATCCCACAGAGGTAGAGAGACGTTCTCCAGAGACAGACCCCGGAACAAGCTACTGAGACCAAGGCAACAACATCCCACAGAGGTAGTTGACCTTCCATGTTTTTCATTTCAACAGACGAGCTGACAGTACTTACTTAACCCCGCGGTGATACTCTCTACAGAAAACCAATTGTAAAGGGTTAAGTCACGTGGTTTCCGGCCCAGCCAATCAGCTATGATCTGCCCAACAGCTGGCTCCCAGCGTAAACAGCGCATTCCGCAGACAGAGCACCCTGAGTTAAAGAGTTAATCAACACAGAGCACACGGTAGACCAGCGGCTAAACAGTTAATCAACACCCTCAGTCTAGCTGAACGGTGCCGACAATAGCCATGGAGTTAAAGAGTTAATAAACAGGGTAGCTCTGTTGTGTTATGTAGTGTGTGGTGTCCAGCGCAGTATTTTAGACAGGCACTGTTTTTATTTAGGAGAGAGACTCAGACTCAGACTCAGAAACTTTATTTTACAAGGAAAATAATTTAGGCTGGACCTAATCTTCCATTCTGTCGAGTGTGTGAGAGAGAGAGAGAGAGAGAGAGAGAGAGAGAGAGAGAGAGAGAGAGAGAGAGAGAGAGAGAGAGAGAGAGAGAGAGAGAGAGAGAGAGAGAGAGAGAGAGAGAGAGAGAGAGAGAGAGAGAGAGAGAGAGAGAGAGAGAGAGAGAGAGAGAGAGAGAGAGAGAGAGAGAGAGAGAGAGAGAGAGAGATAACGAAAACGAAATATTATTTAACCAGGGAACATGAGATAAGCAATGACAGCTTTTTCCACCCAGCCCTGAGGAAATAATAATAAATAACAAGAATCAAAGAAAACTTCAAACAACAAAAACTAAGTAACGCATGCACAAAACATCGGGGGGAAATGAGGGTAATGGGAGACGGGAGGTGGGAGGTGTGTGTGTGTGTGTGGGGGGGGGGGGGGGGGTACTAAGGCACTCACATATTCATAAGGTGAATAGTCGGAACCTGTGACCAAAAAAAAACCCTATTATTATTATTATTATTATTATTATTATTATTATGGGTTACGTTCACATTTTATCTTTTAATTTTTGAAACATAAATTTGTGATACACTGTTTTAAATGAATTAATACTGGGGTTCTGTTTTAAATAAGATGGCAAGGAGTTCCACAGGTTTCCACCTGAGAAAGTTAAACTTGTTTTGTTTCGAAAAGATCAGTTCTGGGTTTGGGGATAAGAATATTGTTGGAATATCTTGACTGGTTCAATGGAAACCTGTTTGCTAAAGTTGAGAGAGAGAGAGAGAGAGAGAGAGAGAGAGAGAGAGAGAGAGAGAGAGAGAGAGAGAGAGAGAGAGAGAGAGAGAGAGAGAGAGAGGGGGGGGGGGGGGGCAGAAAGAGACAAATAGAGAGGCGGAGAGGATGAGAGGAGAAACAGAGTGATGGTGCGACACACCGAGTCAGCGAGATAACTAGGATGGACAGTTCTGCCATGAAAAAGTCGGACTGTATCAGTGCCCTTAGTAGCAGTGCTCTGTGGTCAGTAGTCCACACAGGAGCAGCAGTATGCACGTTAGTGTGTCAGTGGTTTAATGTGTCAGTGCCCTTAGTAGCAGTGCTCTGTGGTCAGTAGTCCACACAGGAGCAGCAGTATGCACGTTAGTGTGTCAGTGGTTTAATGTGTCAGTGCCCTTAGTAGCAGTGCTCTGTGGTCAGTAGTCCACACAGGAGCAGCAGTATGCACGTTAGTGTGTCAGTGGTTTAATGTGTCAGTGCCCTTAGTAGCAGTGCTCTGTGGTCAGTAGTCCACACAGGAGCAGCAGTATGCACGTTAGTGTGTGAGTGGTTTAATGTGTCAGTGCCCGTAGTAGCAGTGCTCTGTGGTCAGTAGTCCACACAGGAGCAGCAGTATGCACGTTAGTGTGTGAGTAGTTTAATGTGTCAGTGCCCTCAGCAGCAGTATGCACGTTAGTGTGTGAGTGGTTTAATGTGTCAGTGCCCTCAGCAGCAGTATGCGCGTTAGTGTGTGAGTGGTGTAATGTGTCAGTGCCTCCAGCAGCAGTATACACGTTAGTGTGTGAGTGGATTAATGTGTCAGCACCTCCAGCAGCAGTATGCACGTTAGTGTGTGAGTGGATTAGTGTGTCAGTACCTCCAGCAGCAGAATACACGTTAGTGTGTGAGTGGATTAATGTGTCAGTACCTCCAGCAGCAGTGCTCTGTGGTGAGCAGTCCAGTACAAGAGCAGCAAGTATGCACGTTAGTGTGTGAGTGCATTAAATGTCAATGTGGGATATAACCGCAACAGAGGCAACATCATCACGGACTACGTGTTAGCATTTCTATAACCTCATCCTCTCTGCCAATTTACAAAGACTCTTTGTTGAAAGAGACAGAATGGACACCAATCGAGCACCAACAAAAGCAATGCTATGTTTACATTCAGTGCTCTTCAAGACAGAAGACAGCTAGAGACACGAAACATATGTCTTCGAGTTCGGCAGGACGATCTCCACAGGAAACGTTCACGGCGGGTTATTGTTGTAGGCATACCCTGGCTAAAAGACTCCAGGGATCATCCCAACAGTGGAAGCACTTGAACACTATGGTACAAATACATCAGATACGGATGGGAACTGTATGTGTGTGACCGTTTTAAGTGGGCAACCACACTCCGTCTTCGGGGTAGTTCTCAGACAACACATATCCATGCCGTATCCACACTCCCCTTCCATATACATGCCGTATCCACACTCCCCTTCCATATCCATGCAGTATCCACACTCCCCTTCCATATTCATGCCTTATCCACACTCCCCTTCCATATACATGCCTTATCCACACTCCCCTTCCATATTCATGCCTTATCCACACTCCCTTCCATATCCATGCCTTATCCACACTCCCCTTCCATATCCATGCCTTATCCACACTCCCTTCCATATCCATGCCGTATCCACACTCCCCTTCCATATCCATGCCTTATCCACACTCCCCTTCCATATCCATGCCTTATCCACACTCCCCTTCCATATCCATGCCCTTCCACACTCCCCTTCCATATCCATGCCTTATCCACACTCCCCTTCCATATCCATGCCTTATCCACACTCCCCTTCCATATTCATGCCTTATCCACACTCCCCTTCCATATCCATGCCTTATCCACACTCCCCTTCCATATCCATGCCTTATCCACACTCCCCTTCCATATCCATGCCTTATCCACACTCCCCTTCCATATCCATGCCTTATCCACACTCCCCTTCCATATCCATGCCTTATCCACACTCCCCTTCCATATCCATGCCTTATTCACACTCCCCTTCCATATTCATGCCTTATTCACACTCCCCTTCCATATCCATGCCTTATCCACACTCCCTTCCATATCCATGCCTTATCCACACTCCCCTTCCATATCCATGCCTTATCCACACTCCCCTTCCATATCCATGCCTTATCCACACTCCCCTTCCATATCCATGCCTTATTCACACTCCCCTTCCATATCCATGCCTTATCCACACTCCCCTTCCATATCCATGCCTTATCCACACTCCCCTTCCATATCCATGCCTTATTCACACTCCCCTTCCATATTCATGCCTTATTCACACTCCCCTTCCATATCCATGCCTTATCCACACTCCCCTTCCATATCCACGCCTTATCCACACTCCCCTTCCATATCCATGCCTTATCCACACTCCCCTTCCATATCCATGCCTTATCCACACTCCCCTTCCATATCCATGCCTTATCCACACTCCCCTTCCATATATCCACACTGCCTTATCCACACTCCCCTTCCATATCCATGCCTTATCCACACTCCCCTTCCATATCCATGCCTTATCCACACTCCCCTTCCATATCCATGCCTTATGCACACTCCCCTTCCATATCCATACCTTAGCCACACTCCCCTTCCATATCCATGCCTTATCCACACTCCCCTTCCATATCCATGCCTTATCCACACTCCCCTTCCATATCCATGCCTTATCCACACTCCCCTTCCATATCCATGCCTTATCCACACTCCCCTTCCATATTCATGCCTTATCCACACTCCCCTTCCATATCCATGCCTTATCCACACTCCCCTTCCATATCCATGCCTTATCCACACTCCCCTTCCATATCCATGCCTTATCCACACTCCCCTTCCATATCCATGCCTTATCCACACTCCCCTTCCATATCCATGCCTTATCCACACTCCCCTTCCATATCCATGCCTTATCCACACTCCCCTTCCATATCCATGCCTTATCCACACTCCCCTTCCATATCCATGCCTTATCCACACTCCCCTTCCATATCCATGCCTTATCCACACTCCCCTTCCATATCCATGCCTTATCCACACTCCCCTTCCATATCCATGCCTTATCCACACTCCCCTTCCATATCCATGCCTTATCCACACTCCCCTTCCATATCCATGCCTTATCCACACTCCCCTTCCATATCCATGCCTTATCCACACTCCCCTTCCATATCCATGCCTTATCCACACTCCCCTTCCATATCCATGCCTTATCCACACTCCCTTCCAACATCCTCTTAAGACCTACTCACCCCCCTTCCATTCCCACCCCCCTAATTGACCTATCAGCTTCAGTCGGACCAATGCAATCCGCTTCCAAGTGAAATGGGGAGGGGGTGGCGGTGGGGGGTGTGTGTGAGGGGGAAATGGGGCGTCAGAAACACTAAGGGCCCTGGGTTGATGACGAGACAGACACAATTGTCGGAGTACAAATGACTTCATCATCCAAACCCTGACCACCAAGTGTGGAGTACTGGTTAGGAGGAACACGCTTTTATGCTACATTTTAAAACAAACCCATCAGGTAGAAAGAAAGAAAGCGAACGAACAAAAAGAGGGGGGAATGTGCGAGAAAAGAAGAAACAAAGATGGAAAAGGAAGAACTACAAGAATTAGCCCAAAACAGTACAGCCAAAGAAAAATACAACAGAAGCAACGAAACAACAATAACACTAAGAGCAGCAAGGTCGAAGAAGAAGAAAAGAAAGAAGTCGGGAGCAAGTCGAAGAAGAAGAAGAAGAAGAAGAAGAAGAAGAAGAAGAAGAAGAAGAAGAAGAAGAAGAAGACCAACATTAACAACAACAACAACAAGAGCAACGCCGAGCGGCTGCAAAGTCCCCTCGCGGCATCGCCGAGGTACTCCGAAATCTGAATGGCGTAAAGTTGACCTTAATGTAAAAATAAGTACATCAGTGGATAGCTTGCATCTTGTGCAACACGTATACCAAATTTGACGATAATAGACTGAATAGTTTTTGATATATAGCCTTGGTGTTCGGACCCGTGATTTGCGCGCGCGCGATCATGCGCACACGCGCGCACATAAACATTCATGACAACTGTGTTATAGACCATTCATCAAGAAATGTTGTGAAAACAACGGCATTAAAATAGATGCAAAGCTTCGCGAGATATTAGCGATTATGTGTTTCGGGGTTTGAACCCCGTAACTGGCGCGACCTTGACCTTAATGTAAAACTAAATACATCAGTGGATAGCTTGCATCTTGGCAAACTAGTATGCCAAATTTGATGACGATAGACTGAATAGGTTTTTTTAGAAAAACGGACTAATAGCCGGACGGACGGAGGCACGCCGGACGGACACCGGACGGACACCGGACACCGGACGGACCAGACAAAAACAATAGCTCCCCGAACCTTCGGCTCGGGGACAAACAACAGCAACAACATCAAAAGCAGCAGGATCAATAACAACAACGACAACACAGAGCAGCATTACTCACATACATCATCCGATTGCCATAAGTGGCCGACATAGCAGTTGATGCTACTAGAGGAAGGGCGGATGTATCCGTGTTGCATGCTGTAACACGGATCAATAAGGCAAGCAGCAGCCATCACGGACACAGCTTCGGTATGGAAAGCTCTGTCTCGCCTTCGGCGATCGCTCACACGGTTCCCCGTCATAGGAGCGCAGATGCGTCATACTGCCGCTATGGAATTAATCTAGCTAAAAATGATTTCGGCCAAGCACTGTCTTCGGCTGGAGAATATGTTTGTAACCGTTTCTAGAACAAAGGCAGGAGAATGGACCAGTAAGGCAGAAAGGCAGGACAATGGACCAGTAAGGCAGGAGAATGGACCAGTAAGGCAGAAAGGCAGGAGAATGGACCAGTAAGGCAGAAAGGCAGGACAATGGACCAGTAAGGCAGGAGAATGGACCAGTAAGGCAGAAAGGCAGGACAATGGACCAGTAAGGCAGGAGAATGGACCAGTAAGGCAGAAAAGGCAGGACAATGGACCAGTAAGGCAGAAAAGCAGGAGAATGGACCAGTAAGGCAGGGAGAATGGACCAGTAAGGCAGAAAGGCAGGGACAATGGACCAGTAAGGCAGAAAGGCAGGAGAATGGACCAGTAAGGCAGAAAGGCAGGAGAATGGACCAGTAAGGCAGAAAGGCAGGAGAATGGACCAGTAAGGCAGGAGAATGGACCAGTAAGGCAGAAAGGCAGGACAATGGACCAGTAAGGCAGAAAGGCAGGAGAATGGACCAGTAAGGCAGAAAGGCAGGAGAATGGACCAGTAAGGCAGAAAGGCAGTAGAATGGACCAGTAAGGCAGAAAGGCAGTAGAATGGACCAGTAAGGGCAGAAAGGCAGGGCATAATGGACCAGTAAGGCAGAAAGGCAGGAGAATGGACCAGTAAGGCAGAAAGGCAGGAGAATGGACCAGTAAGGCAGAAAAAGCAGGAGAATGGACCAGTAAGGCAGGAGAATGGACCAGTAAGGCAGAAAGGCAGGAGAAGACAGTAAGGCAGAAAGGCAGTAGAATGGACCAGTAAGCCAGAAAGTCAGGACAATGGACCAGTAAGGCAGGAGAATGGACCAGTAAGGCAGGAGAATGGACCAGTAAGGCAGGATAATGGACCAGTAAGGCAGAAAGGCAGGAGAATGGACCAGTAAGGCAGAAAGGCAGGAGAATGGACCAGTAAGGCAGAAAGGCAGTAGAAGACAGTAAGGCAGAAAGGCAGTAGAAGACAGTAAGCAAACAGAACAGGCAGAGTCGAAGAGAGTGACGGATTATAGGAAGTTACCAGCACAGAACTTCCAGAAGGTGGCGTATTTGTACGGAAGACCCCCCCCCCACACACACACACACACACTCGGCATCCCCACGTGATGGGTTGACGTTGACCATCATGAAGGGGTCCTGTTATTGACGTTGACCATTATGAAGGGGTCCTGTTATTGACGTTGACCATTATGAAGGGGTCCTGTTATTGACGTTGACCATTATGAAGGGGTCCTGTTATTGACGTTGATCATTATGAAGGGGTCCAGTTATTGACGTTGACCATCATGAAGGGGTCCTGTTATTGACGTTGACCATCATGAAGGGGTCCAGTTATTGACGTTGACCATCATGAAGGGGTCCAGTTATTGACGTTGACCATCATGAAGGAGTCCTGTTATTGACGTTGACCATCATGAAGGGGTCCTGTTATTGACGTTGACCATCATGAAGGGGTCCTGTTATTGACGTTGACCATTATGAAGGGGTCCTGTTATTGACGTTGACCATTATGAAGGGGTCCTGTTATTGACGTTGACCATCATGAAGGGGTCCTGTTATTGACGTTGACCATCATGAAGGGGTCCTGTTATTGACGTTGACCATCATGAAGGAGTCATGTTATTGACGTTGACCATTATGAAGGGGTCCGGTTATTGACGTTGACCATTTGGTATGTTTGGGGGAGATGCCCTAGACAGATGTAGTGGACGTGCAATTTGCAAGTATTAGTCTGGAGAGAGAGAGAGAGAGAGAGAGAGAGAGAGAGAGAGAGAGAGAGAGAGAGAGAGAGAGAGAGAGAGAGAGAGAGAGAGAGAGACATAGAGACAGACAGAGACATAAACAGAGAGAGACAGAGACAGACAGAGATAGGGGGAGTTTTTGATGCAGTAGTCTAGAGCTGTTAGTCGTCAGGTCAGACACAGGGCTTTATCTAGATGAGAGCTAAACTGTTCTGGCTTCCCTGGCT
>CM065703.1:684942-702442 GCA_017654935.2 Phymorhynchus buccinoides | reverse complement strand
TTAGCCCTTGTCCTTCTAACAGATCTGTATCTTCCTCACCTGTATCTTCATAACGCTCTTCGTTGTTAGCCCTTGTCCTTCTAACAGATCTGTATCTTCCTCACCCTTCATAACGCTCTTCGTTGTTAGCCCTTGTCCTTCTAACAGATCTGTATCTTCCTCACCCTTCATAACGCTCTTCGTTGTTAGCCCTTGTCCTTCTAACAGATCTGTATCTTCCTCACCCTTCATAACGCTCTTCGTTGTTAGCCCTTGTCCTTCTAACAGATCTGTATCTTCCTCACCCTTCATAACGCTCTTCGTTGTTAGCCCTTGTCCTTCTAACAGATCTGTATCTTCCTCACCCTTCATAACGCTCTTCGTTGTTAGCCCTTGTCCTTCTAACAGATCTGTATCTTCCTCACCCTTCATAACGCTCTTCGTTGTTAGCCCTTGTCCTTCTAACAGATCTGTATCTTCCTCACCCTTCATAACGCTCTTCGTTGTTAGCCCTTGTCCTTCTAACAGATCTGTATCTTCCTCACCCTTCATAACGGTCTTCGTTGTTAGCCCTCGTCCTTCTAACAGATCTGTATCTTCCTCACCCTTCATAACGCTCTTCGTTGTTAGCCCTTGTCCTTCTAACAGATCTGTATCTTCCTCACCCTTCATAACGCTCTTCGTTGTTAGCCCTTGTCCTTCTAACAGATCTGTATCTTCCTCACCCTTCATAACGCTCTTCGTTGTTAGCCCTTGTCCTTCTAACAGATCTGTATCTTCCTCACCCTTCATAACGCTCTTCGTTGTTAGCCCTTGTCCTTCTAACAGATCTGTATCTTCCTCACCCTTCATAACGCTCTTCGTTGTTAGCCCTTGTCCTTCTAACAGATCTGTATCTTCCTCACCCTTCATAACGCTCTTCGTTGTATCTTCCTCACCCTTCATAACGTCTTCGTTGTTAGCCCTTGTCCTTCTAACAGATCTGTATCTTCCTCACCCTTCATAACGCTCTTCGTTGTTAGCCCTTGTCCTTCTAACAGATCTGTATCTTCCTCACACTTCATAACGCTCTTCGTTGTTAGCCCTTGTCCTTCTAACAGATCTGTATCTTCCTCACCCTTCATAACGCTCTTCGTTGTTAGCCCTTGTCCTTCTAACAGATCTGTATCTTCCTCACACTTCATAACGCTCTTCGTTGTTAGCCCTTGTCCTTCTAACAGATCTGTATCTTCCTCACCCTTCATAACGCTCTTCGTTGTTAGCCCTTGTCCTTCTAACAGATCTGTATCTTCCTCACCCTTCATAACGCTCTTCGTTGTTAGCCCTTGTCCTTCTAACAGATCTGTATCTTCCTCACCCTTCATAACGCTCTTCGTTGTTAGCCCTTGTCCTTCTAACAGATCTGTATCTTCCTCACCCTTCATAACGCTCTTCGTTGTTAGCCCTTGTCCTTCTAACAGATCTGTATCTTCCTCACCCTTCATAACGCTCTTCGTTGTTAGCCCTTGTCCTTCTAACAGATCTGTATCTTCCTCACCCTTCATAACGCTCTTCGTTGTTAGCCCTTGTCCTTCTAACAGATCTGTATCTTCCTCACCCTTCATAACGCTCTTCGTTGTTAGCCCTTGTCCTTCTAACAGATCTGTATCTTCCTCACCCTTCATAACGCTCTTCGTTGTTAGCCCTTGTCCTTCTAACAGATCTGTATCTTCCTCACCCTTCATAACGCTCTTCGTTGTTAGCCCTTGTCCTTCTAACAGATCTGTATCTTCCTCACACTTCATAACGCTCTTCGTTGTTAGCCCTGTCCTTCTAACAGATCTGTATCTTCCTCACACTTCATAACGCTCTTCGTTGTTAGCCCTTGTCCTTCTAACAGATCTGTATCTTCCTCACACTTCATAACGCTCTTCGTTGTTAGCCCTTGTCCTTCTAACAGATCTGTATCTTCCTCACCCTTCATAACGCTCTTCGTTGTTAGCCCTTGTCCTTCTAACAGATTCTAACAGATCTGTATCTTCCTCACCCTTCATAACGCTCTTCGTTGTTAGCCCTTGTCCTTCTAACAGATCTGTATCTTCCTCACCCTTCATAACGCTCTTCGTTGTTAGCCCTTGTCCTTCTAACAGATCTGTATCTTCCTCACCCTTCATAACGCTCTTCGTTGTTAGCCCTTGTCCTTCTAACAGATCTGTATCTTCCTCACCCTTCATAACGCTCTTCGTTGTTAGCCCTTGTCCTTCTAACAGATCTGTATCTTCCTCACCCTTCATAACGCTCTTCGTTGTTAGCCCTTGTCCTTCTAACAGATCTGTATCTTCCTCACCCTTCATAACGCTCTTCGTTGTTAGCCCTTGTCCTTCTAACAGATCTGTATCTTCCTCACCCTTCATAACGCTCTTCGTTGTTAGCCCTTGTCCTTCTAACAGATCTGTATCTTCCTCACCCTTCATAACGCTCTTCGTTGTTAGCCCTTGTCCTTCTAACAGATCTGTATCTTCCTCACCCTTCATAACGCTCTTCGTTGTTAGCCCTTGTCCTTCTAACAGATCTGTATCTTCCTCACCCTTCATAACGCTCTTCGTTGTTAGCCCTTGTCCTTCTAACAGATCTGTATCTTCCTCACCCTTCATAACGCTCTTCGTTGTTAGCCCTTGTCCTTCTAACAGATCTGTATCTTCCTCACCCTTCATAACGCTCTTCGTTGTTAGCCCTTGTCCTTCTAACAGATCTGTATCTTCCTCACCCTTCATAACGCTCTTCGTTGTTAGCCCTCGTCCTTCTAACAGATCTGTATCTTCCTCACCCTTCATAACGCTCTTCGTTGTTAGCCCTTGTCCTTCTAACAGATCTGTATCTTCCTCACCCTTCATAACGCTCTTCGTTGTTAGCCCTCGTCCTTCTAACAGATCTGTATCTTCCTCACCCTTCATAACGCTCTTCGTTGTTAGCCCTTGTCCTTCTAACAGATCTGTATCTTCCTCACCCTTCATAACGCTCTTCGTTGTTAGCCCTTGTCCTTCTAACAGATCTGTATCTTCCTCACCCTTCATAACGCTCTTCGTTGTTAGCCCTTGTCCTTCTAACAGATCTGTATCTTCCTCACCCTTCATAACGCTCTTCGTTGTTAGCCCTTGTCTTTCTAACAGATCTGTATTCTTCCTCACCCTTCATAACGGTCTTCGTTGTTAGCCCTTGTCCTTCTAACAGATCTGTATCTTCGTCACCCTTCATAACGCTCTTCGTTGTTAGCCCTTGTCCTTCTAACAGA
The DNA here is from genome assembly GCA_017654935.2 of Phymorhynchus buccinoides. Classification (NCBI taxonomy): domain Eukaryota; kingdom Metazoa; phylum Mollusca; class Gastropoda; order Neogastropoda; family Raphitomidae; genus Phymorhynchus; species Phymorhynchus buccinoides. The sequence goes on along the minus strand of CM065703.1, from coordinate 699,192 downwards.
TCTGTATCTTCCTCACCCTTCATAACGCTCTTCGTTGTTAGCCCTTGTCCTTCTAACAGATCTGTATTCTTCCTCACCCTTCATAACGGTCTTCGTTGTTAGCCCTTGTCCTTCTAACATATCTGCATTCTTCCTCACGCACGTGCACTGACCTAGCCTAATGCGTTTTTCGTTAATTTCCTGCCCACCATTATCTGGCCCAATTCCGCTACCGAGTCTCCCTGTAATGCCTCATCATCGGCTTCATTGTCCTTTCTTCAGCACAATGTGCTTTTTTGTTTGTATTTCATTATAACCTGCATTTCTTTTTTTCTGTTTTTGTCCTTTTCGAATCCGTTTACTATGAACTACCAGTCGGGTTTCCCATTTCCATTCGTCCTGTTCTGATTCATCAGGATTAATTCCACGCCTGCGTTTTGGGTTCAATTCTTCCATATGGTTTTATTCTTCTTTCTATCTTTCTTGTTCTTTCTATCATGCGCATTCTCTCACTGTGAATTACTTCAGACAGACTGCAATGATGGACTTTGTTGTGCGGAAGGCCACCTTTCGGGCATAGCAGTGAAGAGAGCAAAAGGAGATTAATCCGCGCCGTTTGAGGCCATGATGATTAGCCATGACTCATGGCCTTTCCTTTACTCGTTTATATCGTTCAAAGGCTGCATTCTGTCTGGGAATGGCAATTATGGGTCCACAACATTTTCTAGAATATACAGCACCTCTCCTGAACAAAGCACACAGAAGAATTAAACAAATTATGACATATTAGTTGGAGACTGTTTGACTGTGAAGAGGGGAAGTATTGCTTTGTTTTCTGTGTTGTTTGAAAAAAGCATTGTTGTCGAAATATCACATGTCCTATTTTGTTTCTTCAATAAAATAACGTCAATTTGCGCTTCCAAGCAAGTACCCTCCCTATCAGTTACCCGACACTTTCTCTGACTACTTTATTCAAAAGATACACAACATTCGGTCAGAGCTGGATCGGCAGAGTCTTTTTAATCCTCTCTCAGCTAATCCTGATCTGTCACAATCTGATCTCTCCTCCTTTCAGCCTGTGTCTCAGGATGACCTTAAAAAACTAATCCAACCAGCAAAGCCCACCAGCTGTCCACTCGATCCGATACCCACTTCACTCCTCCTTGAGAACATTGATGCAATCATCCCAACTCTAACTCACATTGTCAACCAACGTTTGTCTACTGGTGTGTTTCCTTCTGTGTTCAAAGCTTCTCTCATCAAACCTCTTCTTAAGAAATCATATCTTGATACAAACAATCACAAACACTACCGCCCTGTTTCTAATGTGTCCTTCCTATCCAAGATCTTTGAGAAGGTCGTGTTACAACAGCTTCTTGCCTACCTCAATGCTAACAATCTCCTCAGCCCGTCCCAATCCGCCTACCGCCCACACCACAGCACAGAAACGGCTCTCGTAAAAATAATCAATGATATTCTGATAGCTCTAGACAAGGGTGACGTTTCGCTGTTGGTGCTCTTGGATTTATCGTCAGCATTTGACACCATTGATCACCTCACACTTTTGGACGGACTGCAAACAACGTATGGAATCTCTGGCACTGCCCTCTCTTGGCTAAAATCTTACCTTTCAGACAGAACCCAAGCTGCTATGATCAGCGATCTAAGATCGCAGCCTGCAACTCTTCAGTATGGTGTGCCCCATGGCTCAATACTTGGGCCTATTCTCTTCATAATGTATACGAAGCAGCTCTCATCACTCATAGATTATTTTTCTGTCTGTAACCAGTCCTTTGCAGATGATGCTCAATTATGTGATTATTCTCCATCGACTCATACACACTGCACAGCGGCTATTCCATTATTTCAGTCTGTCAGAAATCTAGGAGTCATTTTATCAGCAGACATATCTATGGCCGCTCATGTTTCATGAAAAATCAGTACCATCCGTCGTTATCTGTCTGCTCAGGCTACCAACACCCTTTAGTATGCTCTTTAGTTCTGTCTAAACTTGATTACTGCAATGCATTTCTCTCTGGTTGCCCTGTTTACCTTCTGTCCAAGCTTCAAAGTGTTCAAAACACTGCTGCTACTGTGCTAGATTTGTATTTAAAGCTAAAAAGCTTGATAATGTTAGGCCTCTTCTTGCTAAACTCCATTGGCTCCCAATCCAGGCTAGAATAGATTACACACTGTCCTCTCTCTGTTATGCTGTTTTCACCACTGCTTCTCCTGCTTACATGGCTGACATATCGTCCCGTTACACATACCCTCGAAATCTCCGCAACTCTTCTGATGACAGAATTCTCCAGATTCCTCATGTCAACACAAAATCATTTGGCCACCATTCGTTCTATTTCTGTGCACTTATAGTTTGGAATTCTCTCCCTTTTGAATTCCACATGTACATTATTCAGATGCCTTCAAAAGAGCGCTTAAAACCTATCTCTTTAAACAGTACTACAACTGACTCCAATTCTGTTCCACAAAATCTTCTTTCCTGAGCTTCAGTCGGGTGGGGTATACTCATGCAAGTGTGTGTGTGTGTGTGTGTGTGTGTGTGTGTGTGTGTGTGTGTGTGTGTGTGTGTGTGTGGGGTGTGGGGGTGTGTGGGGGGTGGTGTGTGTGTGTGTGTGTGTGTGTGTGTGTGTGTGTGTGTGTGTGTGTGTGTGTGAGTGTGATTCTAAAGGCATGTTTTTTTGACAAAATTTTAAAGTGCTTATTGTTGGCTATATGGGTGTTTCTGTGTCTGAGATTTTAATGCTCGTAAACTGTGTTTCTTGATTTTTATGTTACAGTACACCCCGCTTATAGTAAAGTCCAGGGGAGCAAGGATTTTCTTTTACTATAACAGGTTTTTCTTATAAACGATGTTCGGATATAGTAAAATTTTGATGATATTTTTTTATCTTATCCAAGGACGTTTTTCAAAGTCAAAGCTAACGTAAAATACTAAATATAAACCCATCACACCCCTTCTTCGTATGGTTTGAGGTCCAAAAAGATGATTGGGTTTATACATGGTATATTTTCCTGTGCACAAAACAAAACTAGCTTTAAAAGCATATAGTGTACAACCACTAACTTCCAGAATGGCCTTTGAATCTATTCATGCATACACATGCACGTGCATGTGCGCACACACCCACCCACACACACACACACACACACACACACACACACACACACACACACACATGCACACACCGTGACCGGACAGTTTGCCTGCGGACATTCCGCCTACGGACACTTCGCCTACGGACATTATGCCTATGGTCACCATGCTCACCAAACATTTTGCCTACTGGACATTATGCCTACAGACATTATGCCTAATTATTATTCAGTTAGCAATGTATGTAGTGGTAAGGACAGTTTGAGTATCCGGTGAGCTGGCTGCTAGCCTTTCCCGCCCCAGTCCGGACGCTATTGCTGCACAAGTCAGACGCTATTCTGAACCCGCGAATACTCTTTCTTAGATTCTGCAGAGATATACCTCTGGATTCTGCCTTTTGGGCCTATAGCACATCATCCAAGCGTTTATAAGTGGCGCTGTGGTTGTTTGTGCGAAATGACCGGTGTTTTTTCGTTGGCACCGTGGTCTTTGTATGATGACCGGTGATTTTTTGGGCGCCGTGTCTTTGTGTGATGACGCCGTTTTTGACCGGTGATTTTTTGGACGCTGGGTCTTTGTGTGATGACACCGTTGTCTTTGTGCTCGAATTGCCTAAAGTACATTTTCGCACTGTTGTTGTGTTACTGGGTCATCTGATGTTATTTCGTGATTTCTGCAGATGAGCGGTTTTCATCTTTGATCATCCCTACTGTGTGTGATTGGTATTTTTTCGTCACTGCCTTTGAGAGTCGAGGTTCTGCAACTGCAACATTTGGGCTGTATTTATTTTTGATGTCACTAAGTGACAATGGCGACAGGGTGGAAAGTGAAAGTGAACTTCAAAAACTGGATGGAAAAGAGAAGAAGAAAGAAGAAGAAGAGGAAAGTTTAGACTTAGCCTAGCAGGAGAAGCCGAAGATTTTCTAGTAGGATTAGAGGCAGATCACAGTTGGATGAGGTAGAGAAAATTAGATCTAGATCTACTTGACCAGTTGTTGATTCTTGGGCCAACCATGTGAACAAGATATTTGGCACTTATAGGACTGGCATGGTATAACCGGCGTTTTGTTGTCTTTATTTTAATCCGGTGTTCTGCACTGTTGATTGATATAGATTTAGTGAGAGGATACCGGGGCCTTAGCACGGTTGTCTTTGTTTCAATCCCGTGTTCTGCACTGTTGATTTGTCGGGGTCTTAGCATGGTTGTCTTTGTTTCAATCCCGTGTTCCGCACTGTTGATTTGTCGGGGTCTTAGCATGGTTGTCTTTGTTTCAATCCCGTGTTCCGCACTGTTGATTTGTCGGGGTCTTAGCATGGTTGTCTTTGTTCCAATCCTGTGTTCCGCACTGTTGATTTGTACCTGACCCTTGGTGGCAAATGGCTCGAATTATGTTTGTTATGCCATTGTGGTGACGATGATGTTTGTGCCTTGGTGGCCTGTGCGAATAGACATCTTTAGTCCCACTGCTCTGGAATGGTGTTATACAACTTTGAGTGATATTTGTCTGCTTTGAAGTCATGTTATAGGCCTATGGTGAGCAGTTTGGTGCTAGGCCTCAATTGATAGAGTGTTAGTATCATGCATTAGGGCGGCAAATAGATCTAGTGACGCAACCAAACATACCATCAAATGTGTCCAAAAGCTTCCTTTGTGGAAATGTTGCTATGGTTTGTGTGTTAGTGTGTGTTGTTTTGCGTTTCCCAGCATCGAAACAGGTAAGACTGTTATATTTTTCCAGAGATTTGTGCTGCAAGCATTTTCCCCTTTTTTATCTATCTGGGTTTTTTGTGTCTGGTTTTTGCTCCTTACTAGGCTTAGGCCTACTTGACGCAACTGATTGGTTCGAGCGCATGTCAAGGTCAGCTTTCTGAGCACTGACTCACTAAGCCTTTCCCGTTTTGTTTTGGCTACATTAATTAAAAAATTGGCACTGCAAAGCCCTGATGCGCAATGAAAGGGAGAGTCCTGAACCTAATGATAAATTAGAAAGAATGCTTTTTATGTTTGCTTCTAATAAAACAAATTCCAACTCTCCATATTTGAGCTTAGTTGCTATCGACATCTGCGACACAGTCTGGATGGCCGACATTGCCAAGAACAACGACACTTTAATCCTGTTGTCGGTTGGATTGTATTTCCAGAATACAGATAAGTATAATTATTCTCCCGGATTTTATTACCAATCAGGTGATTATCCTATCGGATTTTATTACCGGAACAGAGGTTATAAGCCTGCTGCCTTTTATTACTGTAACAGAGGTTATTTTCCTGCCGTGTGTTTTTACCGGTATTAACCGCGACACAGATGTCAGACAGAGTGTGACAGGTGACAGTCTGTTCATAGTCGCCATATTACCAAACAACTCTGTAAAAAGTAAAATGTATCCTGAATGTATAAATGTATGTTGGGTTTGAATGGACAAGAGCAAGTCAGGCATGTTAAGGTCGGCACTCCCGGTTAAGGACCAGACCGGTTGACCTTGGTCTAGTCTACAACACATTCCACTGAGTCACTTGTGATAGCCGAGACTAGAGTGTGTGGTTGGTAGGCCTAGTTGGAAGTACACAGTACAGAGGCGGAAAGTACCATGAGGTGTATCTGAGAGAGCGCGCCTAGAACCGTTACACACGCGCTGCGAGAATTTTCCATCTTCTGAAAGTTGGTGGGGCTCTGTCCAGGGTTCTGTAGGCCTATTTTGTTGGTCCAGCAGAGTGTTATTTAACCTACTATAACTTGTTTTGAGTCTGATACACGATGCTCATTGCTTGCCCAAGTCAAGTTTGCTACACTAATTTTGTAGACCCCTGTCTTATTGTTGTTCGTCTTAAAATATGGATTTGTTGGAAGACTAATTTACGCAGTCCTGAGTAATGCAAGAAGACAGGCGGGCTACACTAGTAAAATAGCAAATTAGTTGTCTTTCTCACATGCCGAAGGCCTTGCCACCTCCCCCCCGCTTACATTTAATGATGCAGGTGATATTTTATGTAAATTATTATACGGGCTCTACTTCATAACGCAGTAATTGTAGGCTGTCTCGGGAGGTGATGATCTCCATGCAGCTAGCACATAATCTACTGCCATGTCCGTTAGATCCTTTCTTCCCAAATTGCCCCTGATATTCTGTAGGCAAACTGCCCATGAGGATCACAAGCTGTCGGTTTTGTCTCCATGGTAAGTCATAGTATTTTCATACAGGTGTGATTGTTTTCAACTAAGGACATGTAGGCAGGCAGTAACTGATTGTTCTTTGTTAATTGTTGCTGATGCTTCATTATCTCAGAGACTTCAGGGTGATAAACTAATTTCATGCTTTACAAGAAACCAAGTTAAGGCTTTAATTACTCAAGCGAGCATACATATTTATATATAGATGTGAAAGCTAACTTGAAGCTTAATACCAAAGGCTATGCAATAATCTAGGCAGAGCAAGAATCGATGTCAAGGACCTTTAGGTCTCAATGGGAAGCAACAAAAGCTTCAATAACAATTTAATTCGGGCTTTGTTGGTAGCTCCACTGGTGGTATAGGGTCAATGTTTTAATTTGCATAGTACTAGAAATTATGACAAACAACAAATTATTGTATATGATAAGTAGTCAATAAAAATTCAATCAATTGCATAAAAACGCAAATTCGGTAGGTATTAAATGAAGTGCATGACTGAAGCCCCTTATTATTACTATTATTTCCATCATTTTTCAAGAATTGAGGATTGAAGTGTGGGCTGATGAATTATGCCTTATCATGGTACCTATCTTTCGGAGGAAGGGAACAAACAGTTCTTAAACTACTCAGAAATTTTATATTGCAAGCCCACAGCACCAGGAGTGCATCTACTTCAGCATTGGGAAAAGAGGCATTTCGGTATCATTGATTATGAAAACTGCTTAGCCTTAGTGGAGCAGTGAGAGGAATTTTGTGAAGTCTTATTTAAAAAAAGCAAAAAAAGCACCCAAAAAGCTGAACAATCACAAGCAGCCTTCAGTCAAACAATCCTGGATAATTTTGTGAAGAAATAACATACATTAACATTGTGGAATTTCATTCAAATTTTTGGGGGATTACCCAAGTGTGATAATAATCCAGGTGTGATAATGTATTGTGTGTGAATATGATGGTGATTTTGAATGATGCACAAGCAGTCTGGGTGACCCTCATGCAGACAAGTGCTTGGGGCTGAATGGAGAGGTATATTCCTCTCTTATGGGGTAAGACAAAAGTCTGCCCAATAAGTTTCCATTTGTTGCGATCGATTGTTTCAAATCCGTTCGCAACTTATGTACTGCAAGTTCTCTAGACATAGCTCTAATATCTCAAACTGTCCTTACCACTAAATACATTGCTAACCGAATAATAATTAATAAATTGAATGAGCCTTCCAAAGGAAGGTGAAATTTAATTGTAATTATTATGAGGTTAGTGATGTTAGTGGGAGGACAGTTCCTTCCCTTCTACAATTTCATATGTAGCAGTTCCCTCCCTGTAAATTTTAGTTTTTCAATCTAGAGAACTTGCATCTTGCTAAATCCTGAGGCAGGAAAGGCTAGCAGCAAGCTCACCAGATACTCAAACTGTCCTCCCACTAACATCACTAACCTCATAATAATTACAATTAAATTTCACCTTCCTTAGGAAGGCTCATTCAATTTATTAATTATAGATTATCATGCCTGCAATTTTCATGATGTTATATATAGTTTTTTTCGATTCATTTTTTCCCACGAAGTAATGAGAGTGTGGGCTCAATTGTCGACTTAGCTCGCCTTTTCCTTTGTGTGAGGGCAATGAATTGCAAATGAAGATTGTGGGCAGAAATGGTCGACTTAGTTCGCCGTTTCTGCCATACAAGGGTGCAAACCTAGTAGCAGCCAATGTAATGTTAGTTTGTCATAATGAGTTTCATGAAAGAAATTCGTGGCGAATAGTCACGTGTTTCGTGCCCAAGCTATCAACTGTATCGCCCATTCTACCACAGCGCTCTCTTTTATCTACTGTTTAAATAATAAACTTCACTTCAAAGAAGAATTTGTAAAAACAGAGACAAAGACAGAGATAGAGAGAGAGAGGGTGAGAGAGAGAGGGTGAGAGGGAGAGGGTGAGAGAGAGAGAGAGAGAGAGAGAGAGAGAGAGAGAGAGAGAGAGAGAGAGAGAGAGAGAGAGAGAGAGAGAGAGAGCAGAGGGAGTAGTGAGACTGTGACGTATACATTTAGGTATTCACAAAGGTCAGGAAGAGGACAACGTTTTTTATTGTAAGGGAGGAGGAACCACAAATGACTTTGCTATAGAAGTGGTTTAAAAAAAAATTATAACCCAGTTGCTACTATGGGTGGGTGGAGGGAGTGGTGAGACTGTGACCCATACATTGGTGAGGTATTTACAAAGGTCACCAAGAGGACTTTTTTTTAATTGTAACCCAGGAGCCAGTCCTGTGGGGAACCAAAAGTGACTTTACTATAGCAGTTTTTTTTATATATATTATAACCGAGTTGCTACTATCCGAGGACTATTTAGTAATAAAACAGTAGACCTTTGGCCGGGAACCAGTGCTTTCCTTTACTGTAACCGAAATTGCTTATAACCGAGGTTACTATAAACGGGGAGTATTGTAGTTTGTTTTCACATGTATTTATCAGCATTTCAAAAAAATATTCAAGTGTTGTTTTATCTTCTCATTCATCATTTCTGTTGCAAAGCGCAAAGAGCTCAATTTGTTTATGTGAGGTGTTGCGCTATAAAATAATTTCTTTATTATTATTGTTGTGTATTTGCTTGTGCACGATCTCTAAAATTCTATGTGTCGTAGACATGTGGATTCAATTGACAAAGAGCATAGCAAGAAAGAAAACCAATCATGCGCGGGTTTGGGTATATGCTTTGTTTTGTTTTGCTTTTCCCGTCATTTCCTGACACCCCTCCCCCTTTCTCAGCCCCACTGGATCCTTTTGTTCGGCATTCTCTTTCAACCCAAGATACAGATCAGCGGGGATTTGTTTCAGTGCGTTGTTTTCTTACAAGCCAGTTTTGTTCAGTCGTTCTATTGGTCAGGGTCCCAGAGCCTCAAACTTGAAGCTGTGAAAAATGTTTAAAGCTGCGCAATAACACTGGATTGATCTGAGCATGGAGTAATAGAAGAGATGAAACGAATTCATAGAGACAGACGGGGAGACAGATAGTGTGCGAGAGACAGACAGACACACAGACACACACACACACACACACACACACACAGACACACACACACACACACACACACACACACACACAAACAAACACACACACACACACACACACACACACACACACACACACACACACACACACACACACACACACACACACACACACACACACACACACACACACATACACACACACACACACACACACACACACACACACACACACACACACACACACACACACACACACACACACACACACACACACACACACACACACACACACACACACACACACACACACACACACACACACACACACACATACACACACACACACATACACACACAACACACACACGCACGCACACGCACACACACACACACACACACACACACACTCACACACAGATTCAACAATGATCTAAAGTAAGAGAACAGAATAGAAGCACACAAAACGGACAAACCAAATAAATAGAGAGAGGAGAGGGAAAGGGAAGGAGAAGAGAGAGAGAGAGAGAGAGAGAGAGAGAGAGAGAGAGAGAGAGAGAGAGAGAGAGAGAGAGAGAGAGAGAGAGAGGGGGGGAGAGAGAGAGAGAGAGAGAGAGAGAGAGAGAGAGAGAGAGAGAGAGAGAGAGAGAGAGAGAGAGAGAGAGAGAGAGAGAGAGAGAGAGAGAGAGAGAGAGAGAGAGAGAGAGAGAGAGAGAGAGAGAGAGAGAGAGAGAGAGAGAGAGAGAGAGAGAGAGCAGGGGTGGGGGGGACACATGGACAGACAGGCACAGAGGTTGAAGAGAACAGACAGAGAGAAACATAATGATGACGTATTATGTGTGTCTTTATTTTGCTGATTTCATCAGTGGTTTTAATCCCCACTGCAATCACCCTACCCTTCACATTCTGAGCACACCCCTCCTTCACTGCAGAGAGAGAGAGAGAGAGAGAGAGAGAGAGAGAGAGAGAGAGAGAGAGAGAGAGAGAGAGAGAGAGAGAGAGAGAGAGAGAGAGAGAGAGAGAGAGAGAGAGTTCTCTATCTCTCTCTCCCTATCTCTCTGTGCTAGGTATGCATGTTTTGGCATAGTTATAGGACATACTGTGTGTTTTTGTGTGTGTGCGAGTACGTGAACGAGCTGTTCGTTTGAGCTTGAATTTTTTTCGCATGTTCTTCAATTTACTGTGAACATGCCTGTTGTTATTTTCTATTCTTTTTATGCATTTTGTACTTTTTTTTGTTTTCCGTTTCTTGTTATTTGGCTTTTCTTTTTCCCCTCGAGGGCATGGTGTAAAGAAACTTGAGCTTATCCGTTTACCCTCATTAAACATTCGCATTCGTATTCGTATTCTCTCTCTCTCTCTCTCTCTCTCTCTCTCTCTCTCTCTCTCTCTCTCTCTCTCTCTCTCTCTCTCTCATTTGATTCTATGCTTACTCCGAGCCATATTACATTTATGCGGCGTGGTCTGAATGCGGCAGTCTTTTCAGAACACAAGAAACAGAGGCAGACATGTACGTTAGTTACCACCACACCCCGCCCTCAAAAGTGTTAATCAGAAGCAATAGTCTGCCATTTGTAAGACATAAGATCAGGCGAAGATTATTTCCATAAAACTGAAAATAATAGAATTTGAGATTGAGGGTCGTGAACGTGAGTTGGTGACTAAAGTGCAGTGCGTAGCAAGAATAGGGAGATAATGTTTTCTCTGGTGTGTGTTTGTTCTTGAATATAAATACTCGCCACAGGTTTATTTTATCGGCAAAATTTAAATCCAAACTAGACTTGGATTGTTGCAATAAAGGCTGAGTAAAGAAAGAAAACGACTCCATTTACTTCCTCCAGTAATGAAAGTAATCAGGAGGACACCAGTGTGCAGGACACAATGCATTGCTCTTCTTGTCATCATCGCCTTCACTTTCTATTCACATCTGGAAAGACGAGAAAAAAGGAGAGATGCAGAGGAAGAGGATGGGAGAGAGAGAGAGAGAGAGAGAGAGAGAGAGAGAGAGAGAGAGAGAGAGAGAGAGAGAGAGAGAGAGAGAGAGAGAGAGAGAGAGAGAGAGAGAGAGAGAGAGAGAGAGAGAGAGAGAGAGAGAGAGAGAAGAACAGACGCATGCACCCACATAACGTTGGAGACAAGTCAGATAGTTTGAGATACTAATGTTCCAGAGAACCAAGGCGTGGGGTCCATTGTCTACGTCAGTGTCAGTGTCCGCCTAGCCTGACATGTCAACAACACTCGGCATGACAACGACCGGTTGGAAAGTCAACATCCCCATGGCACAGAGAAACTACAGCGTCATCTCCATTGCTAGCATCCGCCGCCTCCTTCGAACACCTGTCTCCCCCCCTCCCTCCTCCGCCTCCCCATCACCTCCATCACCATCTACAACACCAACTGCAACAACGGCATCGTTCATCCCTTCAACTTCTGTCTGCTTGTTCTTCTCTCTGGTGAATCCTGGTACCAAGAAGAAGAAGATGAAGAAGAAGAAGAAGAAGAAAAAGAAGAAGAAGAAGAAGAAGAAGAAGAAGAAGAAGAAGAAGAAGAAGAACAACAACAACAACAACAACAACAACAACAACAATATTGAACAAGAACAAGAACACAAAGAACAAGGACAAGAACAAGACGAGCAATAAGAATCAGAAAAAGTTGGTGATGATGATGCATAATTATTTTTTATGTAAGACAAAGACTGACTTTGGGGACGTTTTACCAAAAAACAAGTCATGAAAGAAAAGAGAATAATACGAAAAGAGAGGAAGAAAGCAAGTCTTGAACTAAGGTTTACTGGTAAAAACATAGCTTTAAAAAAGAAAGCAAGTCTTGAACTAAGGTTTACTTGTAAAAACATAGCTTTAAAAAATAAAGCAAGTCTTTAACTAAGGTTTAGAAAACCCTAACAAAAAATGTCGTTACGAAACGGGAAGAGAAAAAGGGGGAAAATCCACATCACTTATTCGCTCTTTCATTTGAAAGTGCTTTATCATTATTATCTTACGGTATTATCCCCCATGTATATTGATTGGCCTTTTCCTTCAAAGCTCGATGCCTTTAATATTTTACTGTCCATATTCACGGTAAATTGAGCTTCCTTTACACCAGGAACATTTCTGCCGCTAATATTTCCCGATTTCCTCAGAGCCTCAATAAAGGACGCCATGCTCCTACCGGAAACGCTGTTTCCAAATCAAAAGATCGGACGCCATTTTGAGAAATGACGCTGGCAACTTCAAACACGCTTCCTTCACAGACAAAGCATTTCATTCCAGCAAACTGCAATTAGAGAGGGGGTAGGAGAGCAAGAGAGAGAGATAGGGGGGAGGGAGAGAGAGGGAGAGAGAGGAGAGAGAGAGAGAGAGAGAGAGAGAGAGAGAGAGAGAGAGAGAGAGAGAGAGAGATAGAGAGAGAGAGAGAGAGAGAGAGAGAGAGAGAGAGAGAGAGAGAGAGAGAGAACAAAAGAAAGAAAGGAAAGAAAGAAAAGAAAGAAAGAAAAGAAAAAAAGAAAATAAATAAAGAAAGAAAAATAATAATATAAAGAGAGAAATTAAGAGATAGACACAAAAATAGACATTGATCAAAAGAAGAAGGAAGCAGGAAGAAAGTCATTGATGGATGCAGTGTTATTGCACTGTGATATTGTAGGATGCAGTGTGATATTGTAGGATGCTGTGTTATCGCACTGTGATATCGTAGGATGCTGTGTTATTGCACTGTGATATTGCTGTGTTATTGCACTGTGATATTGTAGGATGCAGTGTTATTGCACTGTGATATTGTAGGATGCTGTGTTATTGCACTGTGATATTGTAGGATGCTGTGTTATTGCACTGTGATATTGCAGTGTTATTGTACTGTGATATTGTAGGATGCTGTGTTATTGTACTGTGATATTGTAGGATGCTGTGTTATTGCAGTGTGATATTGTCGGATGCTGTGTTATTGCACTGTGATATTGCAGTGTTATTGCAGTGTGGTATTGTAGGATGCTGTGTTATTGCACTGTTATATTGTAGGATGCAGTGTTATTGCACTGTGATATCGTAGGATGCTGTGTTATTGCACTGTGATATTGTAGGATGCTGTGTTATCGCACTGTGATATTGTATGATGCTGTGTTATTGCACTGTGATATTGTAGGATGCAGTGTTATTGCACTGTGATATTGTATGATGCTGTGTTATTGCACTGTGATATTGTAGGATGCAGTGTTATTGCACTGTGATATTGTAGGATGCTGTGTTATTGCACTGTGATATTGTAGGATGCTGTGTTATTGCACTGTGATATTGTCGGATGCAGTGTTATTGCACTGTGATATTGTAGGATGCTGTGTTATTGCACTGTGATATTGTAGGATGCTGTGTTATTGCACTGTGATATTGTAGGATGCTGTGTTATTGCTCTGTGATATTGTAGGATGCAGTGGTATTGCACTGTGATATTGTAGGATGCAGTGTTATTGCACTGTGATATTGTAGGATGCAGTGTTATTGCACTGTGATATTGTAGGATGCTGTGTTATTGCAGTGTGATATTGTCGGATGCAGTGTTATTGCAGTGTGATATTGTCGGATGCAGTGTTATTGCACTGTGATATTGTAGGATGCTGTGTTATTGCACTGTGATATTGTCGGATGCTGTGTTATTGCACTGTGATATTGTAGGATGCAGTGTTATTGCACTGTGATATTGTCGGATGCAGTGTTATTGCACTGTGATATTGTCGGATGCAGTGTTATTGCACTGTGATATTGCAGTGTTATTGCACTGTGATATTGTCGGATGCAGTGTTATTGCACTGTGGTATTGCAGTGTTATTGCACTGTGATATTGCAGTGTTATTGCACTGTGATATTGTCGGATGCAGTGTTATTGCACTGTGATATTGTCGGATGCAGTGTTATTGCACTGTGATATCGTAGGATGCTGTGTTATTGCACTGTGATATTGTAGGATGCTGTGTTATTGCACTGTG
>CM065703.1:669942-672442 GCA_017654935.2 Phymorhynchus buccinoides | reverse complement strand
ATTTGCAGTGATGACTCTGACCTGGATTCAGAATAGAGGAATATACAGAGCACCTGACTTTGTCAATGGGACAGAAAGACAGCCAGTTCTAGACTAAAGCAGGGAGCTCGCAAGGACAGAGAGCCCTTCTGCAGCAACCCAGGAAAAGGAAGACCAAGAAAATCGCGTGGGTGACGGCGTTTGATCCACGTGTCCCTTCCAAGGCGGCTATCACCAACCGTAACCTCCACCTCCTTCATGCTAACAAAGAAAATGCCAATATCTTCCCCAGGGAGATCCTTATATCTGCAGACAGAAGGCGAAGAAATCTAGCGCAGATATACAAGCCCACTGTACCCAAGAGATCTGTCCCCCACGGCCCACACAATAGACCAGGTTTCTTTGTCTGTGACAGAAAATGTGACACTTGCGCCCACTCCCAGAACACCACAAGTTTCAAGTCCCCTTGGGACGGGAGATCCTGGACAATTAGACAGCATCTGAGGTGTACTACACCATACCAGGTGTATGTGGTGAAGTGCAACATCCACAACATCTGGTATGTGGGCTCTACTGTAAACATGAAGGATCGCTGGAGAAACCACAAATCAGATGCTAACAACAGGAGGACTACAAAGTGTGGTGTGGCGGCTCATGTGACAAATGTGGACCACCCCATTGATCCTCAACTTCCTTTCCTGTCTATCTTCCCAGTGGAGGCGGTCGAGACTGAAGAGGCCCTCCTCCCACGAGAAACGTTCTGGATGTGCAATCTATGCACCGTCATCTGTGGTATGAATACCAGGAAGGATCTGAGGGCTGTGGTGAAGAAAAAACGAGTCGTGTTTTGATCCAGTGTCCTAATATTGTTTAACTTTCCTCTCTGGATACTATGGACCCTGAAAGGCTGGACTCCCGGCTAGTGTCATTGTACTTGGACGGATGAAGGTTTGGGTTGTGGTACGTTCCCCTTCTTGGTTGTTTATTTGACAAAGGCGATTGTAACAGCCCTAGTCAACAAAAAACTAAATTCGTGACCATTTTGTCTGTAACAACCCTAGTCCCCCCAAAAAATAAATTTGGTGAACTCCTCTCAGAGATCTTTCACTCATGTGTTGAGAACTACTGGGTTGTCAGTCGCTGATCAAACGGTGGTACGAAGTATTTTTTGTAGCCTACTCTTTGGCCGGCCTGATCTCAATGCAGCTGTAGTGGTGAGTGCTTCGCGTGGCCCTCTCAGCGATTGTTGGGTTGTTGGTCTTATACTTGTTTTACACTTCTTACTAGTTTTACAGTTTTGCGTGGGGCAGGGTGTGTTGTGTATGCATGCGTTTGTGTCTAGATAGCCAAAAATGTTTATAGTGAGCAGGTCCCTGTGGCAAGGGGACCAGGGTGTAATTGGGGTCTCTGTGAGAGAAAGAGAGACCTGTGTGTTTGTGGGGGCATGTATGTGTGTGAGGGAGTGTGTATGTGTGCGTGTCAGCGTGTGCGGGTGTATATGTTGATGTTTCTTTTTTAGAAGTCTGTCATCAACAGGTTCCTGTGGCAGAGGGACTTTTGGTAGACTTGGGGTCCCAGTGAGAGGGGGACTTGTTTGCTTGGATTTTTGTTGAAGAGTGTACATTTGTGTGTGTGTGTGTGGGGGTGGGGGGTGGGGGGGGGGGGGGGGGTGTTTAGAAGTCGGTCATCAACAGGTTCCTGTGGCAGAGGGACTTATGGAATATTTGGGGTCTCTGTGAGAGGGGGACCTGTGTTCTTGGAATTGTGAGGAGGACTGTACATGGTGCGCGCGCGCGTGTGTGTATGTGTGTGTGTGTGTGTGTGCGTGCGCGTGTGCGTGCGCGTGTGCGCGTGTGTGCGTGTGTGTATGTGTGTGTATGTGTGTGTGTGTTGTTGTTGTGTGTGTATGTGTGTGTGTGTGTGTGCGCGCGCGCGCGCGCGCGCGCGCGCGCGCGCGTGTGTGTGGTGTTTGTGTGTGTGTGTGTGTGTGTGTGTGGTGTGTGTGTGTGTGGTGCGCGCGCGCGCGTGGGTGTTCGTGTGAGTGTGGGTGTTTTTAGCTTATCATTATTTTTAATTTTGATTCTGATTCTTTTTCTTCCTTTCCTTCTATGCAGAGCCTGAAGAAGCCTATTGCAATAGGCGAAAATTTGGAATGAAATAAAGGAGTTATCCAAGACATGAGTGTGAGGTTGTTCATTATTCTTGTCTCTCTCTCTCTCTCTCTCTCTCTCTCTCTCTCTCTCTCTCTCTCTCTCTCTCTCTCTCTCTCTCTCTCTCTCTCTCTCTCTCTCTCTCTCTCTCTCTCTCTCTCTCTCTCTCTCAAAACAACAATTATTTTTTTGGAAACCGAACAATTAGTTACTGGAAACGAAAGAAACTAAAGCTGTTCAATTTCATCTGACAAGTGTTTCGAGAACACAGCCCCTTTCCCCATAGTTCAACACATGCCTTTTGCCAGCAGCGCCCCAATGGTTTCCTTTTTTTGAACAAACACAAAACATGCAGGGACTATAATTATATA
>CM065703.1:652442-664942 GCA_017654935.2 Phymorhynchus buccinoides | reverse complement strand
GTAATGCCTTAGCTCAAATCAGAATGGGCGTGTCTCCGATAAATGTGCACGGGCAACGTTTTACACAAACAGCTTTGAACACAACATGTCCAGTTTGCTTAGAATCAACTGAACACGAAATTCACTTTTTGTTTGTCTGTCCTATGTATAATGAGATCAGGAGGCTCTATAACTTGAATGTTTCTCGTAATGAAAATTTGGAACGTTGTCTAATAAGTATGTTAAAAAGGAAAAAAAACAAAGCAAAATAGTAAATCTAGGTAAATTCCTTGTCTATGCGTTCATATTAAGACACACGTTTATTGACCAGAATGCTATGCAATCATCTATTGTGCTATGCATGTGTGTGTGTGTGTGTGTGTGTTGGGGGGTGTGTGTGTGCAATGAATGTGTTAGCCAAGTATGTTTTGTATGATATATATATATTGATAATTAGATTTCTTTCAACTTTTTGATGCACAAGTGGTACCTTTGTTTATCTAGAGTTCTTCTTTACTTATTTCAAATTGATTTCGCTGCGACATAGTTATGTTAATATGTTGTGAATTAATATGCATGATTATGTTGATTGTTTTTGCATGCTACCCCCACTGAAAGGGGCTGTTGGCCTAAATTCAGTAAAATGTTCGACTTCCGACTTTCCGACTTCTCTCTCTCTCTCTCTCTCTCTCTCTCTCTCTCTCTCTCTCTCTCTCTCTCTCTCTCTCTCTCTCTCTCTCTCTCTCTCTCTCTCTCTCTCTCTCTCTCTCTCTCTCTCTCTCTCCCGCTCTCCTATGCTCTCTTCTTCTCATTTTCTGTCCAGATCACATTATGTTCTCATATTTCCATCTTTGTCTTTTTCTCCCTGTCGTCCCCTGGGGGGGGGGGGGGGGGGGGGGGGGGGGGCATCCATGCTCCCATCCCTACTGTAATAACTATCCTGTTATTTCATTCATCGATTATCTATCATTTAACTGTCCAATTTCAGTTCGGCTACAGTAGATTTCAACAGATCGTGATATATGTAATGTTACCTGTACGCAAGAACAACGCACACCCCTAGTATTTGGTATAGCTGGCAAAGCCTCCAGGAAATTCAACCAGAACCAACAACAAACATTACACGCGCGCAAGAACAGAACCAGAACCAGACAGATTAATCGTCCAATAAACCGATGTAGGGGCCTATACAACACGTTGGAATGACACGGGGGGTAAGGGGAGAGAGAGGGATGCAACAAGGTGATATAAGGCAATAAGAGTGTGAAGGAGACAAGGCTGACAGTGAGACAAACTGATCACCTCATAGTAAACCTTTAGAGAGACAGAGGGAACAATCTGTTGGTAAGTTCTCGTACAAAGCCTATTTGATGTAATATAAATACACGCTAGAGCGCGCGTGCACACACGCACACACGCACACACACACACACATACATACACACACACACACACACACACACACACACACACACACACACACACACACACACACACACACACACACACACACACACACACACACACACAGCACGAGGGCAATAGCAGAAATGGCATGGAGAGGAACCAATCCAACATTGGATGGTGAAGACCATGGCAACAAGACAAGAGAGTCCGTACATTTTATGTCAGTCAATTTTCAATATGCCTCCCAGCATAAATGCATCTCTCTCTCTCTCTCTCTCTCTCTCTCTCTCTCTCTCTCTCTCTCTCTCTCTCTCTCTCTCTCTCTCTCTCTCTCTCTCTCTCTTCTCTCTCTCTCTCTCTCTCTCTCTCTCTCTCCCTCTCTCTCTCTCTCTCTCTCTCTCTCTCTCTCTCTCTCTCTCTCTCTCTCTCTCTCTCTCTCTCTCTCTCTCTCTCTCTCTCTCTCTCTCTCTCTCTCTCTCTCTCTCCCTCGTACATTAGTTCTACTTACACTATGTCAGAACACCTTTTCCTTCTCTGCCTTGTTTAGCTATTAAATACCGCCTTAGTATTTTATCATAAATTAATATTTCCTTTACTTTTTGTCAACAATATCTTTTCTTTAGACATCATAATTCGGATTTATAAATGACGTTGAAACTATCATGCAAAAAACGACAGAACGACGGAGTATAATGACAAAAGAGGACAACCTTTGTACATAGTTTATACCTAAGATGATTAATACATCAGAAATAGACAGCCTGAGGAAAGAAGGAAGCAAATAACATGTGTCTTTACACTAGTGTGGTTTCCCCGGGGGGGGGGGGGGGGGGGGGGGGGGGGGGGGGGGGGGGGGGGGGGTTAACAGGAGGAGCTATGTTTTATGTGAGGACCAGACGTAGCTTTTGTATGGGGGGGGGGGGGGGGGGGGGGGGGGGGGGGGGGGGGGGGTAGGGGGGAGGGGGGGGGGGGGGGGGGGGGGGGTTTATTCTGTTAATGTTGTTATGACTGAAATCTTCTTCTCTCCCTCCCCCCACCCCCTTGTTTTTTCTTCTTTTCTCTCCATTTTAATACCCAAATCCGTTATTTATGACACATAATGACACTAACCCCCCCCCCCCCCCCCCCCCCCCCCCCCCACCCCCCCCTACCCCCTTCTCCTGTTCATCCCAAGTTTTCAGTTTCCATTTCTACCCCGTTTCCTTAGACATCATTACGTGTTCACTATGTGATGTCACTCTCTTTCCCTCTCTGTCTCTATCTATGTCTCTGGCTATGTTTCTGTCTCTATTTCGCCGTCTCTCTCATTCATTCATTCATACATTTACTCATTATTTTCCTTAGCTCAAGTTCAGATAGGGACAGGAAGCGAGGCAGAAACGACAGACATCAAGAAAGAAAGAAAAGCAAGAAGTAACGGAAAAGAAAAAAAAGGTAAGACAAGAAAGAAAGAAAAGTAAGGCAGAGACAAAGACAGGGAGCATCAAGAAACCAAAGGAAGAAAAGAGAAGAGCAAAAGAGTGTGTGCTATCTAATAACCGATGTTATCTAATAACCGACAAACACATGGAAACAATAACCGATGTGTCCGTCAGGTCTTCAACCAATGTCCACCGACACTGGCTAATATTAGCCACAGAACAAGGGGACAAACACATGGAAACAATAACCGATGTGTCCGTCAGGTCTTCAACCAATGTCCACCGACACTGGCTAATATTAGACACAGAACAAGGGGACAAACACATGGAAACAATAACCGATGTGTCCGTCAGGTCTTCAACCAATGTCCACCGACACTGGCTAATATTAGACACAAAACAAGGGACAAACACATGGAAACAATAACCGATGTGTCCGTCAGGTCTTCAACCAATGTCCACCGACACTGGCTAATATTAGACACAAAACAAGGGACAAACACATGGAAACAATAACCGATGTGTCCGTCAGGTCTTCAACCAATGTCCACCGACACTGGCTAATATTAGACACAAAACAAGGGACAAACACATGGAAACAATAACCGATGTGTCCGTCAGGTCTTCAACCAATGTCCACCGACACTGGCTAATATTAGACACAAAACAAGGGACAAACACATGGAAACAATAACCGATGTGTCCGTCAGGTCTTCAACCAATGTCCACCGACACTGGCTAATATTAGACACAGAACAAGGGGACAAACACATGGAAACAATAACCGATGTGTCCGTCAGGTCTTTCACCAATGTCCACCGACACTGTGCCAAAATTGCATAGCTAAGCTCGAATCGTCTGCTAATCGACACGGTCATGGAGTTGAGTAGCCTAGGCCTAGATACACGGCTAGACATTTCAAGTGGTAGGCACATAATGGTTTGTGTAGATGTGTGACATCTGGTACTATTGATTCATTCAAACCATGAATCTTCGTTGTGTACTAGCATTAATGTTGTCGTCAGCGCTGAATGAATCCTAGGGGTAACACTGCACAGCTTATCAAATTCTGGGTGTGGTAGGAACAGCTCGCCGTTGCAAGCCGTGAGATATATAACTGTGACGTCAAGTTTCTAATAGCAACGGTGTATTCTTACACGCGAATTTACACTAAGCCTATGGGTTAATATATGCCAATTATATCTCTGGATATTGTTTTATATTTCACGGCTGGCAGGCCTCTGTGGCACTACTTGGAGATCGGTATATTGGCTAATATTAGACACAGAACAAGGGGACAAACAATGGAAACAATAACCGATGTGTCCGTTAGGTCTTCAACCAATGTCCACCGACACTGGCTAATATTAGACACAGAACAAGGGGACAAACACATGGAAACAATAACCGATGTGTCCGTCAGGTCTTCAACCAATGTCCACCGACACTGGCTAATATTAGCCACAGAACAAGGGGACAAACACATGGAAACAATAACCGATGTGTCCGTCAGGTCTTCAACCAATGTCCACCGACACTGGCTAATATTAGCCACAGAACAAGGGGACAAACACATGGAAACAATAACCGATGTGTCCGTCAGGTCTTCAACCAATGTCCACCGACACTGGCTAATATTAGCCACAGAACAAGGGGACAAACACATGGAAACAATAACCGATGTGTCCGTCAGGTCTTCAACCAATGTCCACCGACACTGGCTAATATTAG
Organism: Phymorhynchus buccinoides; assembly: GCA_017654935.2. Taxonomy (NCBI): domain Eukaryota; kingdom Metazoa; phylum Mollusca; class Gastropoda; order Neogastropoda; family Raphitomidae; genus Phymorhynchus; species Phymorhynchus buccinoides. The sequence goes on along the minus strand of CM065703.1, from coordinate 660,404 downwards.
CCACAGAACAAGGGGACAAACACATGGAAACAATAACCGATGTGTCCGTCAGGTCTTCAACCAATGTCCACCGACACTGGCTAATATTAGCCACAGAACAAGGGGACAAACACATGGAAACAATAACCGATGTGTCCGTCAGGTCTTCAACCAATGTCCACCGACACTGGCTAATATTAGCCACAGAACAAGGGGACAAACACATGGAAACAATAACCGATGTGTCCGTCAGGTCTTCAACCAATGTCCACCGACACTGGCTAATATTAGACACAGAACAAGGGGACAAACACATGGAAACAATAACCGATGTGTCCGTCAGGTCTTCAACCAATGTCCACCGACACTGGCTAATATTAGCCACAGAACAAGGGGACAAACACATGGAAACAATAACCGATGTGTCCGTCAGGTCTTCAACCAATGTCCACCGACACTGGCTAATATTAGCCACAGAACAAGGGGACAAACAAATGGAAACAAATAACATTCTTACAAAGCAAACTGGCTTCTCAAAATAAAATGGCTCCCATAGCCTCCGGCTGTGTTTCTATTCCAATCATTCTACAAAATCGCAATTAAACTTTCAGTTTTGTTTGTTTGTGTGTTGTCCTGTTTATCATTCTGATTCCATTTTTGTTATGCTTCTGTCTCTTCACAAAGCACACAACATACCCGCTCGCACGTGCATACATTCTCCTGCTCTCTCTCTCTCTCTCTCTCTCTCTCTCTCTCTCTCTCTCTCTCTCTCTCTCTCTCTCTCTCTCTCTCTCTCTCTCTCTCTCTATTAGTCTTTATAGACGAGCTCTAAAATTGGTACTTTTAAAATCATCTAAACTAACAATTTCCGACTACATAAAATTAGATATTTTACCATTTCATTTAAAATTAAAACACAACAAGGCTGTTTTTATGTTTAAAATTATATCGGGACGTGCACCTTCACTGTCAGATGAATTTGTTACAAATGATCGACGCCATACTCATAAAATAATGTTGCCCTTACCAAAACTTGACATATTCAAAACCAGTTTAATGTATTCAGGTGGTGCTCTTTGGACTTCAATCTTAAGTAACGATAACTAGTCTCAATTCTTTCAAACAAATCTATCACAAGCATCTAATGACAGACTTTGTGAATTCCAGTTAAAAATACTTTGTCCATTTTTATCTTACATTGGATTGATATTGTTAAGTAATTGTGTTTTCATTTGTTTTTTGAAGTGTGTGAGTGCATGCGTGTGTGTGCATCTGCTTTAATAAAGCTTTGTTTGTGTCCAATGTATCAGTTTGTGAACTTAAGAAAAAAACTCAATAACTTTAAATTTAACTTTACGATTTGTTCTGTGTTCTGAAAAGAATAAAAGAAAATAATGTGCTGATTTACTTTTTCTCCCAATGGAGGAGATAGACAATGCCTATGCAAAGACAGCTGTTTCGTCTTTGAGAAAGACTCTTCAGTCTGCATATCGGCCTGCAAAGAAAGTCCACAGTGAACATTCAAACTGAGCTAGAAAACTTTCTCCAAGAGAAAGGTTGTCCTCTTTGCACCAGATTGTAAGTCCACAATAAAAGCAAACCAGCACTTAATTCAAAAGAAATGGTAAAAATCTTATGTAAAATAACAAAAATAATAATGTTCTAAAATTACAATCCCTCGAAGAGAGTAGAAGAGATGGGATGCCATGTTGGTGGATCCAGTGAAGGATTCAATAGGGGAGGTCGTATATTATTTATATATATATATACAGTAAAATCATTCTTTCTTAAAGTTTGGCACCACACCTTGCAGACTAGTTTCGAGGTAAGATAAGATATATAAAAGGAATAACAACAAAACCAGTGATGTCTTTGCAAAACTACTTGTATTAAAACCTTTTAGGCAGACAAATTTTCGCTGTTTCTACAGCTTTTTCTAGTCACACACTGCAAGACATAATCTTCACATCAACCAGCCAGTTTTGTTGTTATTCCTTTTATATATATAGTTTGCTTTCAAATGCACTAACTTTTCAGTCCTTTGGTGTAGGGGTACGGAGTAGGGGTACGGAGCTGGCTATTCACTGATATTTGTTATATATTTTTTGTGTGTGCGCGCGTGTGTGTGTGTGTGTGTGTGTGTGTGTGTGTGTGTGTGTGTGTGTGTGTGTGTGTGTGTGTGTGTGTGTGTGTGTGTGTGTGTGTGTGTGTGTGTCTGTCTGTGTGTGTGTGTCTGTCTGCGTCTGTGTGTGTATGTATGGGTGTGTGCTGATAATTTGTAATTATTCATGTGTTGTGTCTTCATATATGGATAACTTTGTTATTTTGTATTTTTTTCTTTTTTTCTTGACATTTGTTAACTGTTGGCAAGATGAAAAGAAGCGTGTTTGATGTGCTTATTCTTTTCCAACAATAAAAACATATTCGTTCGTTCGTTCGTTCTCCATGTCCCTCTCTCTCTCTCTCTCTCTCTCTCTCTCTCTCTCTCTCTCTCTCTCTCTCTCTCTCTCTCTCTCTCTCTCTCTCTCTCTCTCTCTCTCTCTCTCTCTCTCTCTCTCTCTCTCTCTCTCTCTCTCTCTCTCTCTCTCTCTCTCTCTCTCTCTCTCTCTCTCTCTCTCTCTCTCTCTCTCTCTCTCTCTCTCTCTCTCTCTCTCTCTCTCTCTCTCTCTCTCTCTCTCTCCCCCTCTCTCTCTCTCCACATGTCCCCCCTCTCTCTCTCTGCATATCTCTCTCTCTTCTCTCTCTCTCTCTCTCTCTCTCTCTCTCTCTCTCTCTCTCTCTCTCTCTCTCTCTCTCTCTCTCTCTCTTCTTTTCCTCGTATATTATTTATACTTAAAAATGGTCAGAAATGACTTACACGAAGACTGGCAATTCTGATTTATTGCCAGACTAAAACCATGGGAAATGCGAACACATTACAGGAAGACACAGCGAGCAGAGAAGAAGGAGAGTAGACAGACAGCATACTATTTCTGAGTGTCTAAGCTCCTTTTCCTCCATCTGTTATCTTCTTTATTTTATTGATGTGTTTTCTTCAGGGTTTTTGAAGAGGAACGGATATGAAAGTGTAGAAGTCAGATGCTGTGACGTACCGTATTCCAGGCTAATTGACCAGGGGAAGCTGTTGTTTATCACCCACCGTTAATGATGCGGCTAATGTGACGGACATGCACAGAGACAAGGGGCAAACTGACAGACAGACAGACAGGCATGCATGCATAGAAGGAGAACAGAGAGAACAGGCCAGGGAGACAGACACACACGAAGTCAGAAAGACAGACAGACAGACAGAGGCTGACAGAGAGAGACATACAACGCAATGTGAACAATACACCCACGACTGTCATTCGATTACTAGAACATCAGTCACTTTGACACAAACAAATAGATGTCTACTGCAACAGGTATTGTGTTCATACTACTGTTAAAAAAAACCCCGTTAAACAAAACGACTTAAAAATCAGCCATGGAATAGTATGTAAGCACGTATTGTCATTAGCAGCTATCTCAAATGTAACCTGGTCATCTAGTCCTCACATCCATTGTGAAGCTGGCAGAACAGTCCACACATCCATTGTGAAGCTGGCAGAACAGTCCACACATCCATTGTGAAGCTGGCAGAACAGTCCACACATCCATTGTGAAGTTGACAGTGAAGCTGGCAGAACAGTCCACACATCCATTGTGAAGCTGACAGTGAAGCTGGCAGAACAGTCCACACACCCATTGTGAAGCTGACAGTGAAGCTGGCAGAACAGTCCACACAACCATTGTGAAGCTGACAGTGAAGCTGGCAGAACAGTCCACACACCCATTGTGAAGCTGGCAGAACAGTCCACACACCCATTGTGAAGCTGGCAGAACAGTCCACACATCCATTGAGAAGCTGGCAGAACAGTCCCCACACCCATTGTGAAGCTGGCAGAACAGTCCACACACCCATTGTGAAGCTGGCAGAGCAGTCCACACACCCATTGTGAAGTGGCAGAACAGTCCACATACCCATTGTGAAGCTGGCAGAACAGTCCACACACCCACTGTGAAGCTGGCAGAACAGTCCACACACCACCCATTGTGAAGCGGGCAGAACAGTCCACACACCCATTGTGAAGCTGGCAGAACAGTCCACACACCCATTGTGAAGCTGGCAGAACAGTCCACACACCCATTGTGAAGCTGGCAGAACAGACCACACAACCTGTCATCGTTGCAGAACAGTCCACATAACCTGTCATCGTTGCAGAGAGGCCATTTCCAAATGCAGTATTTTCCTTTACACCCCTCTCTGTCCTCAACCTCAAGAGCAATATGCAATGCACATGCACACGTGCGCACGTACACAAAGACACACACACACGCACACGCACACGCACGCACACGCACACGCACACACACACACACACACACACACACACACACACACACACACACACACACACACACCACACACACACACACACACACACACACACACACACAGACTGACAGTTAATAGCAGTCCAACTTGTTGGGGTTCATGTCACGTTACCTGACTTCTAATTTCACTTTCCAATTCCATCGTTTTTGTTCTTCTTCTTCTTCTTCTTTTATCTCTCTCTCTCTCTCTCTCTCTCTCTCTCTCTCTCTCTCTCTCTCTCTCCTTCTCTCTCTCTCTCTCTCTCTTCTCTCTCTCTCTCTCTCTCTCTCTCTCTCTCTCTCTCTCACTCTCTCTCTCTCTCTCTCTCTCTCTCTCTCTCTCTCTCGACTAAAATCTTTATCCTTGTCAAATAAAGTTATCCAGTGTCCAGTGTCCCGTGTCCAGTCTCTCTCTCTCTCTCTCTCTCTCTCTCTCTCTCTCTCTCTCTCTCTCTCTCTCTCTCTCTCTCTCTCTCTCTCTCTCTCTCTCTCTCTCTCTCTCTCTCTCTCTCTCTCTCTCTCTCTCTCTCTCTCTCTCTCTCTCTCTCTCTCTCTCTCTCTCTCTCTCTCTCTCTCTCTCTCTCTCTCTCTGACATAGGTCAATTTTGTATGTATTTGCTTGTCCAAAATATTCAGTAATTAGGGGAAAACGTATTCCTAAAAAGTTATATTAACACCCTTCTGCTTTTAGATTAACTTTATTGTTGTGTGATTCTAAATGTACATTAAAATTAACCAATTTTCTTTAAGATCCATAACGAAGCTTTATCATTTGATAGTTGACATATTTCTGCATTGTGGTTGTTTACTATATTTTTATAAGGTAGTTTTGGGCGCCGTTGATTTGTTGTCAATTATGCTTTTTGTGTATGTTCGCTTATAATGGGGTTATTTGTGCTGATGATTTGTTGGCATTGTTGTTTTTCCTTTTGTAACCCCCTCCCATCTGACATGGGCAGAAGGCCTGGATCAGGAAACTTTTGGAATTGTGAATGTGAATTGTGATTTGTGAATCTTTGTATCTCTCTTTTCTCCTCCCTCCTTCACTCCCTCCCTCCCTCTCTCACTCTCTCACTCCTCACTTCCCCCTCTCTTTTCAATTCCTCTGTTCTTTTTTTTTATCTTGTTCTTGTGTTTCTTGTTGATGTTTTTCTTCTTCTTCTTCTTCTTCTTCTTCTTCTTGTTCTTTTTCTTCTCCTCTTCCTTTTTCTGCTTTTTTCTCTTCTTCTCTGACTTTCTTTCTTCTTTTTTCTCGTATCTTCATTCCATCCTTAATGTCAGAAATAAAGCAGAAACATAACAGTGTCCAATATAATCTCTTCCGGCATGGCTTACGCTGCTCTTTGGGCATACAGCTGAATTGAATGTAGGATGCCAGACTGTGTGTGCACGGACAACACTGAACGCCAGGCCTGTTAGATGGTTGCCATATGTGTTAGTGTACACAGTTTAGTTGAGAGGAAACACATACATAATACACACATTCGCGCGCACCAGCACGCATCAACCAATCAATCAATCAATCAATATTTGTATTGTTCATTTTACAGGAATTCCTTTCTGCAGCGATAAAACAATCAACAAAACAACACAACAAGACAGAGACATAGTATGCAAACAAAAAGCCAAAAAATAAAATAATCCAACAAATAACCAACGAGAAAGAGAGAGAAAGATAAAGACAGGAAGAGAGACAGAGAGACAGGGATTGAAGGACAGACATAAAGAAAGAAGAGAGAGACAGAATGTTTTTTCTTCTCATTTTGTTGCATTTTGATGAAAGTACATGTTGGCATATAAATCACTGATGAAAAAAACACCAGATTAAGGTTGAAAATGGAACGAAACGTCACATAAGTTGTAAAACCCACGCAAAAACCCCCACCCATTATGCTGGTACACTTTTGCAAATGGATCAGAAAGAAAATAAAAACAAACCCACGGAAAAGTAATAAAACTGATTACAGAAATATACGAAGTCAGCTAAGTTATAAACATAAATAACATTATATACATGTAAAATTAGCTGTCGTCATTTTTGTGACATCATCAACGTCATTGAAAGAAAATCAGAAGGACAAGCATCAGTAGCCCCTCTGTTATTTCAGGTCGGCACTGTACTCATGGACATCATGTCACTCCAACAGTATCAAGATAGGTCTTATTGCAGGGCGGCACTGTACTCATGGACATCATGTCACTCCAACAGTATCAAGATAGGTCTTATTGCAGGGCGGTACTGTACTCATGGACATCATGTCACTCCAACAGTATCAAGATAGGTCTTATTGCAGGTCGGCACTGTACTCATGGACATCATGTCACTCCAACAGTATCAAGATAGGTCTTATTGCAGGTCGGCACTGTACTCATGGACATCATGTCACTCCAACAGTATCAAGATAGGTCTTAGTTCAGGGCGGCACTGTACTCATGGACATCATGTCACTCCAACAGTATCAAGATAGGTCTTATTGCAGGGCGGCACTGTACTCATGGACATCATGTCACTCCAACAGTATCAAGATAGGTCTTATTGCAGGGCGGTACTGTACTCATGGACATCATGTCACTCCAACAGTATCAAGATAGGTCTTATTGCAGGGCGGCACTGTACTCATGGACATCATGTCACTCCAACAGTATCAAGATAGGTCTTATTGCAGGGCGGCACTGTACTCATGGACATCATGTCACTCCAACAGTATCAAGATAGGTCTTATTGCAGGGCGGTACTGTACTCATGGACATCATGTCACTCCAACAGTATCAAGATAGGTCTTAGTTCAGGGCGGCACTGTACTCATGGACATCATGTCACTCCAACAGTATCAAGATAGGTCTTATTGCAGGGCGGCACTGTACTCATGGACATCATGTCACTCCAACAGTATCAAGATAGGTCTTATTGCAGGGCGGTACTGTACTCATGGACATCATGTCACTCCAACAGTATCAAGATAGGTCTTATTGCAGGGCGGCACTGTACTCATGGACATCATGTCACTCCAACAGTATCAAGATAGGTCTTATTGCAGGTCGGCACTGTACTCATGGACATCATGTCACTCCAACAGTATCAAGATAGGTCTTATTGCAGGGCGGCACTGTACTCATGGACATCATGTCACTCCAACAGTATCAAGATAGGTCTTATTGCAGGTCGGCACTGTACTCATGGACATCATGTCACTCCAACAGTATCAAGATAGGTCTTAGTTCAGGGCGGCACTGTACTCATGGACATCATGTCACTCCAACAGTATCAAGATAGGTCTTATTGCAGGGCGGCACTGTACTCATGGACATCATGTCACTCCAACAGTATCAAGATAGGTCTTATTGCAGGGCGGTACTGTACTCATGGACATCATGTCACTCCAACAGTATCAAGATAGGTCTTATTGCAGGGCGGCACTGTACTCATGGACATCATGTCACTCCAACAGTATCAAGATAGGTCTTATTGCAGGTCGGCACTGTACTCATGGACATCATGTCACTCCAACAGTATCAAGATAGGTCTTATTGCAGGGCGGCACTGTACTCATGGACATCATGTCACTCCAACAGTATCAAGATAGGTCT
>CM065703.1:637442-647442 GCA_017654935.2 Phymorhynchus buccinoides | reverse complement strand
CTCTCTCTCTCTCTCTCTCTCTCTCTCTCTCTCTCTCTCTCTCTCTCTCTCTCTCTCTCTCTCTCTCTCTCTCTTCTGTTTGTCTAATTGTTTTGTATTAGTCTAGTTTTCGTTCCAAGGACAGATTGGAAGAATGAGCCCGGCCCAAAACTGTATTCTTATGTAATAAAGTTTTTCAGTATTCAGTCTTTCAGTTTCTCTCTCTCTCTCTCTCTCTCGCTCTCTCTCTCTCTCTCTCTCTCTCTCTATCTCTCTCTCTCTCTCTCTCTCTCTCTCTACTCTCTCTCTCTCTCTCTCTCTCTCTCCTCCCCCCTCATCTCTCTCTCTCTCTCTCTCTCTCTCTCTCTCTCTCTCTCTCTCTCTCTCTCTCTCTCTCTCTCTCTCTCTCTCTCTCTCTCTCTCTCTCTCTCTCTCTCTCTCTCTCTCTCTCTCTCTCTCTCTCTCCTCTCTCTCTCTCTCTCTCTCTCTCTCTCTCTCTCTCTCTCTCTCTCTCTCTCTCTCTCTCTCTCTCTCTCTCTCTCTCTCTCTCTCTCTCTCTCTCTCTCTCTCTCTCTCTCTCTCTCTCTCTCTCTCTCTCTCTCTTCTCTCTCTCTCTCTCTCTCTCTCTCTCTTCTCTCTCTCTCTCTCTCTCTCTCTCTCTCTCTCTCTCTCTCTCTCTGGTGGTGATGGCTTTTAATGTATTAAGTCCACGGAAGGAACATCGTATATTCACTAACCGAGTTATTGTGATGATGTTTTGAGCGTTAACTATAATGGCGATACTTTTTTTGTAACATTTTGTTTTGGTGTGATTATATTGGTCAAAATCAAATAGTTCCCGCTCCACCCCTTTCCTTCTTAATCACTTTATAAACATTGACTTTAATTTGTCGTGAGTATTCGAGTGTAAAAACCAAGCTATTTTGCATAAAATGTTTGTACAATCTGCTTTCATTGTAGTATGTTCACATTCGTTTCACTTCATATTTCGAAGATTTTGACACATTTGCAAGTTGTTGCTTTTGTTATGTGCATCTGCTCATAACCCTTACGACGTACGTTGCTATGTCTCTCTATGTTCTGTAATCACTATGCATTTATATTTATCTTTGTAAACGTTGCAAATGTTGTTGTATGTATTTGTAGTAACCTCACCCCCCTCCCCCATCCAACCCCAACGTATCGTCCTATGTATTTTTGTTCTTTGTCATCACCATATATTTGTTGTTATCTTTACCCCTCACTTTTTCCCCATCTTGATACGGGCAGAAAGGCCTAATCAATAAAAGTTTTTGGATTGGATTGGATTGGATCTCTCTCTCTCTCTCTCTCTCTCTCTCTCTCTCTCTCTCTCTCTCTCTCTCTCTCTCTCTCTCTCCTCTCTCTATCTCTCTCTCTCTCTCTCTCTCTCTCTCTCTCTCTCTCTCTCTCTCTGTCTGTCCAATGCTTTCTCCCCTGACAAGACATTACCTCTAAATGCTCTTTCTGTGTCCCAGCTCTGTTCTCACCCTTTCCATGCCATAACGTTGCTGGTTTTGTTGTTTCATTACCTCTGCGCTGTTCCTGGTCCATTCATTTTGTGTCTCATTCCATACCGATGGCCATCTCACATTCATCATTTCCCCCGCACTCTTTGTCTCCCATTTTTCTCCAGTCAGATTTTGTTCTTTTTCTTTTGCTTTTCTATTCCTTTTCTTCCGGCCTCTGTCTCCGTCTTTCCTTCATAACGTGTCCATGCACTTCGCATCTTCCCCCTTCTCTCACACTTTCCATCTTTGTTCGCATATTGTTTTTTCTTTTTGCTGGTTGTGTCACCTGTGCTTTGCTTTTTACCATTTTCAGCATTGTTAGGATTTTTTTCACTGAATCACTGTCTCCCGTTTTCTTCTGTAAACTGGCCATTGTTGTGTAAGCTTTTTCCTGTCTCTATTAAGACGGGAATCCTAATTATTGGTATGATTCTGTGTCCGTATCAAAGTGAGCAAAAGGGGGTCGGTGTAAAATGAATCAGATAATGGCACTTAATCTACACAGATAGTGACGGGGAAAGACTAACAAAGACGAAGAGGGGGAGACACAGAATAAAGACAAACTAGAGCATTGTAGATGAACAAACACAGAGATCGACGGAGTAAGAGACAGAGGTGGAGGAATAGAGGGTACCTGTTGAAACCCCATTGTTTTGTAGGGGGTCCCTATTGAAGGAGGCTGATGGCACTGGTTGTTGTGACATGAGCATGTCTGCTGCGCTCAATGGGCTTCACCTTGATCACTGGAGGGGGGGGGGAGGCTTCACCTTGATCACTGGAAGGGGAAGGCTTCACCTTGATTACTGGAGGGGGAAGACGTCACCTTGATTACTGGAGGGGGAAGACGTCACCTTGATTACTGGAGGGGGAAGGCAACACCTCGATCACTGGAGGGGGAAGCCTTCACCTTGTTCACTGGAGGGGGGAGGCAAAACCTTGATCACTGGAGGGGTGAGGGCTTCACCCTAATCACTGGAGGGGGAAGGCTTCTTGGTCTGGTTGTTGTGACATGATCATGGCTGTTGCGCTCAATGAGCATCACCTTGGTCACTGGAGGGGGAGGCTTCTTGGTCTGGTTGTTGTGACATGATCATGGCTGCTGCGCTCAATGAACATCACCTTGGTCACTGGAGGGGGAGGCTTCTTGGTCTGGTTGTTGTGACATGACCATGGCTGCAGCGCTCAATTACATTGTCATGATCATGTAGGTTACTTCAAATACTAGTGCACGGACGACATGTTAAAAACGCCTTTGGGTGATGTCAGCAGAATATCCACATCCATAAACTTATCGAGAGCCCCTCGTAACTCGTCACAGACAAACAATCTTCAATATTAACGTATTCCCATTCGATTATGGCATTTGACATTTGTGCCCATTTCATCTAGATGTCCATGCATTTGACCTTCGCGTATATCATTGTTAATCGGTTCTACCCAGTATTTGTTTCTGTCAGTGACCAAGCTCTCAGCAAACAAGCCTGACCACCACACACCATCATGCCAACTATAAACCATAGAATGAACGCCAGCAGGAACGACCACTGCTGTTGACACATCCCTAGACTTCTCTCCCCTGACAACTGTGCAAAGGACACCACTGCTGATTACAGGCTACAGTCACTTCCCCTGGCTCCCAGATTCCATTGTGTACACATAGGCAAGGAAACGAGAGAGGGGAAGGGGTGGAGAGAGAGAGACAGGGGAGGGGGGGGGCAGACAGATACACAGACACAGATATACCTACAGGGACAAAGAGGGAGGTAAACAGACAGAGACTGACAGACACAGAGAGACAGAGACACAGACACAGATATGCCTACAGGGACAAAGAAGGAGGTAAACAGACAGAGACTGACAGACACAGAGAGACAGAGACACAGACACAGAGATATGCCTACAGGGACAAAGAAGGAGGTAAACAGACAGAGACTGACAGACAGAGAGAGACAGAGACACAGACACAGATATGCCTACAGGGACAAAGAGGGAGGTAAACAGACAGAGACTGACAGACAGAGAGAGACAGAGACACAGACACAGATATGCCTACAGGGACAAAGAAGGAGGTAAACAGACAGAGACTGACAGACAGAGAGAGACAGAGACACAGACACAGATATGCCTACAGGGACAAAGAGGGAGGTAAACAGACAGAGACTGACAGACAGAGAGAGACAGAGACAAAGACACAGATATGCCTACAGGGACAAAGAGGGAGGTAAACAGACAGAGACTGACAGACAGAGAGAGACAGAGACACAGACACAGATATGCCTACAGGGACAAAGAGGGAGGTAAACAGACAGAGACTGACAGACAGAGAGAGACAGAGACACAGACACAGATATGCCTACAGGGACAAAGAGGGAGGTAAACAGACAGAGACTGACAGACACAGAGAGACAGAGACACAGACACAGAGACAAGAAGACAATGAGAAAGAGAAACATACAGAAACAGAAATAGACGAGAGAGAGAAACAGACAGGCAGGCAGGAACAGCGACGGAGACAGCGAGAGACATAGAACAAGACAGAGATAGAAAGAGGGATAGAGAAAGAGGGGAGTGAGACACACACACACACACAGACAGACAGAGACAGCCAGAGAGAGAGAGAGAGACAGACATACAGAGAGACAGAGACAGACAGAGCCAGACAGAGAGACAGAGACAGAGAGCCTGCTAGTGTTTGGTAAAGGGACATAATCGTCCTCTAGCCTCTGCACCTAATACCTCAAGACAAGTGGAAAATGAGGACAGGGAGGGGGGGGGGGGGAGGACGCGGTGGGTAAGGAGGGCAATCAGAGAAGATCAGCTCTGTGGAGGGGGTGAGACATGGTTGGTAAAGGTTGCTGCAATATAATTGTCATTGTCACTGGTGTTGTGTAACTCTTTGGATTTGCTTGGTCACGAGGAGAAGACGAAGAAGAAGGATAAGAAGATTGATTGACTGATTGATTGATTGATTGACTGATTGATTTGCGTAAACAAATAGGTACATTGAAGGTCTTTTTAGTCCCCGAGCCGAAGGTTCGGGGAGCTATTGTTTCTGTCTGGTCCGTCCGGCGTCCGTCCGTCCGTGCCGTCCGTCCGGCTATTCGTTCGTTTTTCTCAAAACCTATTCAGCCTATCATCATCAAATTTGGTATACTAGTGTGCCAAGATGCCAGCTATCCACTGATGTATTTAGTTTTACATTAAGGTCAAGGTCGCGCCAGTTACGGGGTTCAAACCCCGAAACACATAATCGCTAATATCTCGCGAAGTTTTGCATGTATTTCAATGCAGTTTTTTTCACAACATTTCTTGATGAATGGTCTATAACACAGTTGTCATGAAGTTTTCTGTGCGCTCGTGTGCGCATGATCGCGCGCGCTCAAATCACGGTCCGAATCCCAAGGCTATATATAAACAACTATTCAGTTACGTGCCGTTTTGATGCGTTTTTACGTAAATACGTTTTCTGTTGATATCTGCCGCTTCGCCTGTTCCAGGACATGAATTTTTCTGTGCGCTCGTGTGCGTATGATCGCGCGCGCTCAAATCACGGGTCCGAACACACATGCGCCATGAAACACGCGTCATTGGGGGGGGGGGGGGCGGGGGGGGGGGGGATTCACTTGAAAGACGCCGCCATCAGATCTACAGTCAAACCGGACAGCCCAAACCGGGCGCGCAAACCGGGCGAGAAAGCAATGCGCATCGAGAGTCGCTAAACATGGGATAAGCCCGCTGTGCCCTAGGCCCTTTGTGTCACAGGCCCGATATGTCCCACTTGCACAGCTATGTACAGCTATGTACAGCCAACACATTCCGATTTCGGAGTAGCTCGGAGATGCTGCGAGGGGACTTTGCAGCCGCTCGGCGTTGCACTTGTTACGTTTGTGCCCAAACCAAAAAAGCAAAAATTAAACAAAACTCTAGCAAGGAACTTAAAGAAAACAAAAATAATCATGCAAAATTATTATCAATATCAAGTTAATGAAACAGAGAATACATTTTTAAATATGTAATATCTCTCTCTCTCTCTCTCTCTCTCTCTCTCTCTCTCTCTCTCTCTCTCTCTCTCTCTCTCTCTCTCTCTCTCTCTCTCTCTCTCTCTCTCTCTCTCTCTCTCTCTCTCTCTCTCTTTCTCTAAGAAGAATAACAATAGGATTAGATGATGATGATTATGATGATGATGATGGTGGTGGTGATGATGATGATGATGATGATGATGATTGTTGTTGAGAAAAGCACCATGCACATTTATTGGGGGCCGTGCGTGTCAAACATAATGTACATTGGTAAACAATCGAGATTGATACGGGCGTTTATCAATAAATACGACACATTGTATGAATTATCTTGTAAAATGAAGACCAAATAGACTATTTACAGCAAAGTCAAAATCAAAACAAAACGAAGGACGGAAAATGTGAAGCCGGTGGCCCAGAATTCCACTGAGCCCATTGTCAGAAGAGGACGGGAAGACCTAATCAGATAATTACCCACTGCAAGGATCCCCAGGAAGACGACGAAGACTAGAACATAGATATAGCCGGATAAGTCACAGACTGCAGCAATGGAAGCGGGGGGTGGGGTGGGGGACGAATGCAGGGGGGGGGGGGGGGGGGGGGGGGGGTGCAGAGCAATTGTTGTTTCCCCCTAGCTGGTCTTGGGAGTAATTTCAAGGGGATCTCAGGCACAATTAACCTGTGCTGAGGATTGGAGGGGATCTAGGGAGGGCTGCCGGAATCCGATTGGAATGAACGTCTCTCTGTCTGTCTGTCTGTCTACTTGTCTGCCAGCCCGTTGTGTACCTGTGTGTCAATTCCTTAACTGTATATATCCCTGTTTTGTCCGTCCTCTTCTTCTGCTTTGGTGGCGACCAGCTTATATATATTATAGAAGTATGTGTACGGCACTTTGCGGTGTGACCAAGGAATACGGACAAGACGTAGATACGGAAAGAAGGAAAGGGCACAAAACAAAGACAAAAGGCTTTGGACATAAATCATAATTATTTGCTGCAGATATTTGTTGACAGTCTAGTAGATGAGGAGTTCACAACTTGATGGTGAATCATTTCTCGTGTATAGCTCTTGAGGGGGAGGGGGTAGAGAGAAGATGGGGGAGGAGAGGGGGGAGGGGGTGACCTGTGGGCCTTTATTCCGTAGTATCCAGGCAAGGCCAACCCGGCTACCGTAGCGGTCACCGAGGACAAGCCCCGATCGGCACAGCCCCTGCCATTCATGTACCACTACTTTAACCCATGGCTCCTAACTCCCTAGTATCCAGTCTTGGTGGGTGAGAGCACTGCGGCTGCGGCTGCAGTCTCTCCTCCAGGGGCTGAGGTGTCTGGCATGTTGAGGTCTGTCTTCAAAGGATGTCAATGTCGGAGCAGATGCCACACTTTCTGGAAGATGGTTCCAGCAGAGATGGCTCTTACATTCATACAGAGTGGTGGGTCGGGTCTTCGTCTTTATCTCTTGCATCGAGGGCCAGGCAAGCTCTTCCAGTATGATTCCTATCACTCTCCCATATCGTGATGTCTCTGTCTCTGTCTGTCTGTGCCTGTCTCTCACTCTGTCTGTCTCTCTGCCTGTCTGTCTGTCTGCCCCCCCCCCCCCCCCCACTCTCTCTATCTATCACTCTTTCTCTCTCTCCCCATTTCTCTCATTCTCTCTCTTTCTCCTTTCTCTCTCTCTCTCTCTCTGTGTGTCTCTCTCTCTCACTCTTTCTCTTTCCCCCCTCTCTCTCTCTCTCTCTCTCTCTCTCTCTCTCTCTCTCTCTCTCTCTCTCTCTCTCTCTCTCTCTCTCTCTCTCTCTCTCTCATCAAGCAAGAAACGGTCATTCCTACATGTCCCAGCAGCATTCCTCATTGAAGGAATTGATGGTGTGTGGTAAATCACAGTCAGCATTCACCCAACCACACAGACACACAGACACAGACACACAGACACACACACACACGCACGCACACACACACACACGCACGCACGCACGTACGCACGCACACACGCACGCGCACACACACACACACACACACACACACACACACACACACACACACACACACACACACACACACACACACACACACACACACACACACACACACACACACACACACACACACACGCGCGCGCGCGCGCGCGCGCGCGCGCGCGCGTAGAAACTGACGGCGTGTGGAAAATGTCAGTCAGTATTCATCAGGGATGTGCCCCATGCAGTTAAAGACCCCACCGGTCAACGACACCAATACAGATGATTAACATGTTGCACTCTTCTTTAGCAGGCCAGGCAGCTGCTATGCTGGAGGGCTTGGTCTCAATGTGTTATTAGCGGATTAGCCTCGCCCAGGGGACATCCCCTCTCTTTTCCAAGAAGACTTCGAGACATTTGGCATAGGAGATGATCACCGATGGCTAAGTAACACGTAAGGCTGGGTGCACATTGGGAAGAAAAAACAACAACAAAAAAACAACGCACGGACGTTTTCGATAATGTGCACAGACCCTAAGTGTACAGCATTAAAACCAGTGCAAAGGCACCCTGGTTTGATAATCATGGCCGTTCATAAAGACTTCACTGCATCAGTAACTTAGTAGAGCGTGAATAGTATATACCCCAATTTCTGAACGCCATTTTTAGCGTGCTCCTATCCAACATGGCGGACTGAGACAAGGTGACGTCTTTGATTGTTGTCGTCACGGACGAAAGCGTCATTGAAACTACGTCATCCGTGAAGGTGACATGGAAATACTCTCCCCACGCCATAGATCCTGCGAAACTAGATAAAATCAAAAGGCGACAAGCGCTGTACAGAAGATGTTTGCAGACTGGACTATAGACCTGCCGCCCACCATCTCCCATGTGTGGTGTTCGCCAAAAAGACTGTATCGTCCTCTTCTCCTTATGTCTTTCTTTGGAAGCTATTTGAACATTACTTTTGTCTGTAGCTTCCCCTCTTTCTGTCTCTGCGCTTGTCTGTCAGCTTATGTGTTTATGTATGTCTCTCTGTCGCTCTGTATGTATGTCTGTCAACCTCTGTCTTGCCATATAAAGTTTTCCAGTGTCCAGTGTCCAGTGTCCACTCTCTCTCTCTCTCTCTCTCTCTCTCTCTCTCTCTCTCTCTCTCTCTGCGCGTGAAGGCGCGTGATAGCCTCATACTCGACTTTAACACCTAATTAATATTATGTAACAATTTGTTTTGCTTCGTATTTATGTACGTACTTAACTTCAAGTACAGTGTCATACATAGACTACTTTCTACTCGATAACGGTTTTTTCGGACACTCGATTTTCTTTTGACGTCACGTTTTAGACGTCATCGAGACCTGCTGCGTCAGTTGTAAAGTTGACAAGAAAACGCTCTTTCCCGGAGCGTACAAGACAAAGCAGAGAAGAAACGTCTGGAATGGGAAAACCATGTTCGTCTCCCGCTCAGAGTGGCCATGTCACCACCAGAACCGTCCAGTGTTAGCCCACTGTCAAGTCGTCATCCAGCTAAGGAGTCTGGCGCTAGTGGGTAGTGCGTGCTGTAGGCAGATCGGACCGGCTTGCGTATCTTTGGGTAGAGCTTGAATGGTGTACGTTCATTTCGGCCCAACTTCATCTAGGCCCGCGGTAAGTTTGGTTATCTCAAGATGACTATTGTTTTCAGGGGCCGAGATGACTCTTGTTTTTGGCCGACATGACTATGGCCTTGGGCCGATATGACTATGGCCTTGGGCCGAAGTGACTATGGCCTTGGGCCGACATGACTATGGCCTTGGGCCGAAATGACTATGGCCTTGGGTCGACATGACTATGGCCTTGGGCCGAAATGACTATGGCCTTGGGCCAAGATGACAATGGCCTTGGGCCGAACTGACTATGGCCTTGGGCCGACATGACTATGGCCTTGGGCCGACATGACTATGGCCTTGGGCCGACATGACTCTTGGGCCGAAATGACTATGGCCTTGGGCCGAACTGACTATGGCCTTGGGCCGACATGACTATGGCCTTGGGCCGACATGACTCTTGGGCCGAAATGACTATGGCCTTGGGCCGAAATGACTATGGCCTTGGGCCGACATGACTATGGCCTTGGGCCGAAATGACTATGGCCTTGGGCCGACATGACTATGGCCTTGCATAATGCTAGAAAAGGGCATTGGACGTTTGGTTTCTGTCCCCGTCTCTCTGTGTCCCCGTCTCTGTGTGTCCCCATCTCTGTGTCCCCGTCTCTGTGCCCCCGTCTCTCTGTGTCCCCGTCTCTCTGTGTCTCCGTCTCTCTGTGTCCCCGTCTCTCTGTGTCCCCGTCTCTCTGTCTCCGTCTCTGTGTCCCCGTCTCTCTGTGTTCCCGTCTCTCTGTGTTCCCGTCTCTCTGTGTCCCCGTCTATCTGTGTCTCCGTCTCTGTGTCCCCGTCTCTATGTGTCTCCGTCTCTGTGTGTCCCCGTCTCTCTGTGTCTCCGTCTCTGTGTCCCCGTCTCTCTGTGTCCCCGTCTCTCTGTGTCTC
>CM065703.1:612442-632442 GCA_017654935.2 Phymorhynchus buccinoides | reverse complement strand
ATGACACTAAATCAGTTAGATCGTGGCCGTCAAAATTGGGCATTCGAGGTTAAAAAAGTTCTCTCTGTAAATGGCTTTGGCATTGTGTGGATGACACAAAATGTTGGGGTTGAGTCTTCTTTTCTAGCAGAATTTAAAGATAGACTGATTGCATCACACATGCAGAATTGGCACAGTAATCTAGAAGAGAGTAATAAATATGATTTCTACCACTCTTTTAAAGATCTTTTTCAAGCTGAGCACTATCTTAAAATAATAACATGTAAGCGGCATAGAGATTTATTTGCTCGATTTCGAACTAGAAGTATGGGCCTCAATGCCAATAAAAGATGGTTTCTAAACTCTGAAGTGGACTTGATTTGCCCAGTGTGTTCCAAAGAAACTGAAGATGAACATCATTTTATATTCCGATGTCAAGAGTACAGTAAATTTAGAAATTATTGTGTTGTTTTCAGTTCTCACTTTGGTCAAACCTATAATCTTACTGCTATTTTGTCATGTGAGAGAGAAGATATTCTGACCTCATTTGCTAAATATGTGGCGGATGCATTTCATTGTAGAGAGAAAAAACTTGAAACAGTACCTTAAAATGTTATCGTGAACATTATGTTTGATAAGAAAAGTATTAATTTAATTGTAATTGTTGGATGGATGGTCGCATTTCTTATAAGTTTTCTCTATATTAATTGTTTTGTTACCTTATTATTTACAATGTATTTAGTTTTTGTGTGTTAACTCTATTATATTGTGCTTCTTAGTTTATCTACATTATTGCGCATGTACCCCCTTGGCATAAGGGTTGTAAAACTATTGTCAATAAATAATTGTCAATAACTAATTGTCATTTGTCATTTCTCTCTCTCTCTCTCTCTCTCTCTCTCTCTCTCTCTCTCTCTCTCTCTCTCTCTCTCTCTCTCTCTCTCTCTCTCTCTCTCTCTCTCTCTCTCTCTCTCTCTCCTACTCAGCAGATATACCATAATGGCAAACAATGTTCGAGGATGAACTGTTTCACTGACCCGGCAGTTAGAACTAACTCCTTGTGGGGCACTGCCCTAGGTGTTTATGGATGAACTGTTACACTGACCCGGCAGTTAGAACTAACTCCTTGTGGGGCACTGCCCTAGGTGTTTATGGATGAACTGTTTCACTGACCCGGCAGTTAGAACTAACTCCTTGTGGGGCACTGCCCTAGGTGTTTATGGATGAACTGTTTCACTGACCCGGCTGTTAGAACTAACTCCTTGTGGGGCACTGCCCTAGGTGTTTATGGATGAACTGTTTCACTGACCCGGCAGTTAGAACTAACTCCTTGTGGGGCACTGCCCTAGGTGTTTATGGATGAACTGTTTCACTGACCCAGCAGTTAGAACTAACTCCTTGTGGGGCACTGCCCTAGGTGTTTATGGACGAACTGTTTCACTGACCCGGCTGTTAGAACTAACTCCTTGTGGGGCACTGCCCTAGGTGTTTATGGATGAACTGTTTCACTGACCCGGCTGTTAGAACTAACTCCTTGTGGGGCACTGCCCTAGGTGTTTATGTATTAACTGTTTCACTGACCCGGCAGTTAGAACTAACTCCTTGTGGGGCACTGCCCTAGGTGTTTATGTATTAACTGTTTCACTGACCCGGCAGTTATAACTAACTCCTTGTGGGGCACTGCCCTAGGTGTTTAAGCACGACCTCCCGGGGGTAGCTAACTAAAGAAGAGACGGAAGCCGCTGAGAGCTGGGGAATACTGCTGTGACTAAACAGAGTGTGGGTGCACTGTGGTCTGCTGTGACTAAGCAGAGTGTGGGTGCACTGTGGTCTGCTGTGACTAAACAGAGTGTGGGTGCACTGTGGTCTGCTGTGACTAAGCAGAGTGTGGGTGCACTGTGGTCTGCTGTGACTAAGCAGAGTGTGGGTGCACTGTGGTCTGCTGTGACTAAGCAGAGTGTGGGTGCACTGTGGTCTGCTGTGACTAAGCAGAGTGTGGGTGCACTGTGGTCTGCTGTGACTAAACAGAGTGTGGGTGCACTGTGGTCTGCTGTGACTAAGCAGAGTGTGGGTGCACTGTGGTCTGCTGTGACTAAACAGAGTGTGGGTGCACTGTGGTCTGCTGTGACTAAACAGAGTGTGGGTGCACTGTGGTCTGCTGTGACTAAGCAGAGTGTGGGTGCACTGTGGTCTGCTGTGACTAAACAGAGTGTGGGTGCACTGTGGTCTGCTGTGACTAAACAGAGTGTGGGTGCACTGTGGTCTGCTGTGACTAAACAGAGTGTGGGTGCACTGTGGTCTGCTGTGACTAAGCAGAGTGTGGGTGCACTGTGGTCTGCTGTGACTAAACAGAGTATGGGTGCACTGTGGTCTGCTGTGACTAAACAGTGTGTGGGTGCACTGTGGTCTGCTGTGACTAAGCAGAGTGTGGGTGCACTGTGGTCTGCTGTGACTAAACAGTGTGTGGGTGCACTGTGGTCTGCTGTGACTAAACAGAGTGTGGGTGCACTGTGGTCTGCTGTGACTAAGCAGAGTGTGGGTGCACTGTGGTCTGCTGTGACTAAACAGAGTGTGGGTGCACTGTGGTCACCACCCCCGTGTTTACCACTCTTCATCTCCACGTCTGCTTCTGTCAGTTTTATGAACATGATTGTAGGCTGATCCTTACTCTGTCCTTAGTTCCTGACAATGGCAGAATGTTGCTTCTCACTGAAGATGGTGTGACTAACGTACGACATAGGTGGTGTTTGGCAATGAGCATGTAGGTTTCAGAGAGAGAGAGAGAGAGAGAGAGAGAGAGAGAGAGAGAGAGAGAGAGAGAGAGAGAGAGAGAGAGAGAGAGAGATCCTTACTCTGAGAGAGAGAAGAGAGAGAGAGAGAGAGAGAGAGAGAGAGAGAGAGAGAGAGAGAGAGAGAGAGAGAGAGAGAGAGAGAGAGAGGAGAAGAGAGATATATATAGAGAGAGAAAGAGAGAGGCACATACAGAGAGAGAGAGAGAGAGAGAGAGAGAGAGAGAGAGAGAGAGAGAGAGAGAGAGAGAGAGAGAGAGAGAGAGAGAGAGAGAGAGAGAGAGAGAGAGAGAGAGAGAGAGAGAGAGAGAGAGGTCGGAAGTCGGAAAGTTTAATCGTAAGGCCACCGGCCTGTATACAATGGGCACACGTTATCAATGGAGAACCAAAACAAATAACGAAAAAGGGATGTAACTTCCTACATCATAATCAAATAGAATCAAGGGAATTAATATAAAAAATAAGCAACAAAATTAAATGTTTCAATTCAGTCACAAAAATACAGTATTCAGCTCTTATTCAGTTATTGACATGTATATCTCTAGTCTTGAAAGCGTGAAATGCATGCATTGCTAAATTTGTTAGGAGCATGACGTCATCAGATTGTAACATTCACAGATTCACAGAGGCTATAGCCTGTAAGCCTTTTGCCCTCGGATGTGTAATTTCTTTGTACAGAGCTTGATTGACTTAGTGCCCGTGGATTTAGTGTTGACGTTAGTGTATAACTAACACTCAATTTTACAATTTAATGCATGTTCAAATTGGTAGAAAACATTAGTGTTGTTAATTCCTTATCAATGTGATTTTTAAAGGCATGTACAGACGGTGCATTGACGGTATTATGGGACAAACTATTCAATACATTTATTATTCTGTTTGTAAAAAATGAGTGGAATTGACGGGTATTGGTTTGTTGTTTGGTTAGTTTAAAATTGTGACCTCTTGTGACATTATGATCAGATAATTCAAAGAGCTGAGTAGTAGTTGATAAATCATATAATCCATGTATAATCTTAAAAACTTCTATCATGTCACCTCTGACTCTCCTATATTCTAAACTAGGCAACTCCAACCACTTTAGGCGATCTTCATAATTCAGGTCACGGGTACCAATTATACATCTTGTGAATCGTCTCTGAACACCAATCTATATGTTCTCTTAGGTACGGGTACCATACAGGATTACCATATTCTAGAGTAGAACGATTTGAGCTATACATTCTTCATTAATTACGAACGTATAGTATTTTGATAAATGTTTTTCTCTTAGAGAAGCATAATTATGTTTGACATTCAAGCAAAAAATGAAATTCACTCTCTATCTTGTTACAAAACGGGCATTTCTTTGAGTTTTCATTATATCTGTTATTGATGTTTAGATCACACAGTCCAAGTCTCAATCTTGCTAAGGCATAACGAAATTTACTAATAGTAATGGCTGACAAATAATGTTCTAATTGAGAGAGAGAGAGAGAGAGAGAGAGAGAGAGAGAGAGAGAGAGAGAGAGAGAGAGAGAGAGAGAGAGAGAGAGAAAAGAACAGAAATAAATGGAGGATAGACAGATAATAAGTGCCACCTAGGAAATAGAGCCAGGCAGTGCATACTATGTTGATTTTGCAGGGGATGTAGGAAAATAAACCAATACACATTAGAGGTTTGGAATGATTGTGTGGATGCACAGTGTTCCTGCATTGAACAGCAAACCGTGAGAAGGGCAGACACACAGGGAGACAGGGAGGAGGATGGAGCTAGGAGTGTCACCTAGGACATGGCGAGGGACCTGGGAACATACACAGGCTTCCACGAAGAGGACAGGCATAGCAGGGTACTGCAGGGTATAGCAGGGCATTGCAGGGCATAGCAGGGTACTGCAGAGTATAGCAGGGCATTACAGGGCATAGCAGGGTACTGCAGGGTATAGCAGTGTGTCACGAGTTTGTGACATTGTTCTTCTGAAGAGACAGAGAAAGGCACCGTCTACCACTCGATCACAAAGGACCCCGAGGTCTTTCTCCTTCTTCTCACCTAAGGGAGACAACCTACTCGTGAAATGCGTGCAACCCGTGTTAGCACTGACCTCTCGCGAGACTCCACATTCAACTTGCGACTTCATGAGCTTTCAACCGGTCGAACGTCACTCCATATTTTTCCTTCAGTTAATCAACATCGCTTCATCCTTTCTCCTTTTCATCGTTTTGTCCACCTACGGCCGCCCAGTGCTGAGGTGTGGTGAGGGCCACGTCCCTGAAGGATCCTGTCATCAACTTTTTACCCTGCACGAGGCTTAAGCGTGGGGGTAGCGAAGCTGCTGCGCTTCGGCTGACATCGTCTCTTCTCTTCATCCTCATCGCCATCTTCACCCCCTTTTTATTTGGTTCCTCGTCGTCCTCCCTTCCCCGTCATCGTCCCTGGCGTTCACTGGAGTCCTGGAAGAAAGCTGTGGCTGGTCCGGAACCCCTTCCACCTGCTCGCGCTTACCTCGAGTCCTTGGCGAGACCAGAGCTGCGACTGCCTTGTGGGGAGGTTTCTTCTTCTTCATTCTGCCACTTGGAAGTTTGGTCAGTAGCTGCATACAATTAGTATTAATCCCGTTAAAAGTCGTACAACAACGCGCGCGTAACAATGTAGAATAGCTAGTTATAGGTTTACTAACATGTGTATTTGTGTGCGTTTTCTTTGGTTCATTTTCTTATTATTTTCTTGATTTTTGCATAAGGGGCTAAGGAACTGACTGGCTGGGTCATGACTTGTCAGTTGGATAGGTTTTTGCCGGTTGTAGAATTTGGTACTTGAACTCGGCACTCATTTTTGAATCAATGTTTTTGCTCGCCATTGTGTGTTTAGGCTGTACAAATCGTTTTTCGATGCAAAGTGTATTTGAGTTCACAGAGACTCAGAATCCTAAATGCGTGCACGCGCGCGCTTTATTCCTTGTTGCGGGATATAACTCAAGCTGCAAGTGTTCTGTTCCGAGAGCTCAACTTGCGAGCTCCATTTTTGGGCGCGGTTCGGTCTTGGATATAGTGGGCCTCGTGGCCTATGTTTAGCCTCGCGACCTATGTTTAGCCTCGCGGCCTATGTTTAGCCTTGCGGTATATGTTTACCCACGCGGCCTATGTTTAGCCTTGCGGCCTATGTTTAGCCTCGCGGCCATCGTCCTAGCTTAATTAGGTATTAAGAGACTCTGCGGAGAGCTGGATAACAGAGGGTTATTCCAGTTGCACTTCTAGCTATGCTGAATGCTAGGGGCTTTGTAAAGCGTTCATCCCCGTTTCTGTTTTTATTTTTGAGAGAAAGTGTCATTAATGTTTTCAAGGCTTTTGACTTTTTGAAGTACATTGTGGATGTTATTTTGGGGAAATACATTCTTTTCATGTAGTTCATCCGCCTTCTGGAAGAAATGAGAATGGAAAGGACATATTTTTGGTGGTGAAATTTTATGTAATATTTTCAGAAGAATTTAAGTGTCCATTCTTGTACCTGAAAAGCTGTGAAATTTTCAGAAGAATGTAATTGTTAATTTTTGTATTTGAAAGGCTATAATTTTCTAAATGTATGAAAGCCTTGTTGTTCCAGAAAAAGTGAAACCTTTTAGTTAATCCTTTTGATGAAATATTACCCCTAGACTGAGTCGTGTGAAAAGGATTGTAAAGAAAGTGTTGTTCAGCGTTTTGGGGTTCTTGGAGAGAACCAAGTTTAAAGAGGGTGGGTTTTTACATCCCTGAAGAGGACTGTTGGGGAATTTGTTTTTGGGGAAACACAAAACTGTTGTTACTCTGGGTGTTCAAAACCAGGTTTTTGTTTTGGTTTTTCCTACAGTCCTGAACCTGATCCTGTACCTGGGTTCTCGTGGTGCCTTTGGTCGCGTTCTCCCGACCCGACCTGTTGCTGCCTGGTTGACCGCCCGGTCAACCGCTCTTTTCTCCGTTTCCGGCTGTGAGAGGCCGCCCGCCTTTCCGTCTGGCCCCGTGTTAGGCCCGATCCGTGGGCCTGTCTGTGGGTTTGGGCCAGACTTCGACCGTTCCTGTTGAGGAGTCTGGGGGCGACCTCTGCCGTTTCTCCTTTTTTGTTTCTGCTGCTGTAGTCTGCCCCAGAAGGGGCAGCAGTTTTTCTTCTACTGACTTTAGTTTTCCCCTTGTCTTCTTCTTCCTCTTCTTCGGACGCTCTGCTGTTTGTTTTGTTGGACATCTCTTCTTCGTCTGCCCTTTCGTCGTTTTCTCTTCAATTTGTGTTTCTGCATACAAACTTTCTTTTAGTTAATTAGTTAAGTTGCCGGCTTTAGTTTATTCCTTGGACGAACTTTTGGATGCCATGTATATTATGTAGATAATTTGTTAAACATTGAGTGTATTGAATTGTGTAAGTGTGTGTCTGCTTGGTTATAATAAATAGTCTTGTTTTGTATTGTATTTCTGGTGCGCGCGTGTGCCTTCTCCTGTGAGCTTGTCTGTTTGTGCATGCGAGACTCTCCTCGGGGTTCGCGATTTCCCTCTCCCGATCTCTGATTAAGATCGAGCGGGGGATTTCGTGACACAGGGCATTGTAGGGCATATCAGGGTACTGCAGGGTATTGCAGGGCATAGTAGGGCATAGCAGGGTATAACAGGGCATTGCAGGGTATAGCAGGGCATTGCAGGGTATAGCAGGGTATAGCAGGGCATAGCAGGGCATTGCAGGGTATAGCAGGGCATTGCAGGGCATAGCAGGGTATAGCGGGGCATAGCAGGGTATTGCAGGGTATAATTGCAGGGCATAGCAGGGTATTGCAGGGTATAGCGGGGCATAGCAGGGTATTGCAGGGTATAACAGGGTATTGCAGGGCATAACAGGGCATTGCAGGGCATTGCAGGGTATTGCAGGGTATAACAGGGTATTGCAGGGCATAACAGGGTATAGCAGGGCATTGCAGGGTATAGCGGGGCATAGTAGGGTATAGCAGGGCATTGCAGGGCATAACAGGGTATTGCAGGGCATAGCATGGCATAGCTGGGTATTGCAGGGTATAGCATGGCATTGCAGGGCATAGCAGGGTATTGCAGGGTATAAGGGCATTGCAGGGCATAGCAGGGTATTGCAGGGCATAACATGGTATTACAGGGCATAGCATGGCATTGCAGGTATAGCAGGGTATTGCAGGTATAGCAGGGTTTTGCAGGGTGTTGCAGGGCATAGCAGGGTGTTGAAGGGCATAGCAGGGTATTGCAGGGTATTGCAGGGCATTGCAGGATATAGCAGGGTGTAGCAGGGCATAGCAGGGTGTTGCAGGGCATAGCAGGGTATATCAGGGTGTAGCAGGGCATAGCAGGGTGTTACAGGGTATTGCAGGGTATAACAGGGTGTTGCAGGGTATAACCGGGTATTGCAGGGCATTGCAGGTATAACAGGGTATTGCAGGGTGTTGCAGGGCATAGCAGGGTATTGCCATACTGTGTGACCTAGGACATGGGAGGGATGTGCACATGACGAGTGGACCTAGGAACATACACAGACTTCCACGAAGAGGACAGGCATAGCAGGGTGCTGCAGGATATTGCAGGGCATATCAGGGTGATGCAGGGCATAGCAGGGTGCTGCAGGGTGTTGCCATACTGTGTCACTTAGGACATGGGAGGGACGTGCACATGACGAGTGGACCTAGGAACATACACAGGCTTCCACGCAGAGGACAGGCATAGCAGGGTGCTGCAGGATATTGCAGGGCATATCAGGGTGATGCAGGGCATAGCAGGGTGCTGCAGGGTGTTGCAGGATATTGCAGGGCATATCAGGGTGATGCAGGGTATTGCAGGGCATAGCAGGGTGATGCAGGGCATAGCAGGGTGCTGCAGGGTGTTGCAGGATATTGCAGGGCATATCAGGTTGATGCAGGGTATTGCAGGGCATAGCAGGGTGCTGCAGAGTATTGCAGGGCATAGCAGGGTGCTGCAGGGTGCTGCAGGGTGTTGTAGGGCATAGCAGGGTGTTGCAGGGCATGTCAGGGTGCTGCAGGGTATTGCCATACTGTGTACACAACCTATATCATATATCATCATCGATACAGTATCAATATGTCCCCGTGGTAATAAAGACTAAACAGATGTTGACAGTAAAAACTGTTATTATCTCAAAACAATAAGCAACCAGTGAGGGTGAGGTTAGGGTCACTGATTGGGGTGGGGGAGGGGGAGAGGGAAGTGTGTGTGTGTGTGCGTGCGTGTGCGTGTGCGTGTATGTGTGCGTGCGTGCGTATGTGTGTGCGTGTGTGCGCGCACGCGTGTTTATGTCAAGGCAAGTCAAGTGAAGTCAAAATTATCTTTATTGAGGGTTAAATAATAAGCTGACAAAGCTTTTTTGCATCCTGCCCTCATAAAAAAATACAGCCATCAATCAAAAAATAAATGAGGAAAGAACATATTTACAGGAACACAAAACAGAATACATTATGATCAGTATTATGAAAGCAAAAACAAAGAACCAAACATAAGAGAGGGAAGGGGGGGGAGAAAGAGAGAGAGAGAGAGGGGAGGGGGTGGCGAGGGAGGGAAAGCCGGGGAGAAAGGACACACACACACACACACACACACACACACACACACACGGACGTTTCAGAAAAGGGATTCCTTAGTAAATTATGTATTTCTTAATATAAATGTAAATAAACATCCAAGACGCCGCAAACAATTTGTTTCACTACTTTACAGACTTAAGTTAAATGCTTTTAAAACTAAATTCGTAAAAAATCTTCAATGTGTCTGCGGTGCTATTGACAACTGTACAACAACACACATTCTATATTGTTGCCCTTATTCAGAAAATATGATTCCAAATGTATATTCCAAGATGCTGTATCTCTTTTGAATTTAATGCTAAGTCTAGTTGACTCGTTTCTATAATTGTTGTTTCTTAGAATGTTTGCATTTTGATTTTAGAATATTTTAATTCTGGGGTTTTGTTTTAACTTTGTTCTAATTTAGCATCTCTCCCCCAATGTTACTCTCAAATATGCACTTAAGCAATAACGCACCCTTACAGACATGCACATATGCACGCGCGCGCACCCCCCCCCCCCCCCCCCCACACACACACACACTCTCACATACTCACTTGTCTTGTCTAATATCACTTTTAAGTGAAAAGGGTTAAGTTAAAGAACAACAACAACACACACACGCGCGCGCGCGCGCACGCGCACACACAATAATTGAGAGAGAAAAAGAAGGAAAGGGAAGTAAGAAGGACGAACAATAATATTCCAGGCACATATGAACATGCAATGCATATACACCTTAATAACATAAGATGACAATTTATCAACCAAGTGATTTTTTTAAAAGATGGTTTAGATGGACATGATTTCAAGAATGATGGCAAGTTGTTCCATGTGTTTCCTCCAGTGTATTTCAAGCTGGATTTGAACAGAGCGTTATGGGGCTTAGGAAATGAAAGCTTATGAGTATGTCGATTTAAGGAACTTATTATTTGGGGCTGTTCCGCTTACAACATTACAACGTCATACATACATAGTCATTAGCTTAAGAAAAGTCTGTCTTTCAACTGAAGGATGCTTAGTTATTTATAGTCATTTATTGTCAAGATACTATATTTAAGTAGGACTAGCTTTAAGGCACTTTCGTGTGAGCGAGTTATGTATTTTATATTATTTTCACTAGCACTATCCCATAAAGTGGATGCGTAATTAATAAGAGGTAAGATGTGTGCATAAAAAAAAGAGTTTTCTTGAATGAAGGTCTAACAAATTCTTTAGTTTTGATAATTGGTAAATTCTTTTGGAGATACGTTTACCGAGGTCACTCCAACAGTTTCGGAAGGTTTTCTATGAATTAATCAAATCATGAGAGGTTTATGGTGCTTAAGATAAACTTCAATCCATACATATTCCACATTGTGCTAGATGAGGAAGCCTTTTATAATTCAATGAGTTAACGCAGCATTGAAGTAACCCTGTTGATTTAGGAGGAGAATGAGTGTCAAGTCGAATGATATTGTAGTTTGGCATTAATATATCAGAGTCTGGAATAAAATCAGTTAATCTTGATTCAGTAATAATAATAATAATAATAATAATAATAGTGAATCATTTATATAGCGCATTCCTCCACCAATGTGGAGCTCTATGCGCTTAACAACAACAAAAATTAAGAAGCAACAAATTCAACAACAACACGAAATAATCGCTCACGCACATGCAAATAGGCATACACATACACACCCCACCCACACATACACGCACGTACCGGCACATACACACACACACACACACACACACACACACACACACACACACACACACACACACCGTTACCATCACCACCACTCACCCCACCCAAAAAACACAATACAAAATACAATCAGTTGAACAAAGCATCAACACACACACACACACACACACACTCACTCTCACTCTCTCTCTCTCTCTCTCTCTCTCTCTCTCTCTCTCTCTCTCTCTCTCTCTCTCTCTCTCTCTCTCTCAACAAAGCTGACGTGCACATTGCAGTCAACACACAGTGAAACTAGTATGGGGGGAGGGGAGTGTGTGTGTGAGAGAATAGAGTCCAGAAGTAATGTGGCCTAAAGGTTGTGATGTAGCTTGAACAGGTGGGTCTTGAGAGCTGACTTGAAACATTGCAAGGACTGGATATGGCGGATTTCGCGTGGTAAGGAGTTCCAAACTGATGGGGCCGAAAAGGAAAAGGAGCGCTCACCAAACATTTTTGTTCGTGTACTAGGAACACAGAGAATTTTGGAATCTGAAGATGACCGCAATTGCCTTGATGGAGTATAGACAGAAAGCATGTCAGAAATGTAGCTAGGGGCATTTCCAGAGAAATAAGAATGACATAGAGTGGAAATTTTGTAGTCAATACGTGCTTTGATGGAAAGCCAATGAAGGGATATCAGGAGTGGTTGAACATGATGATACTTAGAGACCTTGAGGACAAGTCTGGCAGCAGAGTTCTGGACTTTTTGAAGCTTGTCAATGAGGTGTTGGGGGCAGCCATACAAGAGTGAATTACAATAATCTAGTTTAGAGAGAACAAAAGCGCAGACTAGTATTTTAGTAGTATCTATAGACAGGAGATAGTATAATAGTATATAGTAGTATAATACACAATATATGACAATTATTACCTTTATTATGTCGGATTGATACAATGTCGTCAGTGTTGCGAGCACTATTGATATTAAGATATCCTACTCGTAAACCGTTTTGAGAGGGCCAAATATCTAATAATAATAATAATAATAATAATATCAGTTATTATGATTTTGGAGTTAGATATTGCTTGTATCCTATCTCGAGAGGCTTGCTGTTTATCACACGAAGTCGGAGACTGAGTGTGATAAACAGCAAGGCTCGAGAGATAGGATAAAAGCAATATCTAACTCCAAAATCATAATAACGGATATATACCGATGTGTATCAACAGAAAAGCAAGAAAAAGAAACAGGCTCAGATCTGCAGCGAAATGAAAACGCATCCATTTTTCACACCAGTTGTCGCAGCACACACACACTGTAACACGCATTCTTGCGCAAAGAATATAGTTCAACAAAATAGAACATTTTAACTCAAATGTACTTCATAAGATGTGGTAGCAAAACATAAACACAAACAGAAGCCACGAACTGAAACTAACAACAATTGCTGTTATTTTAACCTGTAAACACCAACAATAAAACGTACACACTTAACGAGAGCGAGTCAATGTCAGCACGCCGTGAAAAAGAGGTGAGTCAGCTTTGACAAGAACGATCACAGGCCCCGAAAACACGCTTCTTTGTTTTCTTCTTTTTAACGAAGGTGCGCTAGCTCTTCGCGCAGGTTCTGTCGGCTCATTTTTATTTCCGGACTGAAGATGAATTTGAGCTGTTTTGAGACAGTACTGCGTCTACATTATCAACATGGACTCTCCCTGTGCCAAAACTGCATAGCTCGAATCGTCTGCTAATATCGACGCGGTCATGGAGTTGAGTAGCCTAGGCCTAGATACACATTTCAGGTGGCAGGCACAGAATGGTTTACCGTTTGTGTATATCTGTGACAGCTGGTACTGTTGATGCAGTCGAACCATGAATCTTCGTTGTGTACTAGCATTACATGTTGTCGTCAGCGCTGAATGAATCCTAGGGGTAACACTGCACAGCTTGTCAAATTCTGGGTGTGGTAGGATCAGCTCGCGTTGCAAGCCGTGAGATAACTGTGACGTCAAGTTTCTAATAGCAACGGTGTATTCTTACACGCGAATTTACACTAAGCCTATGGGTTAATTATATGCAAATGATATCTCTGGATATTGTTTTATATCTCACGGCTG
The DNA here is from genome assembly GCA_017654935.2 of Phymorhynchus buccinoides. Taxonomy (NCBI): domain Eukaryota; kingdom Metazoa; phylum Mollusca; class Gastropoda; order Neogastropoda; family Raphitomidae; genus Phymorhynchus; species Phymorhynchus buccinoides. The sequence goes on along the minus strand of CM065703.1, from coordinate 619,354 downwards.
GCAGCCCTCTGTAGCACTACTTGGAGATCGGTATATTAATGTATATTTGTTGCGCTCTTTCTCCAAAGAGCTCAGAGTGCTTACAAAGTTAATTTTAGACAACAACAATAACAATAGTAATAAACACAAAACATGCAATATATAATTTTATATTAAATACAAATCCGATACTTCACACGTGCGCGCGCGCGCACACGCACACACGCACGCACACGCACACACACACACACACACACACACACACACACACACACACACACGCACGCACGCACGCATACACACGCACGCACACGCACGCACGCACACACACACACACACACACACACACACACACACACACACATAATAGACATTCATGCGCGTACCGAAATCACGAGTGCGACCCAGTCAGCCAACACGGGTTGCAAAACGCAAACCAGACCAAACTGCCAGTCGTTCTGCCAGTTTGTAGAAGGCATACTAATAAAATGGATACATTCAACAGTGCATTAATCCAAAACAACAAAGATAAATCAAACTGATTTCTAACTAAACTACTGGCACAGAATTGTACCAATATGTCAGAAAGGGAAGTAGCAATTACAACAACACGTAGGAAAGGTACAAATGCCAAAGGCAAATCAATAACAATCAATATTAACAACAACAAAGAAAATCAAACCAGTGTAAACACACTCACATCAACGCACACAAACCCACAGAAACACACACGCATACACACATGTACGCGCACATATGCACAAGCACACACACACACACACACACACACACACACACACAGACACACACACACACACACACACACACACACACACACACACTCACACGCACGCACACACACACACACACACACACACACACACACACACACACACACACACACACACACACACACGCACAAACAAACAAACTCAGTTACTATATGCCCCATTCCCCTCCTCCCATCTAACCCGCACACACTTCATTCATGCAGACCCATCACAAGCATTAGCGTTGAGAGAAGAAGCGCGTTTTGAGATTAGCCTTAAAGACTGACAGAGAGTTGGAATGTCTGAGAGATGGTGGTAGTTTGTTCCAAGTAGCTGGGGCCTGAAAGGAAAATGATCTTTCACCGTAAGTTTTTGTTTTAACCAAGGGAAGTTTCAGAAGATGAGCATCAGAGGAAGAACGGAGCTGACGAGGTGTGTACGTATACAGCAGATCAAACAAGTAGGAGCAGCGCCAGACATGATGGCAAAGCTAAGAGTGGAAAGCAGCTTGTACTCAATTCTATCAGACATTGGCAGCCAGTGCAGAGAATGGAGAAGAGGTGTTACATGGTCGAAATTGAAGGATTTGAGGACCAGTCGTGCAGCATTGTTTTGGATTCTCTGAAGTCTGTTAAGCAAGTACTTGGGAAGGCCAGCGAGACGAGAGTTGCAGTAATGTATTGTAGAAAGGATAAAGACGCAGACTAAGGTCTTAGTGGCATATGTGGAGAGATAGTAGCGAAAGGAACAGATTTTACGAAGCTCAAGATAGGCTGATCTGCAGGTATTGGACACATTCTGCTGAAGGGAGAGGCTTTGATCTAAGGTGACTGTCAGGCGGCGGTTTACAGATGGTTTTAGAATATTTATATAATTAATTAAAAGAACAAACGAAGACTTCGGCAAAGAATAGACCAGATTTAAATTCAGCCCTTTTGTTTATTAAAAAGAAATAAAATAACGTGTTGTTTTGTGTAGCTCTCACACACTCTTACTCACGCATCACAATACATATTATCAAGTACATAGTTACATAAACACTCGATAAGTGTAAGTAACAATTTTTCAAAATACAATTGTCAAATCCAAAGATTATCACTCACCACCACAACAACAACATTCCACTGTAGTTTTCACAATCAATTCCACAACCAAGGTTCATTCAGAACTCAATTCACCGTTCATCTTTTCCCATTTTCAAATTTATTATTGTTATTATTTATCTCTTATTTCATCTCACATCACTCTTGATTTTTTCACATAACTCAAGACTGTATTACTCTTTAGAGCTTTGTTCCCATTTCAATTCACTTTCTGGAATTTTCACACAACTCAATATTTACTAATTACTACTCACTATCCTTTTTTCCTTATTTTTTTAGTTTTTTTTTCTCTTATTTTCTTATCTCCGGAACAAATGTTCAAACAATCTCTCTCACGGAGAGCACCACCGATTCGTCGAATCATTAATGAGGGAATCTCACCCAGGGGAATAAAGAGAAGAGAGGCCGACCGCAGTCACCCAGCGCAGGCCCAACCTCGCGAATCAGCTTCGCTAACGCACGTAACATCAAAACGTCCCCAGGCGGAAAAAGCTGAAAACCAAATATACCTCAATAAGCTTCCACCACAAAATATCTTCTCTCTTGATAACCAAATCGAGAATCGATGCACATCACACACAGAACGACTGAATCAATCCAATCCGCACACATGAAACCAACAAGCAGACGTCAAAATTTATACAGACCAAAATCGTCACCAAGCTGAAAGAAAAATACGAGTGATTAAAATATAAACCTTCCAAACAATCAACCTGCTAAAGCGGCTGTAAGATAGTGAATAGTGAGTCTGTGACTACGAGCATAGGGCTGACAATGTTCAATGTCCTAACCCGGCAAACTCTTTCCGCAGACTGACTAGAATTTGTAAAACACACACAACAACTCACAGAATAAACATTAAGAATGACAACTTCCTGTTTCAAAAACGATTTAGACACCACAGATTCGAAACAATAAAAATCGCCCAAATCAATCCGTTAAGTGACACCAAGATTGCGGATAGAAGAGGCAAAGGAGATAGTGCTGTTGTTGATTGTGACAGAGACTGGAAGTGAAGAATCATTGAGCTGTTTTTTAGGACATGCTAACATGTTAAGTTCAGTTGTATCCTCATTAAGCAGTAATTTGGTGTGTGACATCCAGGTGTTTAGGTCAGCTATGCACTCCTGTGTCCGCGATATCAGCCACTAACTTCAGCAAGAGAGGCCGACTGATACACTTCTGTATCGTCAGCAAAACTCTCATGTAACAAGGAATGTTGACTGACAACATCGGACACAGTAGCAGCATAGAACACCATATTTGAGAGCAGAAGGCTCTGAGTACATGCCACCAACACAGACAGTCTGGGTGCGGACGGATAAATAGCTCTCAAACCAGGCCAGGGCAAGGTCATGGATACCAAAAGAATCTTTGACTAGTCGGCGAAGGAGAATATAATGATCAATAGTGTCGAAAGCGGCACTAATGTGAAGGAGAGCCAAGAGAGAAACTTTGTCTTCATTAAACCCTAGAAGGATATCGTTTACAATTTTGAGGAGGGCTGTTTCTGTACTGTGCCATTTTCTATAGGCGGATTGATGGGGGCTCAGAAGGTGATTTAGCTCTAAGTGTGCAAGTAGTTGACTAAGCACAACCTTTTCTGTGAGTTTTGACAGAAAGGATAGATTGGACACAGGTCTATAGCTTGTCAGATTGTCATGATCCAGGGAGGGTTCTTTAACAGGGGGCGGACAATAGCAGATTTAAAGACAGAAGGGAAGGAGCCAGTCAAGAGACAATCATTCACAATATGAGGACACAGGGCAGCAGTACATCGATACATTCACAAAACAGAGGTGATCGGATAGGGTCCAGCTCATATGATTTGGGACTAGCGCTTAAGCAAAGCTCTTTAACAAACTGTTCTGTGACAGGCTCAAACCTCTGCAAAACTGGGTCACAGTACATTCTATCAGTAATTGGTGATGGTGGGGCGGAACTGGAGTCTAGTTTTTTTAAGGATTGAACTTATGTTTGCTTGGAAAAAGTCATAAACATTCTGAGGGAGCACTTTGAAAACTAAAGGGAGTTGAGAATAGTTTACTTTACATAAAATGCTATTTGTAACACCAAACAACTGCTTAAATACGTACCAACATGCAAATCACACACCTTGCATGTAGTGCGTATGCTTTGACACAAGGAGAAGCAATTTGAAAGATAGAAAACACGAGCAACGACGAATGAATGAATAGGCTACAATAGCAATTTCACAATTTTTAGACACAATTAGGGATGTGATCACAATCGGTCACAAAAAGCACACAGCTAAACAAATCCACTATACGAGAGAGAGAGAGAGAGAGAGAGAGAGAGAGAGAGAGAGAGAGAGAGAGAGAGAGAGAGAGAGAGAGAGAGAGAGAGAGAGAGAGAGAGAGAGAGAGAGAGAGAGAGAGAGAGAGAGAGAGAGAGAGAGAGAGAGAAGACAGACATTTAGACAGCAAGGTTCAGTCCCTCGGTCCGATTCTAAAGCACGGCATACCTTTCCTGCACAACCACACAGCATGGAGCCCACCCCCAGCACTGTCAACGTGCAACCCAACACTGTCAAAACAATGGGTCCCCATATTGACTAGATATTGTCTGTCTGTCTCTCTGTCTGTCTGTCTGTCTGTCTCTCTCTCTCTCTCTCTCTCTCTCTCTCTCTCTCTCTCTCTCTCTCTCTCTCTGCGCGCGCGCGCGCGCGCGCGTGTGTGTGTGTGTGTGTGTGTGCGCGTGTGTGTGTGTGTGTGTATGTGTGTGTGTGTGTGTGTGTGTGTGTGTGTGTGTGTGTGTGTGTGTGTGTGTGTGTGAATGCAAACTCTGTGCTGTGCCACAGGTTATGCCGGACCAATATTAATACACCTGGTCCTCTGATTATTAACTTGGTGATCATTGATTGACGAATTTGATTGAGGATTGTTCTCATTTGTCTCTGTATATACATTTTTTGACTGTGTAATTTCACATATCTCTATTGACAATCTTTGTCTACTACATTTAGTATCTCATATTATACAATATTCTCTGTGTTGTGTATTTGTGCGTGCCTTATTTCCACGACCTGTTATGCTTATCACGTGTGATAACTGGCCGTCTGCAGATGGCCTTAGAGTTGGTTTACTCAATATCAACCATCTACTGAATAAGCTTAGTGATGTATCAGATATTTTATTCAATTCCGGTGAAAAAAATAATATATTTGGATTTGCGGAAACAAGATTATCTGAACAAATTTCTGACAATTAATTGTCTTTACCTGGCTATCATTTAATTCGTAAAGATCCATCTAAACACAGAGAAACTGGTCTAATTGTCTATGTTCATCAGAGTTTGCGTTTTAAGGAAGTTTCATCCCTCCATAATCATAACATCGAATCCATATGGATTGAATTACAATTAAAACATTCTAAACCGATTTGTATTAGCTTTATCTATAGAAATCCTGCTGAACGCTCTGATTGGATAGACAGATTTACGTTAATGATGGAAGAAGCGTTGTCTTTTTCTCATGAAACACTTCTTTTGGGTGATTTTAATATAGATTTGCTAAAACCACACAAGTCTTGGTTACAAACTTATGAATCCTTTAATCTCTCTCAACTAATTGACAAACCCACAAGAATCACTGCTACATCGAACACACTTATCGATCACATTTACACCACTTCAGTCAACACCATAATAGAAACATGCTCACCCTCGTATGGCTGTAGTGATCACTTTCCTGTCTGCTTTACATGGTCAAAGCGCGGTGTTAAAATTCCTAGGAATTCTCATAGGCTAATAACTCACAGATCCTTTACTCATTTTGACATAGACTCTTTTCTTCTTGAACTAGCAAATTCTCCTTGGTTACTTTCTGTTTATCAGTTCAATGATCCAGATGAAGCTTTTGAAATCTGGTACCATAGTTTCCTTAATATTTATGACAAACACGCTCCTTTTAAAACAGTACGTATCAGAAATAACCCTAAAAAAACTTGGATATCAAAGGACATAGACGCTGCCATTAATGAAAGAGAGAGGCTTTTCATGTCAGAGAATGACTATGATTTTAAAAAACAAAGAAACTTAGTTAATTATTTTAAACGATCTGCACAAAGAGCTTACTTTAAAAATCTTATTTCTTCTAGATCAGATAGCAAATCCATTTGGAAAGCAATAAATCTATTAACCAATAAAAATGGAAATGCCAGCATCTCACCTCCCAAAGATCTATCTACCGAAGACATAAATGTACACTTTTGTAACATTGCAAATTCAATTATAACGTCAGATAGATCGTCCGAAAACAATTTAGATATTATGCAGAATTTTTGTGAATCCAAGCATGTTAATGATTGCCCTAACATTCCGTCTTTGAGTGTACATGAAGTTTTCAATTATCTTAATCACTTAAAACAGACCAATACTCGAGGCGTTGATGGAATTGATTATAAAATATTGAAATTGTCAGCTCCTGCGATAACTGAAACCTTGACCTATGTTTACAATTTATGTATTGCTAAAAATCGTTTTCCTAAAGCATTTAAAGTAGCCAAAATTATACCTATCCACAAATCGGGTGACTATGAAGATCCTTCTAATTGCAGGCCCATTTCTATTATGTCGGTGCTGTCTAAACCGTTGGAACACCACATAAATAAACATATTCTTAATCACTTTAACTCTTTTGGTCTGTTTCATCCAAATCAATCGGGTTTTAGAGCTAACCATTCATGTCATACGGCCCTAACTAACCTAGTAGACCAATGGCTTATTAACATAAACGATGACAAAATCACGGGTGTTCTTGCTGTTGACTTTATGAAAGCCTTTGATGTTGTCGATCGTAATCTTTACCTAAAAAAAAGCGAGTTTCTTTAAATGAATGCGAATCTTCTACTATGCCTGTCAACTATGGTATTCCCCAAGGCTCCATCCTTGGTCCTATATTATTCTCAATATATATTAACGACTTACCATTATATCTAACGACTTTATGTTAAATGTTTGCAGACGATACTACAGTACACTCCTGTGACAGTAAAGTGGAAAACGTTTTTATTTCTTTACAAGATAACATTAACAGACTA
>CM065703.1:584942-604942 GCA_017654935.2 Phymorhynchus buccinoides | reverse complement strand
GTTGTTGTCTGTTTCTGTCAGTCTGTGTTGTTGTCTGTTTCTGTCAGTCTGTGTTGTCTGTTTCTGTCAGTCTGTGTTGTTGTCTGTTTCTGTCAGTCTGTGTTGTTGTTTGTTTATGTCAGTCTGCGTTGTCTGTTTCTGTCAGTCTGTGTTGTCTGTTTCTGTCAGTCTGTGTTGTTGTCTGTTTCTGTCAGTCTGTGTTGTCGGTTTCTGTCAGTCTGTGTTGTTGTCGGTTTCTGTCAGTCTGTGTTGTTGTCGGTTTCTGTCAGTCTGTGCTGTTGTCTGTTTCTGTCAGTCTGTGTTTTGTTGGCTGTCTGTCTTACTGCATAAGTGCCTCTGTTCTTTATCTCTGTGTCTCTCTGTCTCTCTGTATAAAGAGTGATGCAGAGCATAAAAAGAGCATTATATCTTGCCTTATCTGAAACAATACAACACTCGTTCCTCGTCTCAGTCTGTCTGTCTCTCTATCTATGAGTCTCTGTCTCTATCTCTTGGTTTATCTGTCTCTGTCTCTGTCGCTCTCTCTATCTCTGTCTCTATCTGTCTCTCTCTCTCTCTCTCTCTCTCTCTCTCTCTACCTCTCTCTCTCTCTCTCTCTCTCTCTCTCTCTCTCTCTCTCTCTCTCTCTCTCTCTCTCTCTCTCTCTCTCTCTCACTCTCTCTCTCTGATGTCAGTGGTGAAGATTACAGTCAACATTATGAACCAGGCTGCCCCTCCAAGCACCATTGACACAATTAAACAACAACAGTTACTACACCATGTCGCCGAGTGGCAGACACATTCGTGTCCGAGTGTTTCCGTTGTGCAGGTCTTGTTCAGACTGTGACACCAAGCAGAGCAACCCGTATGCTTTGGATGTCTGTTTCCCCGTGAATTACCTACAACCACAGACACACTATACGGTGTACACAGAAATACATGGAGGTTATTTGCTGATTTTGTTTCATTATATTAGCTGTGATGCCAATAGGAAGTAGTTTCTATAATTAAGATATTTCTTGACAGTTTAACCATTCTTACTGTTCCTGTATTGGGGTGATTGAATTGATTATCTTAATTATCAAAAATAGAAAAGTCCTTATCAGTGACAATTTTTTTTACTGTACTTCCAGTGTTTAAAATCGTCCATTCAATTATTGAAACACGCGTGTGTCGGACACACGAACAGGCATTCCGACCTCAAAACATAGTCCTTGTTCCACCTCCTTCACAAAACACGTTAAACACAGAGAGGGGGTGGAGTGCAGGGACATAAAGATAGAGATAGAAACAACGGGGCAAGCACATGCACAGAGAGAGAGAGAGAGAGAGAGAGAGAGAGAGAGAGAGAGAGAGAGAGAGAGAGAGAGAGAGAGAGAGAGAGAGAGAGAGAGAGAGAGAGAGAGAGAGAGAGAGAGAGAGAGAGAGAGAGAGAGAGAGAGGAGAGAGAGAGAGAGAGAGAGAGAGAGAGAGAGAGAGAGAGAGAGAGAGAGAGAGAGAGAGAGAGAGAGAGAGAGAGAGAGAGAGAGAGAGAGAGAGAGAGAGAGAGAGAGAGAGAGAGAGAGAGAGAGAGAGAGATAGAGAGAGACAGACATAGAGAGAGAGACAGAGAGAGATATAGACAACGGGGCAAGCACATGCACAGAGAGAGAGAGAGAGCGAGAGAGAGAGAGAGAGAGAGAGAGAGAGAGAGAGAGAGAGAGAGAGAGAGAGAGAGAGAGAGAGAGAGAGAGAGAGAGAGAGAGAGAGAGAGAGAGAGAGAGACAGAGAGAGAGAGAGAGAGAGACAGAGAGAGAGAGAGAGAGAGAGAGAGAGAGAGAGAGAGAGAGAGAGAGAGAGAGAGAGAGAGAGAGAGAGAGAGAGAGAGAGAGAGAGAGAGAGAGAGAGAGAGAGAGAGAGAAAGAGAGAGAGACAAGACAAAGGGGGTTTATTGCCTTTAGCTTTTACAAAAGCCCTGAAAGCAAGTGGATGGACATAAACAAGATCGTTATCCGAATTTCTTTCACAAAGATTCATCGCGATTTGGATTCCAGATCACGGAAGTAGACTTCGAATTATTTCACAATAAACACGATCACTAAAGTTCTTCGTGCACACAGTCACTAAGTATCGAGATTTTCATTGACGGGTGTTCCAGGTTCACTGTTGCCGTCCTCTGTCGTACCGTCCCAAGTTTCACGAAGATCACGCTTCATTGTCCTGGTGTTTTCCTGAAGGGCCTCAAGTATCTGTAGCCACGGGTTGTCCGGGGAAATACTTTGTGTGTTGTTTTCTGCGCCAGCTTTCTCAGATTTCTCATATGTAGTGGGAGTGGAGGTGTCAGCATGTTCGTTGTCGGGCCCACTCGCGTCATTCAACTTCGTGTTTGTTTCTTCATCGTTGTCGTCGACATATTCTGTGTTGATATTAAAGTTTTCTTCTTGCTCTAACGTCACTGCTTGTTTCGTAATGTTCTGTGTCATGTTGATTTGTTCCGTGTCTCTGTCTTGCGTACCACTGGCACACTTTGACAAAGTGGAAGCGGGGACATTGACACCACAGGCAGATGTAGGCCTACTGTCGTCTGCTTCAATGTTATCATCAACACCATAGACAAGGCTGGGTGGGGTAGGCATGAACAAAGCAGAAGGAGAAGATGGACTTGCCTTTAACCGTTGATTCTGTCGGAATGTTTCTGCCCTCTGTCTGTCCCTGTTCAATTGCGATTGACACTTACGTCGATACACTGCAGTGTGTTGATTTCCAGTGGCCGCCATTGGCATGTCGTCAGCAGGAGCAGTCAGTCTGAGCACCACGACAGTGAATTTTCCTCTGGCTTCCAGTTTGTAAGAAGACAGCGTATTTTCTTGTAGCACATTGTTCAGCATGCATTCTAAAACACGAGGCAATCCTTCTATTGGCATGGTTGAACGGTTTTCTTCAGATAACAGGCGATTTGGGGGAGAACGAGTGAAAAGCTGTCTTGTCGGCTAACCTGACAAGGGAGATCACCGACAGAGAGAGAGAGAGAGAGAGAGAGAGAGAGAGAGAGAGAGAGAGAGAGAGAGAGAGAGAGAGAGAGAGAGAGAGAGAGAGAGAGAGAGAGAGAGAGAGAGAGAGAGAGAGAGAGAGACATTCAGACAGAGCGACACAGAGAGACAGAGATACATAGACAGAGACAGAGGTGCTGAGGAGAGATGCAGAGTGGTGTCCACCGGTGTCCTGGCAGTGATGATTCCTTGCGCCAAACTATAGCCGTGTCACCTTTTTCGGCAACACCTGTCTGGAAGCTGAGGTCTACAACTTAACCTCGCTGTTGTCCTCGTGTCTGTCTTCCTCTCTGTCTCTCTTACTACTTAATATTCTCTGTGCGTTTCCATTTCTCTCCATCTGTCTACATACTCTCCTCTCTTACATCTAAGCCTCCTCTGTGTCCCCTGCGTCTCTCATTAACTACGTTTTCTGTATGAACGCAATACTGTAGTATTATGCTGTTTCTCTGTTGTGGTTGTTTCCAGTCTCTAAGTCCCTTTGTTTGCTTCTTACAACTAAAAGTACTTTCTATATCTGTGTTTTTCTTCGCTCCTCTTACTTTCTCCCTTCATCCAAATGCTCAATATAACAAACACTACCACTGACACGCTCGCAGGCAGTCAGACACGCGCGTGCGCGTACACACACACATACGCGCGCGCACGAACACACTCAGAGATGGAGGACGAAGTAAGCATAGTTGAAGATAAATGGGGAGAGAGTGGTATGAAGACAATGCGTAATGTTACAGACAGAGGATCTTTCAACTTGCAAGCATGAAGAAAGAGAGATGTGAAAGACTGATAAAATAGAGGAAGAGAAGAGAATGGGAGATAAAGTGATAAAGAGAAGGTCAGGAGGAAAGAGACACAGGCAGATAGAAACAAAGCCAAAATACAGACACCCAGTAAAGCAACAGCAAAACAACCTAGCCCCTGTTTTAGCCATCATGTCCATAGTCAGTACTGTATATTCTGTGAACTGTTAATGTGTCATTGCACGTGCACTGTCATCACAGGCCAGCACAAGCTGTTAGAACAGTAACGTATAACAGTCTGTTAGAGGAAAAAGCCGTCAGCCTCACTGGAGGGCCGTATGTATGGAATGTGTTACATGAAGCCACACAGTCATTAGCCGTTAGACTCACTAGAGGGCCGTATCTACGGAATGTGTTACATGAAGCTACACAGTCATTAGCCGTTAGACTCACTAGAGGGCCGTATGTACGGAATGTGTTACATGAAGCCACACAGTCATTAGCCGTTAGACTCACTAGAGGGCCGTATCTACGGAATGTGTTACATGAAGCTACACAGTCATTAGCCGTTAGCCTCACTAGAGGGCCGTATGTACGGAATGTGTTACATGAAGTCACACAGTCATTAGTCGTACACATTAATGACCCTTTTCATAAAGCAAAACCATCATTAAAACGATCTATTACCTTGCATGGTTAGTCACACACAAAATATAGACAGTATTTTATTTCTTTTAATGTTTTAATGTTTTCGGATGCGTTTATTTTTCGCTTTAAAATGTCAAAACAGTTAGACCTGATGCAAGTCGCAAAAGGTAAACTGTCCATGACGATGATGATGATTATGATGATGATGATGGCGAAGACGATGATCACGACAAGGACTACGACAACGACGACAACATCGATGATGCGCTGCTGCTGCTGCTGCTGCTGCTGCTGCTGCTGCTGCTGCTGATGATGATGATGATGATGGTGGTGGTGATGATGATGATGGTGGTGGTGATGATGGTGATGATGGTGGTGATGATGATGATGATGGTGGTGGTGGTGATGATGATGATGATGATGGTGGTGGTGGTGATGATGGTGGTGGCGATGATGATATAAAGTGTTAAATGTTCATACGAAAAAACACCTGGAAGCCAATACCTCTGAACACAATACGGGTGAGCCAAAACACACGCCAAGTTCATTAAACAAAGACATGAGCCACACCAACATTGGACTTGGCACTGAGAAACCCCCAGTAATACTGCCCTGACCATTACGCTGCTACGGACAGTGCATTGATGAGCAGCGGCCAGCTGCAGCCAGGACCGGCCAGTCAACCAGTGGCCAGGCCAATAAACGCCTTGTAAAACTATTCACTTTATGATTGGTAGCCACGAATAGACACCTTCATAATTGGTATAGCTACACAGAGAGAAAGTATGAGAAAAACAGGTGCCGGAAGATGAGGACACGAGGTTCCTCGTCATAGCGTTGTGGGAAAGTTCAGCGTCTAGCGTTCGCCTTGTTGCTAATAGGACAAGACACCCGTGATAGGGTACACTCTTCCCAAAAGAAAATCATGAAGACACAATGTCCTAGTTTATTAAAAACGATGTTCTACTAAGCAGAGTGTACTGTACAGAATACCAAGTTCGTTTACATAAAACGAAAGAGATGGAGGACACTGTCTTGTGGGCTGTCTATAAACAATCATCGTTTTCTTTTTTCTTTACTATAAAAGATAATAAAAATGTGTGATAAGACAGACTGTAGAAAAGTATATTACGCTTCGAACATCAAAACCTGAAACCTTCAACCTGAAAACAGCGTTCCTAGTTGTTGCTCTATAATACGTTAAGTGAACGTGCATTTCCATGGATTTCACCCAATACAATATTAAACCAACCCACACAATTCACTTCCTAACACTAAATGCTAGGCTATGTCACGACTTTTATCTTGATTTTGGTGTAGAGTGGCACAGGGTAACGCGTTCGCCTCGTGTACGATCGGCCCAATTTCGAACCAAGGTACAGGGGATTTTTCCACTCACTCTGCACTAGGCCGTATGGTCTGAACGTGGAGTCTTTCGGATGAGACGATAAACCGAGGTCCCGTATGCCCATGCACTTAGTACACGTTAAACCAAGTGGCAACAGAAAAGTTGTCATTTGGTCAAATTTACCCACCCCCTTTCCTTCCTCATCAGTCGCACAGAAATCGCGAGCAAATTTGAAATGGGTGGCGCGCCTGTGGTGACGACACGCTCTCCAGGTGGGAGCAATCCGAATTTCACAGAGACGCCTCTGTGACCATAAAATACCAAATAATGGTAAAGGTCAAGATGTGCCCCCCCCCCCCCCCCCCCCCCCCTACCTATCTCGGTTAATTCTATTTTTCCGTTATTGCCTTTCTTACCATACATAAAATAGTGGGGGGTAGGGTTAGGTTTAGGGCTAGGGTTAGGGCTAGGGTTAGTATTCCAAAAAGGTTATTAGCTAAAAATGTTCCTAAAATACAGCTTTATGTATGGTAAGAAAGGCAAAAACGGAAAAATAGAATTAACCGAGAAATGCAGGGGGGGGGGGGGCATATCTTTATCTTTACTAAAATAACAAATAGAATAAACCCTACGAGATTTGTAAAATCTGACAATCAATGCAAACTATTGCCAACTAATCAACGCTTTAACGCTTTAACGAGCCGAAGAACGAAGTAGAGCGTTCTGCCCAGGCCACCACCACGGCACTGAAACAGCCGACCAGAAACAAAGTGCAAACCTTGTACGATAACCACTTTTCCTTACAACTTGGCTTTATTATTGCTCTTTTCTTTCCACTCATTATTACTCTCTCTCTCTCTCTCTCTCTCTCTCTCTCTCTCTCTCTCTCTCTCTCTCTCTCTCTCTCTCTCTCTCTCTCTCTCTCTCTCTCTCTCTCTCTCTCTCTCTCTCTCTCTCTCTCTCTCTCTCTCTCTGATTGGAAGACTAGGCGTTGCCTAACATCTTTATCCTTGAAAAATAAAGTTCAAGTTTTTTCAAGTTTTCCCTACCTGTATACCAGACAATATGCTCACAATCCCCAACTACAACATTATCCGTCGCGACGCCTCTAAACCGGGCGAAACTGGCCTTGCTGTCTACATTCATGACAGTATTTATCCCTTTGCACAAAGAAGATTGGACTTAGAAACCGCTAATATAGAGTGCATTTGGCTAGAAGTAAGATATTTTAAATCATCACCTTTAATGTTTGAGTGCATTTGGCTAGAAGTAAGATACATATGATTGGCTGGATGATTTCGTGTTTATGATGGATAATGTCAAGGTAAACAATCATAATATACTGCTTTTGGGTGATTTCAATTATGACTTATTTAAGCCTCAAACCTCATGGCGATCAACTACTACCCTATTTGGCCTCCAGCAACTTGTCTCTACGGCTACCAGAGTTACTCCCACTTCAGCAACACTACTTGACCACGTATACACCAACAACCACTTCCCTAGTCACTGATATCAATGTTCTAGATACCATATGTATTAGTGACCACTACCCTGTTACATGTACATGGATGTACAGACCTCCCAAGACTCAAACCAAAGGACACACTACTATTCACTACAGATCATTTAAACACTTTGATAAACCTGCATTTGTTCATGTTTTAAGCATGGCACACTTCAATAATGTACTTCATTGTTCATGTCCTATTCAAGCTCTAGATGTTTTTTATTCTACATTCCTATCCGTAATAGAGAAACACGCACCTCTTAGAAGCAAAAGAGTGAAAAGTTCTACTCTTCCTGGATGGCTAACTCCCCAAATAGCAGAAGCAAGGACAAAACGAAATCAACTGAAATACAAATACAAATTACTGGGGAAAGAAAACATTGATTCACTACCTGATGATGTTAAAGCAGAAAAGCAACTGGAGTGTGAAAACGCTGAATCAGAATTTAAAACACTAAGAAACAAAGTCAATGATCTCATTCGTGACTCCAGGAAACAACACTTCAACAAAATGGTATCTGCAAACAACGACACATCTACTTTATGGCGAGCCATAAACAATACCACACATAAGTCTAATCGCCAGCAGACTAATAACTTTAACTTGTCGCCAGATGCATTCAATAACTACTTTATAAATTTAGCAGAGTCTGTAAGTCCAACAGATACATCACAACCTGCAAAAGACTATATACCACCACCTTCTTTTTAAACCTTCTGTAATACTAACGCTAAACCTGGCGGTTCATTTAAAATACCTTCACTAGCTGTTCACGAAGTTGGCTCTCTTATTTCAAATCTAAACAAGAGGCAAAGCCTGCAAGGCTCACGTCTGATTTGCATTACTATAGCAGGCATGGGAATTCCCATGACAATTCCCATGCCTGTATAGAGAGAATACTGTTATGTAGACACTTGTGCATCTGAAAACAGAATTAATTTTTATTTTACTGTGTAAATTAAAATTATTTCTATGCACCCCTACCCCTTTCTTTAAAATGTAATTATATGTATGCGCATGTAACATAGTGGAGCCCTATTTTTATTTTTGGCAAACAAGTAACATTGAAAAGCATATTGACCAAGCTTTCAGAAAAAAACATAGTGACCAATCCCACCCACCCCGCCGGGGTAAGGGGGGTCTACGGACACCTGTAGTAGGCCTAGTCTTTGCCTGTGGGTCTAAGCCTCTTACTCTTAGAAAATTAATAATTGAAGTTGCGTGATCTGTTACTGTTTTAAACTGATTGTTCATGCGATGAAAACTTGTTCCACATCATCTACATTTCTGTAAGATATTTTATATTAGTCCTAATATTTTATTTTCGTTTCGTTAATTCCCCCCCCCCCTCTGCCACAAAGCAAAGGTCAAGGTCACAGCCAGCAAGCTCATCCATGTTTATCTTCCCCTGTACAGTCTTTGCTCATGGTGATCAATCGTCTAGGCCTAACAATGGATTCGTACGTCGAAGGCAGTGAAATCGACGAACCCTGGATTTTCCGTATTTTTTTTTCAAGACTGAAATGAATGTGGGCTAAATGTTAAGTACGTCGTCTTGATTATGAGGTAAGGCATGGACTCTAGGCCTAGGCCTTGTTGCCGGAAGTGCAGTAGGCTAAGTTATGCGCAGAGATGATGTGCAAATGAACACGAACAACCGTTACTCAAAGGCGCAAATAAAGCTAAACAACGGGCCGTCAACGCACACACTCGGTACATCCATTTGTTACAGAAAATATAAGTTGACGACGTTAAAATGTACCTATTTGTACACACCTGAAGTCTTGTGTTTCTTTTTAAAGAGCGTTTTTGTATATCTAATGGAGAGTCTTCTTTCCAGTATGTATCTCCTACTCGGTACAACACAACAGTTACAGTAATCTCTGCAACAAATGATT
Source organism: Phymorhynchus buccinoides (assembly GCA_017654935.2). NCBI lineage: Eukaryota > Metazoa > Mollusca > Gastropoda > Neogastropoda > Raphitomidae > Phymorhynchus > Phymorhynchus buccinoides. Next base: position 595,789 of record CM065703.1, on the reverse strand, counting down.
TTCTTTCTTTTGTTCCTTATCCGATGTATCTGACTGCTTTGATCGCCATGACTTGAAGGCTCACGTCAAAATCAAGTATCCTGCTAACTTTAACCCTCTAACATCTTATGTTTTTTTGAGAAAATGACAACGTTAAAGTTTCAGTGGAGAGTGAGAGTCTTCTTTAGTTTGAAGAGTGTGACTGAGTCAAGGTTAAAGGTTGCACAACAGTAATCTCTGCAACAAATGATTATCTTTATTTTATTCTTTATCAATGTATCTGACTGCTTTGATCGTCGTGACTTGAAGGCTCACGTCAAAATCAAGTATCCTGCTAACTTTAACCCTCTAACGCCTTATATGTTTAGAGAAAATGACAACGTTAAGGTTTGAGTTAAGGTTAAAGGTCGGGGCCACGGACGCAACACACACACACACATACACACACACATACACACAGACACACAACCGAACATGTACGATACTATAGACTCACTTTGTTATAAAAAACGACGTGAGCCAAAAATACTAAATCAATGGGACCTGATAAAATAAGTAGTTATCTCTTAAAACTCTCACTTCCCTACATAATAGAACCTCTTACTTTCATATACAACGCATGTCTAGACCAGAACATTGTTCCACCTGATCTTAAATCAGCAAAAGTTATACCATTGCCTAAAAGTAAAGATATTTCTGACTTGAATAACTTTAGGCCAATTTCTCTTCTTTCAGTTCTGTCTAAACCACTAGAAAAACATATTCATAAACATATAATGCAATATTTAGAAGATAATAATTTGTTTCACCCCTTACAATCTGGCTTTCGACGTCACCATTCCTGTCAAACTGCCCTAGTCCACATATGTGACACATGGCTTTCAGCAATCAACCAAGGCAAAATGACAGGCTCTGTATTCCTAGACTTTAAAAAAGCGTTTGACTTTGTGAATCATGAAATACTACTTTAAAAACTGGCAATATATTTACGAGACGAAAACACGATCTCTTTCTTTGCATCTTATCTTACTAATAGAACACAGTTTGTCTTTAGTAATGGCACACACTCATGCACTGAGATCATAAAGGCTGGTGTACCCCAAGGATCTGTCTTAGGGCCTCTTCTATTCTGCCTATTCATTAATGATCTACCTTTATCAATATCGGCTGACTCTTTCTCGTGTGATCTCTTTGCAGATGACACCTCTCTCCATTCTAGTGCATCAAACTTGTCTTCGATTCAAACCTCTCTTCAGTCAGCTTTGCATGATGTTTCTGATTGGTGTATCCAAAACCTTATGGTCCTCCATCCTAAAAAAAACAAAAGCATGTTAATTACCTCAAGACAAAAACATCAAATAGAACCTCTAATTTTAAATGTTTATATTAATGACAATGCCATAGACCAAGTCCGCGAGCACCGAGTCCTGGGAGTAATAATAGATGACGAACTAAAATGGCAACTCCATATTGAAAAGATGACACATACACTTGCTCGCAGCTTATTCCTACTAAAAAACTTACACCCTTCATAGATATAGACGCACGCACGATGTTTTTTTCATGCCCACTGTCTCTCCCACATTAATTACGCATCTGTAGTCTGGGACTCTGCTGCTAATTGTCACCTATTAAAACTCAATTCTATGCACTAAAGGGGAGCTAAAATAATCCTTCCTGATCCTGAACTCAGTACAGCAGAAAAACAAGCCCAGTTAAACATACTTCCACTGCAATCGCAGCTTAGCTATAATAAAGCCATTCTCATGTACAAAGTACACTATGACTTAGCTCCACAATACCTGAAAAAATCTACTTACACAAGCCTCACATCGCTATGGTTCAAGTAACTATATTCTACCACACACAAGAATAGATAAATTCAAGTCAAGTTTTACTTTCTCGGGTTCCTCCATATGGAATTCCCTTCAGTCCGACATTAGATTATGCTCCTCTATCTCAACCTTCAAAACGAGTCTCCGAGAGACACTTACATTCGACCCTCCATGATTTTGTTTTCTTATTATTTTTCTCTTTTTGTTTTTCTTCATATATCCCGATACGCTATGTTGCTAATTATGATGTCATGTATTTCACATCACTCTGTTTGTTTACTATTCTCCAACAATGTTCTAAAATCAATGTTTAAATTGTCTGCACTCTATTGCTAATTGCTACCGGTTTCATACCATAGGCTGCATTAGTTTGCTCTGTTCTAAAATGTATAGTTCTTTTATACGTGCTTCGACATATATCTGTGTGTATGTGCATGTATTCTTGCGTGTGCCGCGCGCACCAGCAGGTGTGTGCGTGTATGTTTACACACATGTATGCCCGCACAAGTATTAACAACTATACATGCGCGTATGTAATTCTATAAATTCGTATTTCAACCTGTCTTTATCACAATACCTGCTTTGCTACCTTTATGCTTAATTATGTATGTGTAATTCTATGCATTGCCATGTTTGTATTCTATGTTCGCATATGTACAAAGGTGCTACCTTTATGTTCAAATTTGAATGTGTAATATCATGCCTTGCCATGTTTGTATTCTATGTTCGTATATGTACCAAGGACAGATTGGAAGACTAGGCGTTGCCTAAAATCATTATCCTTGAAAAATAAAGTTAAAGTTTTCAAGTTTTCAAGTTTCAAGTTTTCTCTCTCTCAAATAGAACCTCTAATTTTAAATGTTCATATTAATGACAATGCCATAGACCAAGTACGCGAGCACCGAGTCCTGGGAGTGATAATAGATGACGAACTAAAATGGCAACTCCATTTTGAAAAGATGACACATAAACTTGCTCGCAGCTTATTCCTACTAAAAAAACATACACCCGTCATAGATACTAACCAACGCCGAGTATCGGTAACGCCTAATACCGGTAACGCCAAGTACCGATAATGCTGAGTACCGGTTTCGCCGGGTCCGCAAAATATTATATTATTACTTTTGTGTCTCTCCCTCCTTCCATCTTCTTCACTCATCCCGTTCTACCTCCCCCCCCCCCCCCCCCACCCCCCCACGGGGGTGCAAAGTGTTGATTGAAATCAGCGTCCGTTTTGGTTGCACGCAAATGTAAATTGGCTCATATCGCGCGCCTTTATCAATGGATGCTGTGGAAATTCTGTACCCAGATAGTCACTATCCGTGGTCATCCACGTTCCAAATTGCGAGTCAATGTTGGGTCTCGTTTCGCCGCGGTATGTGAAAAGGTGAAGCGGCGCATATCGCGCGCGGTTATAAATCGATTCGCTTCTAGTTTGGCACACATATATTGACTGTCCCTGGGCATCTACCTTCCAAATTTAAAGGCAATCCGTCCAGAAATACCGGATATACGGGCGCCGAGAGGCCGGTGGATACGCGTTTCGTGCATTTGCCAAACCGCACAAATGACACAATCTGTGTTGTTGTCTGTTTCTGTCAGTCTGTGTTGCTGTCTGTTTCTGTCAGTCTGTGTTGTTGTCTGTTTCTGTCAGTCTGTGTTGTCTGTTTCTGTCAGTCTGTGTTGTTGTCTGTTTCTGTCAGTCTGTGTTGTCTGTTTCTGTCAGTCTGTGTTGTCTGTTTCTGTCAGTCTGTGTTGTTGTCTGTTTCTGTCAGTCTGTGTTGTTGTCTGTTTCTGTCAGTCTGTGTTGTTGTCTTTTTCTGTCAGTCTGTGTTGTCGGTTTCAGTCAGTCTGTGTTGTCTGTTTCTGTCAGTCTGTGTTGTTGTCTGTTTCTGTCTGTGTTGTCTGTTTCTGTCAGTCTGTGTTGTTGGTTTTTCTGTCAGTCTGTGTTGTCTGTCTTCTGTTTCTGTCAGTCTGTGTTGTCTGTTTCTGTCAGTGTCAGTCTGTGTTGTCTTGTCTGTCTGTCAGTCTGTGTTGTTGTCGGTTTCTGTCAGTCTGTGTTGTTGTCGGTTTCTGTCAGTCTGTGTTGTTGTCTGTTTCTGTCAGTCTGTGTTGTCAGTTTCTGTCAGTCTGTGTTGTCTTTTTCTGTCAGTCTGTGTTGTCTGTTTCTGTCAGTCTGTGTTGTCTGTTTCTGTCAGTCTGTGTTGTCTGTTTCTGTCAGTCTGTGTTGTCTTTTTCTGTCAGTCTGTGTTGTCTGTTTCTGTCTGTCTGTGTGTGTTGTCTGTTTCTGTCAGTCTGTGTTGTTGTCTGTTTCTGTCAGTCTGTGTTGTCAGTTTCTGTCAGTCTGTGTTGTCTGTTTCTGTCAGTCTGTGTTGTCTGTTTCTGTCAGTCTGTGTTGTTGTCTGTTTCTGTCAGTCTGTGTTGTTGTTGGTTTCTGTCAGTCTGTCTATTTGTCTGTGTCTAGCTGTCTGTCTTATTGTCTGTCTCTCTGTCTATCTATGTGTTGTCGGTCTTGCTGCATAAGTGCCTCTGTTCTTTCTCTCTGTGTCTCTGTGTCTAAAGAGTGATGCAGAGCATAGCAAAGAGCATTACATCTTGCCTTATCTGAATACCCTGGGAAAATACAACATTCGTTCCTTGTCTCTGTATGCCTGTCTCTGTCTTCGTCTCTGTCTGTCAGTCTGTCTCTCTATCTATGAGTCTCTGTCTATATCTTTGTCTCTCTGTCCCTGTCTCTGTCGCTCTCTCTCTCTCTCTCTCTCTCTCTCTCTCTCTCTCTCTCTCTCTCTCTCTCTCTCTCTCTCTCTCTTTCTCTCTCTGTGTCTCTCTCTCAAGTCTCTGTGTGTGTCTATCTCTCTCTCCCTCTCTCTCTCTCTCTCTCTCTCTCTCTCTCTCTCTCTCCCTCCCTCTCTATCTCTCTCTCTCTCCCTCTATCTCTCTTTCTCCACTTTTGATATGTTGACATGTATGCATATTATCTACTTTGTTGTTGTTAAATTATTAACAAGTTTTGTATTTACCTTATTTCATGTGTTTCCTCTCTCTCTCTCTCTCTCTCTCTCTCTCTCTCTCTCTCTCTCTCTCTCTCTCTCTCTCTCTCTCTCTCTCTCTCAATCTCTCAATCTCTCTCTCTCTCTCTCTCTCTCTCTCTCTCTCTCTCCTTTTGTGTGTGTGAGAGGGGGGGGGGGGGGAAACCGCGCAAATGACACGGCCGCCTTGGTTGCCGTTGCCATCGCCACGTTAGGGCTCATAGCAAATTTGAAGCGATTCGGTATAAAAACGGCGGAGTTATAAGGCCCGTTCTGTGTTCCACACACACTGACACACACACACACACACACACACACACACACACACACACACACACACACACACACACACACGGACAGTTGGCGTTTAATAATATGATAGACGCACGAACAGTTTTTTTCATGCCGGCTGTCTCTCCCACATTAATTACGCATCAGTAGTCTGGGACTCTGCTGCTAATTGTCACCTATTTCACTAATTGTCACTCAATTCTATGTACAAAATGGCAGCTACAATAATTCTTCATGATCCTGAACTCAGTACATCAGAAAAACAAGCCCAGTTAAACATACTTCCACTGCAATCACAGCTTAGCTATAATAAAGCCATTCTCATGTACAACGTACACTATGACTTAGCTCCACAATACCTGACAAATCTACTTACACAAGCTATGGTTCAAGTAACTATATTCTACCACACACAAGAATAGATAAATTCAAGTCAAGTTTTACTTTCTCGGGTTCCTCCATATGGAATTCCCGTCAGTCCGACATTAAATTATGCTCCTCTATCTCAACCTTCAAAACGAGTCTCCGAGAGACACTAACATTCGACCCGCCATGATTTGTTTTCTTTGTTTCCATATATCCCGATACGCTATCTTGCTAATTATGATGTCATGTATTCACATCATTTTATTTGTTTACTATTCTCCAACAATGTGCCTCATATATGCTAAAATCAATGCTTAAAATGTTCCGCATTTTATTGCTAATTGTTACCGGTTTCATACCATACGCTGCATTTGTTTGCCCTGTTCTATAATGTATAGTTCTTTTATACGCGCTTCAACATATATCTGTGCGTATGTGCGTGTATGCTTGCGTGTGCGCGCACGTGCAGGTATGTGCATGTATGGTTACACGCATGTATGCCCGCACGAGTATTAACAATTATACATGTGCGTATGTAATTTTATAAATCCATATTTCAACCTATCTTTATCATAATATCACCTGCTTTGCTACCTTTATGTTCAAATATGTATGTGTAATATTATGCCTTGCCATGTTTGTATTCTATGTTCGTAGATGTACCAAGGTGCTAACTTTATGTTCAAATCTGTATGTGTAATATTATGCCTTGCCATGTTTGTATTCTATGTTCGTATATGTACCAAGGTGCTACAGTTCAAATCTGTATGTGTAATAGTATGCCTTGCCATGTTTGTATTCTATGTTCGTATATGTACCAAGGACAGATTGGAAGACTAGGCGTTGCCTAAAATCTTTATCCTTGAAAAATAAAGTTAATGTCTCTCTCTCTCTCTCTCTCTCTCTCTCTCTCTCTCTCTTAGCAGACAACGTCAGTTGTGCAGTCAGTGTCGCCATGCGCGCGAAGGGAGGGGAGGGAGGTGGTGTTTCTTTGCAAGAGAGAGAGGGAATGGGAAGGGGGAATGGTTCAAACACGGTTTCTTTGAAAGAGAGGGAGGGAGGGAGAGAGGAGGGTGGTTCTAACAAAGTTGAGGGACGCCTCAGAGACAGATCTGGATCAACGGCTGGCAAACAAACAACTTTGAAATAGACCTCGCGTAGTAATCCCAATGACGCAAGAAGCCAAAAATCGAGGTGTGGTCAAGGTCACCCACATAGAGGGAGAATAAACGATCAAAGTTTAATACACACGCACACGCACGACACTTTTCACCCTGCACACACTCAAAATGCAAACAGCAACAATAGCCATAAATTGAATACAAGTTTTGTAAATAAAGTTTCCTTTATGTTTTGGAATATAGATGGGCTTGTTGGAAAACTAACAGACCCAGATTGTGTTCACTATGTCACATCATTTGATTTGTGTTGTTTATTAGAAACATTTACTTTCAAAGAATTCGATTTCAGCATATACTTTAATGATTTTGTTGTTCTTCATTCCCCTGCAGTAAAGTTTACGCGCATGGGTAGGCCTTCAGAAGGCGTGGTTCTCTTTATTTCGTAAATCGTTATATATTTATGTTAAATGTGTTTAAACAAACATTGAAAATATTCTTTGTGTTCGTATTTCTAAAACTTTGTTTAATGGTGAAAAATATGTTATGTTGTTTGGTTTATGCAATCATCCAGTAAATAGTGTCTTCTATCAAGATAAAGATTTTGACTCTTCTCTTGAAATGCTCGAAACAGTTCTTGTTACATTGACAGAAAAGACTGATGAAGTTTATTTCATTTTTGGTGGTGACTGGAATGCAAGAATTGGTGATTGGTATGCAAGCATATCAACAGACAACAATGATGAGAGAATGGAAGATGAATGTCTGAAGCGTAAATCTGAAGTCGGCGTTGTGAATGGTTTGGGCCAAATGTTGACTGAATTTTGTACTGTGTTTGAGATAACGCCCTTGAATGGCTTGTGTGAAATAAATTTTGATGGACACTTTACATTTCAGTCAGAGCGTGGCAATAGTGCTATTGATTATTTGTATATACAAAAGATAAGATGGGACCCTAGTAAATTGCATGATTTTATTAATTCTATGACATCAGAAGATACAAGCAAACAACTTGAAGCAGTAACAGAAGAAGTTAGTCATGATGTGAAGTCTAGCTTAGCCAAGTTTACACATTTATTGCTATAAGCTGGAGACTGTATGCGTCAAACTGGGGGTACTGGGGGTGGTGATAAAATCAACAAAAAATGGCATGATGCGGAATGTAAGTACCTTAAGCGAGACACAACACATGCACTGTGTAGATATGCTCGTCTTAAGCGCTCTGTTAATCCAAGATTGTATGATGAAAGGGAAACAGAATATTACAGCAAAAGATCTTCCTATCAAGGTAGGTTAAAATAAAAAAGGCAAAAATTCAGACAAAATGCATATGAAATGTTGTTGCAAAGTAAACATGATAGCATTACATTTTGGAAAATTATAAGAAGTGCAAGAAGAAAGAAAAGCACTCCACCTCCAATATCAATTAATGCATAGACCATTTTGAACATATTTTAAGTAATACAACAGAAACTCAGTCAAAAATTTAAAATTCAGACCAGACACATATTGATGAATAAATTTATGTTCAAGAACTAGATTAAGATATTACTGAGGAAGAAGTTAAGCTAGCAATTCGTGGACTAAAAACTGGTAAAGCGTCAGGTCTAGATGAAATACCACCCGAGTTTCTAAAAGAAACAGAATCCATAGTATCTCCATTTCTAACAAAGCTATTTAATAAATTGTACAATGAAGGATATTTTCCAGTTGGATGGACCCAGTCAGTTATTATTCCACTACACAAAAAAGGTAATATAGCTAACCCAGGGAAATACAGAGGAATTTCATTACTTAGTATAATTAGCAAGGTGTTTACATCCATCCTAAACAAGCGTTTATATAAATGGGCCGAATTAGAAACTAAAATATGTGAAGAGCAAGCAGGTTTTCGTAAGGGGTATTCCACGATTTATCATATCTATACGCTAATGTCTATGATTAAGAATTCTTTAAACAGTAAACACAAGAGTAAATTTTATATCGCTTTTATCGACTACCAGAAAGCGTTTGACACCGTAGACCGTGATAAACTCTGGTCAGTTCTGCATAAAGTCAAAACCTCTACAAAAATGCTTAATATGCTGAAAGGAATGAATAAATCTGTACAGTCATGTGTAAGAAGTGGTGCATAGTTATCAGAATTCTTTGATTGCCTTGCGGGGGTGAAGCAAGGCTGCTTATTATCTCCCTTGATTTTTTCATTATTGATTACAGATGTAGCTGAAGCAATGACACTTAATGGCAAACATGGTTATCAGTTCCTGCCAGGCCTTAGATACATTTTCTTGTTATTGTTTGCCGATGACATATCTCTACTCTCTGTCACACCGTCTGGCCTTCAAATAAATAACTTACAAAAAGCCCCAGAATTACTTGCTTTGACTGTTAATCTACAAATAAAAAAGTCATAGTTTTCAGAAAGGGTGTTTTTTTTTTATATAGCTAATACGAAAAATGGTATTACAGAGGACAAGAAATCGAAGTAGTTAATAGTTATAAATATTTAGGGTTTACTTTGTCAACTAAGCTATCTATGGATGCATCATTAGCAGAAATTGCAGGTAGGGCTAAATGTAAGGTAATTGATATTTTGAAAACTATGTACAGTCTTGGAAGAATTCACATGTTTGCATATTTTAAATTGTTTGACGCTCAAGTCAAGCCAATGTTGTTGCATGCGTTAGAAATTTGAGGTCTGACTCGTTTTAAGGTAATAGAAAATGTACACCTTTTCGCTTGTAAACGCTTCCTCAAAGTATACAAAAAAAACCTCTGATTACCTTAGTTTATGGTGAGCTGGGTAGATACCCACTCTATATTGATAGCAATGTAAGAGCCTTAAAATACTGGTTCAAGTTACAATGAATGGCTTTGTGTCGACTACCCAGGCAAGCTTACGAAATAAATTTAAATGATACAGCATACAGAATTTGGCATATGAAATTAAAAAACTGTTTAGATTATTTTGGATTTTCAGAAGTTTGGATTTATGGTGGAGTAGGAGATGAACGTTCCTTTAAAAAAAAATGTACAGGCAAAGAATGGTTGACTGTTTTATGCAAGAATGGGCTGAAAAACTGGAGAACAGTGATCGTGTTTGCGCTTACCGATCAGGTGGAAAAAAAAGAAAGAAAAAAAGGTGACAACAACAGCAACAAATAATAATAATAATAATAATAATAATAATAATAATAATAATAATAATAATAACAATAATAATAATAATAATAATAATAATAATAATAATAATGATAATAATAATAATAATAATTTACAATAATGATACTACTACTACTACTACTACTACTACTAATAATAATAATAATAATAATAATAATAATAATAATAATAATAATAATAATAATAATAATAATATAATAATAATAATAATAATAATAATAATAATAATAATAATAATAATAATGATAATAATAATAATGATAATAATAATAATAATAATAACAACAACAATAATATTAATAATAATAATAATAATAATAATACTAATAATAATAATAATAATAATAATAATAATAATAATAATAATAAGAAGAAGAAGAAGAAGAAGAAGAAGAAGAAGAAGAAAATACATCCACATCATATCAAAAAAGGAACATATTTTGAACTGTGCTGTAACAATAGTCAAATAACATTACTGGAATATTAATATACAGTGGTTTTACAAAATTCAACTTTAACATTTCCAAACCAAATGCAGTGGACTAAACACCATGTACAATATATTACACAGACTTAATTAAATAACAAACAGTAATAATTAGGTCGACGTAGGCATCAAGTTTAAGTAAGGCAACCACTTTCTTTTGAAATCATCTAGGCGCATTTCCATTACATGCGTACATTTCTCTACGGTGTATTGTTTCGTTAGTTCATTTCGAAAGTTCTGAATATTCGGTTTTATTTTGTTTATTCTACATTGATATACAAAATAATTAGCAATTAATATTATCAGATCGAACGTTTGATCCGTCATTGTCCTACTGTCTTCACCAAATAAAACCAGTTTGACAGTTAGCATTAGTCTTTCACAGTTTGAGCATTTGTTTTTCAACATTCTTTCTAAATCCATCCAAAACAGTTGGGAGTATTCACAATACCATACATAGTGTTGAATAGTATCTATTTCCTCATTACAAAAGTTACATATTTCGTGATCAATGATTCTGATTCTTTTCAAAGTGCCGTTTGTTACGAGGATCCTATGG